>OV656872.1:100278194-100878194 GCA_927399465.1 Sarcophaga caerulescens | reverse complement strand
AGAATTCCGTATAATTATAGGGAGTGACACAAACAATTGTTTCAAATTATTTTTCAAAAAATTACACTTAAAAACAATTGCAAAGGAAAACACAGGACATGCTTTAAACAGAAAACTGAAAGAATGAAATCATAACAGGAGAATAAGAATAAGTTGAGCTAGTCTGGCAACGCACAGTGGTTTCCCTTATATGAACAAGCAGTCAAAAATCAATATCTCCAAAACCAAAAAAGCTAGGGTCTTCAAAATTGGTCAGCCCATAAGCATGTCCTAAGAGCTTAAAGCATGCAAATTTGTAGGAAAAAATTTTAACAACTGTAGCCAAAGTAGCCATTTGATCTCTGAAGGATTAATTGGCTTATAGATTTGTTTTAAGAAATTTTGAAATAAAGTATGAAAATTCGTTTGTTTTAAAATATTTTTGTAAATTTGTATTCCATTATACAAAGTTATAAAATTCAGTAAAAGTTATCATTAAATAATGTAAGATAATAAAGTAAAATAAGATAAGCAAATTTAAAACTCCTTGACTTAAACTACTTGTTTTCTTTGTTGATAAGTTTCGGGCTCCAGAAATACATGGAACTGAACTTAAAAAGAGCATATTTAAAAGGTCCGTATTTATAGTAGTGCGCGATATTTTTCTTGTATATTGCAATCTAAACTGTTTTATATCCTTATTTTTCGCTTCAGCTCCTTCCTCCGATAATTCACCTATGGGCACTAATGCATGCTTAATCACCTCAGCTCCATGGATTAGAATTTTGTGTACCGATGGAGGGAGTTAGTACCAGGTATACTCCTCAACAAGTTTTCTGGCTGTCTCTACAGCATATTCCTCAAACTTTTCAATTAATTAAATTGCAATATAAAGTTTAAAACAACAATTTCTTAAACAAATGTTTTGTCTTTATTCATAACTATAAAAAATTATTTCTCTTTACTCATGTTCTTAAAAAGATATAGTACAAAACAAAATGCGTTTTTTTTATTATTTTTCGTAGAATGACTATGCAAATCACATCCATATGAGAAAATATGTAAAAATCCGCGGCCACAATATTATTTAAATTAAAGAGGGATAAAAAACCTACAATTTTATGTGTAATAAGTTGTGGGCAGATGAGGGCCAAATAACTAAAAGTCTACGTAAAAAATTAGTTTTTAAGAAACGTGTGTTTTGAAAAGGTCAAAAATGTATTCTTCAGGGATTTTTTAATGGGCTTAAATTTTTCAACTTTTATAATTTAATTTGGTAGAAAACAAGTTAAAATTTAATTTTTGTTGGGTTTTTGGAGACTTCTGCCACAATAACACGAAAAATTTTGCAATTAAACTTAAGTTTTTTTGTATGACTATGCTACCACAATATATGTAATATAAACAACCATACCTCCGCTTTCAAATGACGCAAATATTAAATCTCGCAAAAAAGTAACAAAATTTGTTAGATTCATTAAAGTTAGAGTGTTGTCAATAAATTTAGTGCAATAAAGCTTAGAAAAAAAAAACTAACTTTTTTTGATTTTTGGCCTATGGGGGAAACCAGTGTGCAACGGTGGCAACTAAAACGTCATTTGTTTAGTCAAATGTCAGCCATTAACGTATATGGATTGTTAATCAAAGGGAGTACATGCACTTTTAATCTGGCTAATCGGATATGGTGTGTCAAACATGGCCATGTTTCGAGCTTTACAAGAAATGAATCTGCAAGGAAACGGCAAAATTATAAAAAAAAAAAATTTGTAAAGACTGGAAACGTAATAGATAAGCTCAAGTCTAAGCATCACATTACAATGTATGTATAAACGAACGCAAATATCATCTTTCTTAGAAAGTAATGGGACCCTATTATGGAGATTTTTTGCATTTGAATTGAAACTCCATCCATGTAAAGTTTTACTTACTTACATACATACTTAATTAATCATTACAACCCTTTAGTCAGGATTAAAACCTAGTTTCTCACAGCAATCATCTCGGAAGTGTCTTAATTTTATCCATAAATGACGGCAACTGCAGATTAATGTCGACTTTGAATGACAAATTTTCAAGAAACTTTTCATGGAATTTTTATTTTATTCACAGAGTTTTTGCCTTCATTTTGTTGCAGATAAGGTTTAAACCACGGGTTTGCATCTAATAACTTAACTCTCTACCTAGAAGACTATGGCGACTGACTACAAATAGGCTGAGAAGTAGATACGACACGATTGGTATTGCAGGCTGCCGTGTAGCTTAATAATGAGACTGCTAGGTTGCCTGTTGTGTAGTCTTTTAATTAGGGAGTTAAGTTGGCTGCAACTAGATAATCTATTGCAAAAGCTGAAGTTGAAAAAACTGCTGAACTAAGATAAGATTATGAAATGCCTCCGCTTTACTGTAAAAATTTAATGCCAAGTCAGCAAGAGATCCAATCTGCTCCAGTTTTAATTAACCTATAATGGGCTGTGTTCAAACCAAGACAAATGTGCACTGGGCTGGAAATTAAATCAGATGCTCGCTTCGTCTTTCAATTTGCTACACATACAGGGTGGCTGATATGTATTGCAACCAACTTCAGGTTGTTATCATTTGTAAACCGCTCGTCTGACAGATTTATTCCAGTGACAGTTCATTTTATTATTTACAAGCTTACAAAAGCATTTTGTTCTATTGCATTCAGAAAAAAATTTATTCGTGATGGAATTCAAGCGTGATAGTGTGATTGCTTTATATTTGGCTGGAAAACCACAGGTGGCTATCGTTAGAGCTGTGAATAAATCTTTTGTTTCTCGTACCATTGCTCGTTACCGTGATACTGGCAGTGTTGCATCGCGTCCAAAAAGTGGACGAAAAAAAACGGTAACAACACCAGAAATGATCCGAAAAGTGGAGGCCAGATTTGATCGAAATCCACGCCGCAGTGGTAGAATAATTGCTCGTGAGCTGAACATATCGGTGGGGTCAAAATAAATGCGGAATATTGTCGGGAAAATGTCTTAAAGACAGTATTGAAGCCCTGGGCAGACAAACATTTCGGCCGCAGACCATGGACATTCCAACAGGACTCAGCACCACCGCACTCAGCACGCGTCAACCAAGAATGGCTTAAAAAGGAGGTTCCTCGCTTCATTTCTACCGCACAATGGCCACCAAAATCTCCGGATCTCAATCCGTTGGACTTTTGCGCCTGAGGCATTTCGAACAAATCTAAACTGATTCTAAAATTTGATGTTATTTCCAACATTTTTTGCTTTTAAACAATAAAATTAAAAAAAAAATTAAAAAAATATAGCGCTTTACTTTGTTGCATTATATATCAGCCACCCTGTAGTCTTACTTACTTACTTACTTAATTGGCCATTAACAACCCGGTTAACGAATTTCGGTCTGCTGTAACACATCCTTCTAGGCGCCTCTGCTTCTTGCGCACCTACGCCAGTCGGTCACACCAACCGATGACAGGGCTTCCTCGATATGGTCCTTCCAACGCAAAAAAGGTCGTCATCTTTGCCGACTTTCGCAGATCCCCGTCTCATCGGAGCATCCTCCTCCATTCGAACTACATGGCTAAGCCAATGCAGCCGCTGGATGTTAATACGCTGCACAATGTCTATGTCGCTGAGGAGCTCATACAACTCACTATTGGATCGGATGCGGAAATCATCGCCAACCTGCACTGTACCTAAGATCTTACGTAGGACTTTTCTCTCGAATACTCTCAAAGCGGCTGCAGCAGTACTTAATAGGCCACACATAGTCTATACAGTATTATCCCTGGAGGCACAATGGACATTTTACTCGAAAAAAAAACAGTCAGACGAAACAGTCAGAAAGCCGATTTTGAGAAAGTCATCTCTGAGAGGAACGCGACAAAGGAAATATTTTTTCATTCATAGTTCATTCCGTTCAAGATGTCTTATCTGGGCGAACACAGCGCCTACTTTATTTGAAATTCCAAAATGGATAATCCTTTGCCTATTAGTCTCCCATATGTGTGTGTACTTGCTCTAGAGTACACCTTCAATTTTGTGGAAAGTGAGGCTATCGCCTGGCATTTCTTTCTCGTTTAATACTGCAATGAAGTATGCTTTAAGCTGCAAATGACATCGACTTTAAGCTTACGACACTCATATTGACACTCCTCCTAGCATTGCCTTCATATTGTCTAACCACAGCACATCTCTGCCCGCCAATTGTGTATGTGGTTTGTGCATGGTTTCTAGTTAATAAACGATGGAGTCAATTTCAATTGATTCCAATGGCTCCTTTCATCCCTGTGGCCATCTTCAGATACGCAATGATTGTAATTTCCTTTCAATATGTTTTTTTTTTTTTTTCTTTCTTCCTTCATTTGATATTCACTTTCCTTTACCGATTCCTTGCATTCGTTGCCATGTTTTCATGTCTCTTTTTTTATTACCATTTGGCCAATACGTGTTATTTGTTTAGCAAATGATTTTTCTAATTTTCCTGGGTTCACAAACCCAATAAAAAAACAAAAAAAAAAAAACAAGTGATGAGATGATGATAAAAATCTACACAAAACGCAACGAGTAACGAGCAACAAGAGAAAAAAACGAAATAAATTAGAGAATGGGAAACCAAAAAAGGATATAAAAAATCAAAATGATTTCACGATACCATCGGACATTTGTAAGTAAATGATTAAAACATAAAAGGCAAGGCAAGGAGAAGAGTGACAGAGAAGACAGTTAAAAAACACAGAAGATATTGAAAAAATTTGCTTGTAATTGTTGTTGGTGTTATTCACAGCTTAGCTTAGAAACTAAATTTTGTGTGTGTGTGTGTGCGTTTTTCTATGTCCCTTTGTGTGTGTGTGTCATTTTTGTAACACCAATTTCCTATTGCCTGTTTCATATATTGGTTCGGTTGTTTCTCTCTCTCTCATTTTCTCAATTGAATTCAAATCACGTCCACTTGAAAAGTGGTTCACACAGTGACTGATTTGCTTAAACTTGTCTTGTCATTTTCACATTTCCCATCCTACATACAGCCATAGAGCAGAGAGAGCAAAGAGAGATGAACTGAAACAGTAAAAGAAAAGTAAAAAAAAATGACTCTGTGTGTGTGTGTGTATGCTACACTACGTGTTAAACCAAAAAAAGGAACCCAAAAAAAGGGGAGAAAAATTAAGAAAAAAAAGAGCAAAAATTCGAAAGAAAGAAGAATGGAAAAAGAAAAGAGAATAACAAATTACCACGATAACTGTTTATTTGAAAAGATAAACAAACTGAAAATAAGGATCTGCAGCAACAACAGCAGTAGCAGCAATAATTTATTAGATTATGTGAGAAATAAAAATAAAATTTTAAAATGCTTTTCTAATCGAAAGGAAATCTCATCTCCGCAATAGTTTTATTCATTCTCTCATTAAACTTTTAAGAGAATATATCTTTTGAGAGAAATTTTTTCAATAAATTTTTATGAAATAGTAACCCATTCTTACTCTACTAATAGAAGGTGGGTGCAAAAGTTATCACCTGATTTATGGTATTCGTTCATCACTTGAGTAGTCGCCGTAGTCTAGTAGGTAGTGTGTCGGCTTATTAGACGTAAGGCCACGGTTGAAACCCCAGGTCAGACATCAAAACGAAAATATGAAAAAAATGTTTCTTCGGCGACTTCCTCTCAGCAGATATCTGGCAAAAACTCTGAGAGTAAATAAAATTGCCATGAAAAGTTTCTGAAAAATCTATCGTTCGGAGTCGACTTTAAACTGTAGATCCCGCCACTTATGGATAAAATTAACGCACACAACATAAGTGGAGTGAAAAGCTAGCCCGTAATCCTGACTGAAGGGTTGTAATGAAGAATTATGTATGTATGTATGTATCCATCACTTTTGCTAGAATTCGCAAATTTAAAGACAGCTCGGATGGAGTTAGATAAGCTTCTCTGGGTGGAAAGCACAAAAATGTCCACTTTTCCATGACTCTGGCGCATAAATCGCGGCGAATTTGACCGTTAGCAAGGCTTATCTTGGCGCTGTGGCTTGTGACTCATGCAAGTACACTTGCGACATAAGAAAACCTCATAAGAAAATGATGACTAATCGTTCGATCTTGGTGACCAGTTCAAATCGCTCGTGTGGCAGGAGCTGTAAGGCATGAGCTGTATGACACGTATTGCCGTCCTGTTGAAACCACATGTCTTTCGTGTCCAAATCATGCAATTCCGGTCGAAAGAAGTTGATAATCAACGTCCCATAGTGCTCTCTGTTGATAGGGATTGCCGGGCCAACATTGTTCTCAAAGAAATATGGAACGATGACGACCCCAGACCAAAATCCACCTCAAACAGTGACTTTTTCGGAATGCATTGGACCAACTTGTACTTCATATCGATTGATACTGTGCCTCATTCTTCAACCTAGTGATCTCTACTACCACCTGCTTGGCAAACAATTCAGTTAAAATGACCACAATTATGGCCAGACCTGACGGAAACTGAATGATCTTGATGATGCGTGTGGAGATAAATTCGAATTTGAAAATCCAAGACGCAATCCATAAATTTTAGCAGCGACACATTTGGCGTTAACAGAACAAAATTTTCTCTTAACAGGACAAAATTTGCAATTAACAGAACACTGTTAGCTGTTTAACAATATCCATCTGAACAAGCCCACTTCTTTAGAAAGTAATTTTAGGACAAATACTGGGTATATGGGTACCATACTATTTACTTAATTTTATCCATGAGCGTGGTGCCAGCTATTGTTTAATGCCGACTCCGAACGATTGTTTTGAGAAGGCTGTTGTCTAATAAGCCAACACGCTACCTACTAGACCACGGCTACATATAAGCAAACGATTTATCTAATAAAGTTCGTTCCAGAATGCTAGAGTTACCATCTATCAAATTTACAATAAAAAGAAAGGGTAGATACCACTTCGTTTATGTTTATACTTCTTTGAGGACACCATTTAAGTAGTCATGATGTATCTTTGGATCACGGGACGCAGTCACTTTCGCTCGAGATTTGGTTTTGTGTTTGAAGATAAATTCGAAAATTTGAAAATCCAAGACGCAATCCATAAATTTTAGCAGCGCTACATTTGGCGTTAACAGAGCAAAATTTTCTCTTAACAGAACAAAATTTGCCCTTAACAGAGCACTGTTAGCTATTTAACAGTATCCCTTCGAACAAGCCCACTTATTTAGGAGCTAATTGTGGGAAATACTCTAGGTATATGGGTACCATACTATATGCAAAGGAAGGCTCCAAGGACTCTTAATATAATCAGTAATATGGTTACATACAAAGTGATATGGTATTGAGAAAATTGGCTTTGAAAATTTAATTTTTTGCTTGAAAATTCTCTAGAAGATCAGTGGCCATTTTGAAACATTTAAGAAATAGTACACCATACAGACTATGTATATCCAAATGATAGTCCAGAGGTTCCTCTTTCGAACCGTGACAGTGGGATAGCTGGAATAATTTTGAGAGTTTAGATTTTTAATTTTGAAAACATCGATTTTTAGCCAAAAATATATAAAAATTCTCTAGAAGATGCGAATTATATTTTATGTCAATAGTCTACAATATTTGCAAAGTAGAAGAATAAGCTGCTTATTGCCACTGTTAAACAGTTAACAGTGCTCTGTTAATAGCAAACTTTACCCTGTTAGAAGCAAAAAGTGGCGCTGCTAAACGTGAGGGTTTGCGTCTTTCGTTTTTAAATTTGAATTTATCTTCACACACATGTTTTGATGTTTGAATGCGATTATGAATCGTTTCCATCACTGCAGAACTATATCAAGAGTGTAAATTTAAACTCCGTAGATGAATCTGCAACCGAGCTTTCTAACCACTACCACATCACGCCACTGCATGTAAATTTCATTTTTTCTGTTTTCCTTAAAGTGTACCCTTTTGAATGCTTTAGTCTTGCCTTGGTCCCCCTTCTAACAATTGCTGGAGATGAGTTTTCACAATCGGCCATTTACTCTCACAGAATAGAAATCGCGTAAAACATTCGTTTTTCTAAACTGTCGTCCACTTTGATTTATTTATGCTTCTGCTGCTACATTTCGAAAACAAAAAATGGCTGCAAAAACAACAACAACAACAACAACAACTAAATATTGATAACAATAAAAAATGGTGGCGTTTTTTTTTGCCATGTTGCCACAGCCACCAATTTTGGGCTCAAATCCAATTTTGCTAAAAAAAAATTTCCAAAAAAAGTAAGGAAAAGAAAAAACAATAAAAACTTGATTAAAAACTAAGGGTGTTGGAAATTGTAAAAGGAAGTGAATAAAACAACAACGACAAAAACATCAAAAACAACTTGCCACACAGTTTCAAGTGCACTCACACATACGGTGTTATCGAGAGAAAAACAAAATTAAAACGCTACTACGCTAACGCTACTAAATGCTACTTGGCTTGCCTGCTTTTTGATTTTCGAACACCTTTTGACTTTCAGAGTAAGCCATACTTTTGTTCCCAATTGCTGATTTTTATGGAAAATTATTATTAAAGTTCAGTTGATAACTCAGGCTTGTATAACGAAATGGCCTCTGTAAACTTTACATAGAGGCTTCTGATCAGAGCGGCCATAACATTATAAAATAACCAAGCTTAGAAAGCATTCAGTACAGCATTCGCTGTAGTTCTTCAGAACAATCTAAAGCCTGGCTCTCAGATCTGGCAACAGAATCGAAAGTAGAAAAATTGTGGCTGTTAGTCTCAGTCATAGCTGCTCGTTTTGTCAACATATTTCGTTGGTAGCCAGTTAAACGCACTGAAAACACGCCTTAGGATATATTAATGTTAGGTTAGGTTAGGTCGGAGTGGTAGCTCTGATGTCACAAAGCTCACTTGAGCACGCATAGCGGCCCGTTCTGATGACACGGGTGAACGCAGTCCCTGTACTGACCAAGTTCCACCACAATCAGAGAAAAGGAAGAAGTTGGTCAGCGCAAGGGCTGCACAACGGAAGCACGACTACCCCGCACTGGAAAACCAGCCAGAAAGTTCGATGATCCCGCGTGTCTACCCATGACGCAATGACCCGTAAGCACGGTCACTGTAGTCGAGATGACGTCACGACCAAGACCAAGTAATTATATTAATGTTACGAAAATGGAAAAATCTTGATACTGGTGTTTTGTTTTTACATCGTTTAACATTAAAATTATAAACAAAAGCTATAAAAACAATGAACTTGTTTACAAATTATCGCACTGCTTAATGTAACAACAAACACCAGCATAAAAAAAAATGATAAACAAGTAAACAAAAATACAACAACAAACACTACAAGATAAAAACGTAAACAAAATACACAAACAACAATAATGGAATAACGATATTTATAGAGATCTCGAGAAGGCGAAGCCACGAACATTCGACTTCAAGAACATTCATCAGAATGTTTACGTAGCCATATAAAAAACAAGGCAAAGCAGGCAACAGAGTTAGTAAAAGTTCAGTCAGTCTTGTGTGAAGACAAGGTGTGTTTGAAGAGTGTAATCGTGGTTTGAAGATCTCCTTTACAAAGATCTGTCGAATAATTGTCTAGTAATTGTTATTGTTTACACAAAGGGTGTAAACAGAGGTATAACAGTTTACTTTGCCATATTAAAAACAATGCAAAGCAGGCAACTGAATTAGTAAAAGTTCAATCAGTCTTGTGTGAAGACGAGGTGTATTTAAAGGGGTAATCGTGGTTGAAGATCTCCGTTACAAAGATCAGTCGAATAATTATCTAGTAATTGTTATTGTTTATGTAAAGGGCATAAACAGAGGAATAACAAACAAAGCAATTGTTATTGTTTACATCAAGTTGTGAACAGTGGCACACAGAATTGTGCGAATAATAAAGAATTTTAATTACAATTAAACACAGATTTATTTTTATTTTATTTGCAACCTGCGAGCTCATATTTTAAACGTTTTTAAAATGAAAAAACGTAACAATATTTTAATCGTTTTTACTTTAACAACTTTACGCCCTTATAGTAGGATTTTTTGAGGCACAAAAACCCACCTTTTTCTCGAATAGAAATCCCTTAGAAATCATTTTAAAAACGTATAAAATATTCCCCTTTTGTATGTGATATCGTAGGGTATCTGAAATTCGTTGTTTAGTTCGGATTTTAATTTTTTTAAATCAACCTCGTTATCGGTAACATATTTTTAGCGAATAACGGAAATATAAAAAATGAAAAACAAAAACCGGGTTTATTGCCAACGGATGTAGTTTTATGAGAGCAAGAGAATATATTCACTTGCATTGAAACAGAATAAAATACGAAACAAAAATACACAAAAAGAGTCCAAAACACCAGTAAAAATTACTTGAAATATGAGTGCGAAGTTCAAATATTGCAAAACACAAAAGATTAAACAATTCTTTTATCACAACAACAATTGCAACACAAAGAGAAACAAGAGAAAATCCGTATTTAAAAAAAAAAACCTCAAAGATTTATTTGTTGCATGCGAGAGAAAACAATTTTTAGGATTTTTTTTAATGCACCAGTGGCATTTCAATTGCCGTTTTTTTAAATAGACAGGCTAGCGAAGCATGTACCACTCACTGACTGCTGACTACAGTGAGTTTGTTTGAGTGATTACTGGTCATTGCTTTTACTATGAGAGAAGACCCGGTTTTCCGTGTCAATACTTTCTTAACAGCGGCAATTGCGTGGAGAAAATTGAAACCGACTGCCTTTGACAACGCCCATCATTATCCATCAGTAAAAAGAATAACGAACACTTTCTGTAGTCAAGTTACCATCTTTGTACGTCTCGTATAAGTTCATTGCAACCTCAAGGTAGATTAGGCATCACTGGAATTCGTGTTCTGTTCGTTCGAATGATTCTACAGGGTAGCTGATATGTAATGCAACCAACTTCAGGTTGTTATCATTTGTAAACCGCTCGTCTGACAGCTGACAGATTTATTCCAGTGACAGTTCATTTTATTATTTACAAGCTTACAAAAGCATTTTGATCTATTGCATTCAGAAAAAAAATTTATTCGTGATATTTGGCTGGAGAACCACAGGTGGCTATCGTTAGAGCACTCCAGCATTTAAATGTGAATAAATCTTTTGTTTCTCGTACCATTGCTCGTTACCGTGATACTGGCAGTGTTGCATCGCGTCCAAAAAGTGGACGAAAAAAAACGGTAACAACACCAGAAATGATCCGAAAAGTGAAGGCCAGATTTGATCGAAATCCATGCCGCAGTGGTAGAAAAATTGCTCGTGAGCTGAACATATCGCGAGAACGGATGCAACACATATTGAAAAATGAGCTTGGACTAAAGCCATTGAAGTTCCAAAAAGTACAAGAGCTCACCGATGGACAAAAAAAGTTAGAATGGAAAGAGCCAAGAAGTTACTTCGCTTGCTCGAAAGTGGCCAGTTACCGAATTTGGTTTTCTCCGATGAGTAGCCATTCCAAATTGAGCAGTTTGTGAACAAACAAAATGATGGGGTTTACTTGCCAAAGAGGTCAACTGAAAATTTACACCTGCGATTGGCCACCAGAACTCAAACGCCGCCGATGGTAATGGTGTGGGCCGCCGTAACGGCCGATGGTCGCTCCCCGCTCGTATTCATCGACCGTGGGGTCAAAATAAATGCCGAATATTATCGGGAAAATGTTTTAAAGACAGTATTGAAGCCCTGGGCAGACAAACATTTCGGCCGCAGACCATGGACATTCCAAGAGGACTCAGCACCAACGCACTCAGTACGCGTCAACCAAGAATGGCTTAAAAAGCAGTTTCCTCGCTTCATTTCTGCCGCACAATGGCCACCAAAATCTCCGGATCTCAATCCGTTGGACTTTTGCGCCTGAGGCATTTTGGAGAGTAAGATTCTCACTAAAAAATGCCAAAGTGTCGATCATCTCACGACGGCGCTTCTCCAAAATACCGCAGGGCCACTTTCGTGCAGCCTGTGATGGCTTTGTCGGCCGTTTGAAGGCCATAATTCGTACCAAAGGTGGCCAATTCGAACAAATCTAAACTGATTCTAAAATTTGATGTTATTTCCAACATTTTTTGCTTTTTAACAATAAAATTAAAAAAAAAATTAAAAAAATATAGCGCTTTACTTTGTTGCATTATATATCAGCCACCCTGTATGGCTTGAAAATGCATCTGAGACAGAATCAGCTTCTTACTGATGATAATTTCTTACATTTCAGATCACATCACACTTCCGCATCTCTCATAAATTATTTAATATCAGATACTACAGTAGTTTTCGGCCCATTGATACCTCCGAACTTTGACAGTTGACAACAGATACAGCTGTCAACTGATTTGTCATTTATGCAGTCTGTTTTGGCAAATCAACATGGCCAAGTGATCCTACTTTTTAACAAAAAATCATGTTCAGCGATGATGCCCATTTCTGGACGGGTGATGACGTGACCAAACAAAAACTATCAAAGTCGGAACAATACCAATCCACAAGAGAACCCAGAGAGTCCAATGCATCCCGAAAATGTCACCGTTCAGTGTGGCTTTTGGGACGGCGGCATCATCGGTCCATATTTATTTTGACAACGCCGTTTGCCACGCCATCACTGTCAACTGAGACCACTATAGGCCGACGATTACCAACTACTTTTGACCTCAATTAAATGACCGGGACATCAACGACTAGTAGTTTCAACTGAACGGTGCCACATGCCACACAGCTCTTGTTACATTGGGTATTCTGTTCCAGCGGTGGAGTTGACGGCCACTAATATTGTGGTTTTTAACACCATTAGACTTTTTCTTGTTGATTTGTTTTAAGTCGCAAATGTATGTGCATAAGTCACCAAAGCCAACATAACACATGCCATCGATCAAATTCAACCTGATTTATGCGAAACATTCTATCCAGAGCTCGAGATGATTCACTTGAAAGCTGGGAATACTTCACAATGTCTTCGGCGGAAACTTCAATGGCGACAAAGTAGTGGAAACCACAAAACATTGTTCTTTGTTCAGTTTTTGAAAACTTGAGACAAAGAATTCTTGAATAACCAGAATTAATTGTCAGAACATGTCAAGCCAAAGCTGATTTGAGAGGAATACACTTCTTCAGATAACAATTAATAAAGGATAAATGACAGAATAGGTGCTAACGGCGTCACAATGGGACTTTATTGGAGTTTAAAAACCAAAGACGAAAACCCAAACCTTTAGCAGCGCCACTTCTTGAATCTAACAGGGTAAACTTTGGTATTAACAGAGCACTGTTAACTGTTTAACAGTGGCAATAGTAGATTATTCTTCTACTTTGCAAATATTGTGAACTATTGACATAAAATATAATTTTCATTATCATCACTATAATTTGTGAACAAAAGTATTGAAATATAAAGGATGGTTGCTGGGGATGGAGGACGGAAATTTTCTCAACTCTCAAAATTATTCCAGCTATCACACTAACACGGTTCAAAAGAGGACCCTCTGGACTATTATTCGCATATAGTCTGTATGGTGTACTATTTTTTATATGTTACAAAATACCCACTGATTTTCTAGAGAATTTTCAAGCATATATCACTTTGTTTGTAACTATATTGGGGATTATGGGATCCATATTGGGACCAGACCTCTGGAACGCAACTTACGACGAAATCCTGAGAATCGAAATGCCAGAGGATAATTTCCTAGTCGGATACGCAGACGACATTGCGGCAGTCATTAGAGGTAGAAATACAGAAGTAGTTCAACGCAGACTACGACAAGTAATGATGCGCACTAAGAACTGGCTGGAATCCCACGGCCTGCAGTTGGCCATGCATAAAACGGAGCTGCTGTTACTAACAAGACGACATATTCTGACCGAGATCGAAATAAATATAGGCGACTTGGTCATCCCTACGAAGAGATCTATTGAATACCTTGGGATTAGACTGGACTCGAAACTGATCTACACAGAGCAGATAGAGTATGCAACAGCGAAAGCAGCTAGAATTACAACACAGCTGAGTAGACTGATGGCAAATTTTGGAGGACCACTCCCAAGTAGGAGAAAGTTACTCATGGAGGCTGGAAATAGTATACTCCTTTATGGCTCTGAAATCTGGGCTTCTACTCTGAATACTCAAACCAGAGCTTAAAAACTGCTTTCTGCGCAGAGAACAGCAGCTTTACGGGTCACATCCTCGTATCGCACGGTATCAACACAAGCTGCCTTAATAATAGCTGGAATGGTTCCCATAGACCTTCAATCAATTGAGCGCCAGATGATTTTCAACGCTAGACAGAGCACGACTCAGTCGCAGAGCATAGAAACGATGCAGCACGAAGTCGTCTTAAAATGGCAACATCGCTGGGAAAATGAACGGTACGGTAGGTGGACACACAAACTGATTCCAGAATTGCAAGTGTGGAAAACCAGAAAAAACGGCGAAGTAGACTACTACATAACCCAGATGCTTACCGGTCATGGATACTTCAGAGAATACCTGCATCGCATGGGGAAATGTCGCTCGCCATTCTGCATCTACGAGGAAGAGGAAATCTTAGACGATGCCGAACACACTTTCTTCGGTTGCAGACGCTGGGCCGAAAGTCGTCAGGGTCTCGAGGCTGAAATCGGCATTATTAATGCCACAAACGTCGTAGTGAAAATGATAAACAGCAGAGAAAACTGGAACGCAGTTAAACAATTTGTGCACTATGTCCTGCGAAAGAAAAAATATGATCTAGACGCAGTCGAATAACAGAAGAGCGGAGCCTGGACGCAGGCTAACAATGATGGAACTGGCACAGGTGCCAAAAGGGGTCCACCTCGAAGTAATGCAACCGTGGTTCCGAGGTGGAATGATACCCCGGTGAGGAGACAAGGCGGGTTTTTAGTCGGTATACCCAGTGGGAGAGTCCGACATACTATGTATGGTGACGACCTTCATGAATGCATAAAGCAGTTTTTCCTCCTTCCCGCAAAAAAAAAAAAAATATTGGGGATTATATTAAGAGGCCGTGGAACCTTCCTTTACATATAGTAAAGTACTCATAGACCTAGTATTTGTCCTAAAATTAACTTCTAAACAAGTGGGCTGGTTCAGATGGATACTATTAAACAGCTAACAGTGCTCTGTTAAGGACAAATTTTGCTCTGTTAACGCCAAATGTGGCGCTGCTAAAATTTATGGATTGCGTCTTGGATTTTGGACATAGCAATATCGTTATTTTTATTATTTATTCACATATTGTTCCCCCCTTTTCTTTTGACACTCCATTCATACAAATTTCAATGCAACAACAAATTTAATGCATTTTAGTTCAGCATTTATTGTGTACTTTTAACATTTGTTTGCTGATTTCTTTGTTGTTGTTATTGTTGTTGGTTTTTGTCACTGCGCTATTGTTTTCCTTGCTGCAATTGTTGTTTGCAACACCAACGCCAAGCACTTAAATGCAATCATCATCATTAAATGCAACAGAAACAACAGAAAAAACATCACAACAGAACAAAAGGCAAAACTCAGAGAGTGAGTGAAAAAAAGAAAATAAATTGAAAATCTGTAGAAAACATTTTTATTGTAACAACAAAGTAGCAAACAAGTGCGACAACAAGCAATACAACATCGGCATGCTGAGGCAATAATAACAACAATAACCAGGCAACATTAATAGCAGGCAGCAAAAACAGCTGAAGCATAAATGCGTAAAACAACGAACAGCAATACTCAACACATTTTGCATTTGCATATACATGCACACACATGCACTCACACTCTTCCATTTTTTTTTTTGTTTCTTTAAACTGTTGCCAGTTGTGTGGTTGAACATCATACTTGAATTGGAACAAAACCAAACGAACACAGCAAAACTTTAAAACCGGGGTGGGAGAGAGAGAGAGAGGGAGAGACTGAGAGTGTAACACGTATTCCAGTTAATCCAAGTGTATCGAACAAAAGCATTCGGTTTGTTTGTTTTGTTTTTTTTTGTTGCTTTGTTGCTATTGTTGCTCGTAATATTCTGTAAATTTTGTTAACATTTTCTAGTTGCTTGTCTCACGCACACATTTTTATTTTTTAAACTGTAATTTCTTTTTTTGATACTCTCTTTCTCTCTCTCTCTCTCTATATATGTGTGTGTGCGTGCAGCTAAATATAAGTACGAGTGTGTATGTGTGTATAATGAATAGAACATTGAAAATGCGTTGCTAAACATAAAAACCAAACCGTTATAGAATAGAATAAGAAGAAGAGAAATAAAAGAAAAACTACAGCCAACGCCACAAGTTGCCTTACGCACCAAATCACGTTTACTTTGAATGCATTGAGCCGAAGGGTGATGTTTAGAAATTAAATGTGCCACATTCTGTCAGGCATAAGAGCAGGTTTTCTTTATTAAGTTCATTTAAATTAAACGAATGCGAGCCAAATTACTTGCTATTATACTATTAAAATCACTGTTGCAGTCGTTGGTGGTTGTGCTCTACGAAAAAACGCAAATTAAGAGAGTTTTTGAATGCATTATTCTCCGTTTAGTAACTCGCTAGATGAACTGTTTAAAGTTTTCTTCGTGATGGAAGCAGCACCAACGCAGTACATCTTGTACTATTGTGTGTAATAGAGGCTTAAATTTGCTCTAGACAACGCTGGCGGACAATTCAATATTCACCTTTTAGAAACGGTTTGGACGTTCGGGCTGTACTATGTTAGTAACCAGCATATTTTGTTCCAGAGTCTCAGAAAATACAGTCGTTCAAGAGGCCACATTTCAAATGATAGTCCGCCACTTCTTTACCCTCCAGGATCCCATGTCTAGGAGCCCAGAGCGATATAAAACTATTGAAGCTCCATAACGTGTCAAGAAGTTACCATACCACACATACTATTTACGAAATGACAGTTTTACTATCGAAAAGTATCCGAAAGCGCATGGATGTCATATCACTCCCTTTTTTTTCGGAGGCATTGTCTCCTACATACTCCAAGGGAATGAATTTCTGACTTGAGAATAGTTCCGAACATGTTTTCTAGATTTTCTGGTTCTATTAGTCATTGTCGTTAATAATTTCTTGGAAGCATTTGAAAACAAACTGTTTCTGGTGACGTCATTTGTCACAATGAAGAATCAAGCTTAATAGAAAGCCTTTCAATACTCTCAAACCATTCCTAATGTCACAATTCTTCACGAATACCTTTTTAACTTGGGAAACTAGAAAAATTTTCTTTTTAAAAGTAATACCGACAGTTTAACGCTGGCTTCCTTTGTGTTCAATCAGTTCTGCCTTTTGTTATTATTATTTTAGTTGCTTTAGGGATCTTTTTATTGAATTTTCAATATTTTTTTAAGTTTCCACTTATCAGCTTCTTGATTGGTAAACTGTAGCAGATTCTAGAATGATAGGGTTGCCTTTTTACTTCGCATACGTGAAAGTATATTCGGTTGTTCTAACTTCCTTTTACACAGAATCCTTAAGTTCATGAGAAAGGCATTTTAATATTCGGCAGCCTATATTATAGGCTTGAACTATGCAATTAAAGTCAACTATACACACACACACACACACAAGTTGAGATTTATATGAGCCTTTATGCTACATTTTTATTAAATATGAATGTAAACTCTTTATATTTGAATGTGTGTTATCTTGCTTAAGACCATATGAATGCAATCATTTGCTAAAAATAATCATTTTATCTTGGCAACCACATGAAACACTTACACTCTGTATCTCACAACACTTAACGTGTGCCCCCAAAAGTATGCAACACAATTAATTAAACACATTTACTATGAGCAGACAAATGCTTGCAAGAAAATCTCTCTATCTCTCTCTCTCTCTCTCTCTCTCTCTCTGTAAGAATTTCTCTCATATTGACTTAATTATGATAATCAGTTATTTATCTAAACAAATGCACACACATATATATGTACATACGCACACACAAACATTAAGCAAGTATATAAACGATTTGGTAAAAGTAATAAAAAAAAATAAATGTTGCAGCAACAAAAGAGAAAAAAATGGAAATAAAAATAGAGAAGCAGATAAAAAAAAATATTTTTCAACATAATTTTGGTTTCTAGATTTCTATCATTTAATTAAGCATCATACTCTTGCTATCTCGTGTTCGCTTCTCTCTCTCTCCCTCGCTCTCTATCTATTTTTTTTTTAATTAAGTTATAAGAATACTTGTGCAATATTAACAGACACACACATATACGCACACATGTATACACTGTGTTACACAAAACTTATGTTGACTACATAAACTCGGTGTTTTTTTCTCTCTCTCTCTCTCATACTCTACTCTATAACAACGACAACAAAAACAAGCAGAGTCATAATGAAAAAGAGTATAATTTACTGAGAAATCATAATCAAAAGAGCACAGACTATATGGCGTCGTACATATTTTAGCAATGCGAAGAATACTGATGCAATGCTTGGCTTGTTATTATTGCCATTGCTGTTGCTGTTGCTGGTGATTATGATGACGACAAGAGACAACCGCAGAATTTGTAAATTTCTGTGTGTGCCTGTTTGAATGTCGATGTTGTTTTTGTTGTTGTTGTTGTTGTTGTTATTCGTGGTTTGTTTTTATTTGTTTAAGCAAACAAGTGTTTCTTTCGTTACACAATTTAAATGGCGCCGTCTTCTCATACTCTCTCGCTGTCTCTACCATATGCATGTTTACAAACACGCACACACACACACAGTGTTTGTATACTGATGTTCGTTAGTTGTTATTGTATTTGTTGTGATGAGAGACTATAATTGCATTTAAAAAAAAAATCCTGCTGTGCAATAATAACAAAAACAAAAAAATTATACGTGTGTTGCCAGAGATTATTTGACATTTTTTTTCTTACTTTTTAATTTACAGTGGTGGGCAAAAATTATGTTACAGTATTAAGTATTCTATAGAATTTTGTTATAAAAATTAAAGAATGAAATGAAAAGTTTACAAAAAAGATAAGGTAAAGAGAGCAAAATATTCTCAACCAAAAATAAAAAAAAATTAAGGAAAATATATGAAAAAAAGGTAGCACCATAGCTAACACCATAGCCAGTCGATGTGAGGATGTTGTCCAGCAGGCAGCCATAAAAAGAATGCAACTCTATCATGCACAATAATAACCGAATACCCAATACTCACGACTTTATAATCGAACGAATTCACTTCTAAGGGGTGATTTTTTAAGAGCTATATGAAAAATTTTCAAAAAAAAAAAACACATAAAATTCAGAAAAATGCATGAAATCTTTATTTGAATCGATAGTACGGTCCATATAATTTAATGTTTGAAGATTATTTCATGCAAATGTTGACCGCGACTGCGCCTCAAATGGTCCATCCGCTTAGTCCAATTTTGGCATACTCTTTTCAACATTTCGGCCGGTATCTCACGAATAAATGCTTCAATGTTGTCTTCCAATGCGTCAATTGAAGCGGGCTTGTCTGTATAGACATGAGCTTTAACATAGCCCCACAAAAAATAGTCTAAAGGCGTTAAATCGCACGATCTAGGCGGCCAATTGACCGGTCCGGAACATGAAATAAAATGTTCACCGAACTCGCCTCTCAATAAGTCCATTGTTACGCGTGCTGTGTGGCATGTGGCACCGTCTTGTTGAAACCACATGTCATGCAAGTCAAGCTCTTGCATTTTGGGCAAAAAAAGTTGGATATCATCTCACGGTAGCGCTCACCATTCACAGTTACGTTACGATTCGCAGCATCTTTGAAGAAGTACGGTCCAATGATGCCAAATTCAATGATTTGCAAGCGTTGTTCGTTTGTAAGACGATTCATGGTTAAATTATAGACCAAACTGAAGATGTTTGACAGTGAAACAAAACACGAAACGTGCGTGAGCTGTTTAAACCAGTGTTGCCAAAAACATAATTGCTAAAAAATCACCCTTTACCTTGTAATTGCTTGATGGTTGGCTTTACAGAAAAGTAACAATCATACCCGGTTTGAGGGCATAATATAGCGGTTGGTTCATGCAAAAATTTATGAATCTCGCTATTGACTTCACGATATCTAAACACAGAATAAAATTCATCTTTATCTGGTTGTTGAATTTCAAAACTGCTGTATCCAGCAGTGGACAGCAGGTAATCTAAGAAACTACTTGAGTTAAACTAGAGAACGGTTCGAGAACTCTAAGAAGAATACTAACGACACATTGCGCTATTGGCAATTTCGCTGACAAGCTCGGTCTGCCCCACCAGGATTACTGAAGAAGCTGCCATAAGATATGGCAGTGCCCTGCATTTCAGAACAAAAGTCATTGGTTTTTGCGTGACTGAAACGAACTGGCCGGTTTCATTCGAAGCTCGGGGTGGCTCAAACCCAACACTAAAGGATCATGGCAAGGGGGCTTACCTCACACTGGGTAACACAATGGGCCATATGTCCACAGAGCAAACTTGCCTGTGAATGGCAAGCTACCCGCTAACCTAACCTAAACTAACCTAAAGTCCATCTAAGAAAAGACAACCAGAAGCCATAGCTGCTAGATTTGACGATTTATTGTCATTTTGACGATTTTGTACTCCAAAAATATCATTTTGACGACATGACGATTTTTGCCCTTATTTTGACGATTTTTAGAAATTCAAAATTTACATCATTTTCTTTACTTTAGTACATTAAACGCCTCCGTAGGCTTTGTATTTGCTTTGCAGTTGTTACTGTTTATGGAAATTTATGCTAGTAATAACAAGGAGTAAAGTATTATATTTTTAAGTTATTTTCGAATACCTGTGATGATTTTTCTGTATTTTATGCCGTTTTAATCCCTTAAAAGCCAAAAAATTTCAACTCTTACATAACATCGTAGTTGAGCATAGATTATCATATGCCGTTGCAGACAATTTTAAAAATTCGATTATAGCTTCTAATATTACCATCGGAAGAACAAAGGCAAGTGCCATTATATTTTTTTCATACGACCAACACTCAGAGGTTGGCATTGTTTTTGGAACTAGGAAAATATATTATAGGAACGAGGAAAGAAGGAGCAGTGTTTATGGACACTAGGTTTGAATATTTTTATACAATAAGTAACAGGAAAGATCTCTGCAGGAAGGGAGTTCCACATACGAATAGTCCGTCTAACAAACGAACTTTGTCTGTAATGTAGTGTGCGATACACTGGCCAATCGACCACATACGGATGTGCTGGCCGAGAACGACGAGTGTTACGTAGGAATACATGATTTTCATAAACAAGTCCCCTTATTTCGCTCGACCAATATCCGTTGTAGTAGCGATAGAATAGTGAAACACAAGCCACATTGCAACGATGCTCCAATGAATCCAATGAATCAATGCAGTTGAACATACTATCGTGATTAACGAGCTACTACGGCCTCTCCTGTACACGGTCGAGAAGCCTCAAAATAAACTTTAAGGGCCAACCCATACATGAGGGTTGTATTCCATTTTCATTCGGTTATAAATGGTGTAATTGGTAAGTAGATCAGATGAAGTGAACTATTTATTACACCGTCTTAAGAAACCAAGGCACTGAAAAATGTGTCAGTTCTACCGAACATCACACTGAATTTTCATGCCCATAACATCAAGATCTTCTGACTCCCTAATATTTACACCACACATGGGTATAGATGATGTAATATTATTGCTGCTTAACATTGCCTTTATATGTTTTTGTTTTTAAAAACCTTTCAATTTATTTATTTATTTTTTCTGACGATTTTTTTACGATTTCAATGAATGTCTTTGACGATTTTGACGATTTTTTTCTCAAATATTTGACGATTTGATGGTTCATTTATCTGGCAGCTATGCCTGAAGCCTGGGAATACTGTTATGACGAGAAGAACATCTTCTTTGTTATTGTGCGCTACTGGGAAACCTAAAGCAAAGAATTATTGAGCATCTCAAAATTTATTGACAGAAATGCCAATCAGGCATGACAGTTGAATGACAAAATATATACAATTGGTAATACAACGGAACCTTATAACAGGCATGCAAGTTATAATCGTTCCCAAGTCTACCACTATGAGAGAAAGGATTCGATTCGTTTCAAGGTCTCTTTTAACAGTCAAGAACCACTCGTAAATTACTTTAGCCGAGCCGATCGGCTATTCTCAGCCTGTCTGTCAAGAAAAAAATCTCCTAATAATCCGCATTTGTTCAAAAATCCAAATAATTGATTAAAGGCTTTTTAATCTTCGCTTAAAAGGAGTTACAGTTGTTAATCAATGTACATATAATGGAATTCTACTAAGAAATTATTTTAAAAGACTCCCAGCACCAGTAGCCTCAATCAGTTGCAAACCACCATTCATTTTATTTACTTTAAATAATTTTATAAGATTTATTTTATCACCCACTGTAGTTGCTTATTATTATTGGTATTTGTTAACGTATGTACATATGTATGTGTGTGATAGAGAGCTTTAATAACTGTTTTACAAATGAATCTCTTCGTAATATGCACACACGAAACACAAACACACACACACACACTCCTACTTAAATGCGTGAAGAATAATTTTCTAATTTCCATTAACCATCTCGTTTGCCTTCCTTGTTTAAACTGTTGTTGTCATTCGATCTTTGTGTGGCTGTGTGTCTGTGTGTGTGCGTGTATGTGTGCTATGCTTATTTACTCATTCGCTTGTATTTAATTAATGCCCTGATATGGTGTTAAACACCACACAGTTCCAACAACGACTACAACAAATAATAGTATTGGTAATGAGTAACAACAACAACAACAACTATAACATCATTAGTATTAATACCTTAAATAACAAGTATAATAATAATAATAACAACAACAACAACAATAAATTGCCTACAATCTTACACATTCACTTGAACATTTTTTTACGTGTTGTTAAGTGTACTTGCATTAGCAACAAATAGCAGCACACAGCAAGCAGTGACAAGAACCACAGCCAGCCAGTCAGTCTTTTGCTATTAAAACGTTAATGAAGGCTTTATCGGTCGGCTTGTCGTTCAGTTGCTTATTTCATATTTTTGTTTGCCTTCGGTGGAAATTAAATTCTTTCCTCAGTTTTAAAGTTTTCACCCAACAGAGCCAAACAACTTGCGAATGAAGGCATTAAAAGCATGGCCAGACAAGCAGTAAGGAATAGGCAAAGGCTGTTGCAGTTGTAAGTGCTTAATTAAATGAATCTGAATACGAAGAAAAAGAAGAAAATGTGACAAAAAAGAATTTAATGTGTGTGAAGATAAATTCGAATTTGAAAACCAAAGGCGCAAACCCACACCTTTAGCAGCGCCACTTTTTGCCTCTAACAGGGTAAACTTTGCTACTAACAGAGCACTGTTAACAGTTTAACAGTGGCAATAAGTAGATTATTCATCTACTTTCCAATTATTGCAGATTATTGACATAAAATATAATTCTCATCTTCTACAGAAATTTCATAAATTTTTGGCCAAAAATCGATTTTTTCAAAATTCAAAATCTCAACTCTCAAAATAATTCCAGCTATCCCACTACCACGGTTCGAAATGGGACACTCTGGACTACCATTTGCATATAGTCTGTATGGTGTACTGCTTCTTATATGTTCCGAAATGGCCACTGATCTTCTAGAGAATTTTCAAACAAAAAGTTGATATTTTCAAAGCCAATTTCACAATAACATATCACTTTATATGTGACAATGTTGCTGATTATATGTATTAAGAGGCCTTGGAACTTTGCTTTGCTTATAGTATGGTACTCATAGACCTAGAGTATTTCCCAAAATTAGCTCTTAAACAAGTGGGCTTGTGCAGATGGATACTTTTAAATAGCTAACAGTGCTCTGTTAAAAGGAAATTTTGCTCTGTTAACGGCAAATGTGGCGCTGCTAAAACTTATGGATTGTGTCTTGGATTTTCAAATTCGTATTTATATTCACACACATAAAAAGATTAAGAAATAGCAGAGAAATGTAAACAAGTCTTCTGGGTCACGTACAACATCGATGCTATAAGGAGCATATGTCATCAGGCTGCAAATGATAAGACTACTACACCTTAGTCGGACGTTGGGCCTACAATTTAAGTCGTCTTAATCTAATTCAATTACAGACAACCACACACAGTCGCCTCAACTAGGAGAACAGTCGCTGTATGTGTCTCACGCAACCCACGCGAAGATTCGAGTGCCATAAATTCGGATCACCTTGGACTCACTCCCTGATTGATTCCAGATATTGGGACAGATTTCAACCCATTGCCTTATCAGTAGACTGGCATCTCAGCAGTTATTATGTTCTTAAGTAAGTAGGAAAAAGGGTGGCTTGGCTCTGATAGAAAAAAAAATATCCCGATTGAGCTCTGTAGGCTTTTACTACTCTGAGGGAAAAAACCTTCACGAAGCGGTTGCACAAAGTCAAGTTTAAAGTGTCCCTCTGTCCTTCACCCACAGCATGTATGGTGTGAAGTGTTTGTGTCATTCTAATGCCTGGATTCTGACAATATACCCTACGAAACACAATGATATGGCCGTCTCTGGCTTGGTTCCAACAGTTGATCTTTTTAAAATAGTTTTCAACCAATTTATCGCCTATTTCAGGCGGTATTTTGAAGATAACATGACGAATGTTGCCCCTATATTATGGGACTATCAGCGTAGACACGTAGGCCTTTAAAAAATATTTACAAAATTTTTTCTCTTCCTTGAATTAATATCTGACGTCTCTAAATCGATAAAAAAAATATTAAAAATTACTCTACCCTGCCAATAACTTCATTAGCTTTACGAAAAATTGTTTCTTTTGTAGCCATCAACTGTCAACAACAGTCTTCAAAAACTGCTTAATAAATCAATGAATATTGAAATTAAAAGCCTAAAAATATACTTTAAAAAAACTATAAAATTCAAGCCTAATTACACACATTAAAGAAATTATTGAAATGAAAAGAAGTAGAAAATAATCGTGTGTGCTTAGTCTTGAATTTCAATTTCTTTTCAAAATGTCGTGTTTATTTGTGTACCTTAAAGTAGGCTGTAGTAATGGTAACGCCCCTATAATTACGTGATTATTACTTGGTGGTTATGATTACATTATCATTGTAACCCAAAATTATTATAGAATTTAAAAAAAATTCAGTTTAAAAATCAATTGAAGTGCGTGTAGTCGCAAACAGAAACACTTGACGACAGTGTCCAGATGAAGATTTTTTCTTTCAAAAAAAAAAAAAAAAATCCAGCTGGAAATAAAAGAAAAAATTTCTTGCTAGAGAAACTATAAACCAAGAATGCTTAAAACGTATGGAGGCAATTGTAGGTTCTTTATCACAGGGACATAGCTGAGGCACTACTAATTGGCTTGAATTTGTATGTGAAATTGGCATCCCTCTCCTGAAGTAAACGCACAAAAACACAGAACAAAGAAACTTAAGTGGAACAAATTTTCCACTGCTGGGTCAGGTGATATCACGGAAATTGAAGACATATTAGCTACGGGTAATACTGAACAAGAAACTGACATGAAGGACTCATATAGAAAGCATTCCAAGGGGGACCAACTCCCAAGGAATATAATGATATGCAGAAGGCTTACAGCAAAATCTTGATCAGAATTATGCACAGCGTGTATACCAGGATAGTCAGGTTAATTATAGCCTAAGAACTCATGGTTTTGCAGGCAAAACGAATTTAAAAAATATTGAGTCTAGCTTCCGGGACAATGAGAGCCTAATATACAGCACCACTGTTGGATTGCAGTTTAGGATACGAATTAGACATCGCTACCTGACAGCACTTGATTGTGGCTGTTAGTACCAGTAAGCTGTACGATTTTAGGAAATGCATCGCAATGTCACTGAATAATTAGACTGAATGAAGAAGGACTACATGCGCACTTAAAGAGGAACCATTCTGTGATAGACGCTTGACATAAAGACAAATAATGGGACAGAAGGAGAGAATTTCGGTCCCAAAGTGTAATATGCGAAACCCATGTGTTCTACCCATTGCAGAAAATACTGGGACACTAAATACATAGGATGGATCATAGCAATAGTATTTGGCTACAGTCAGGCTACTGTCCTAGCTCTTAGCTTGTATAAGATGAATGGGAGATTAGTAAGGGACTCTCCTGACAAACTGAATCAGATGTGCAGGTCGAGTAGCTCCATCATCTCAGGTCATGTAGGAATTTAGGAAAGGTCGGTTACAGCTGCTGGTACATCCAGAAATTGCCTGTGAAAATGGAAGAAATCGAAAATAGAGAGAACGTAGAAACTCCTCTCAAGCCAGATGCATTATTGACAATCAAAACTTTTACTAGATTAATTACAAACAAAAACATTTCAGTTTTGCCTCAGACTCTCGAGGACAAGGAAATGTAATCAGCTTTCTGAGGAAAACTAATCCCAAAACAATACTTGGAACTTGTGGTTGCATCCAGCGGTTTGCCAGGGACTTAGGATTGTGGGAGAGAAACATAACAGGAAAACTATGTACACTCGCACACTATGACCACAAAGCTCTTAAAGGAAAAGAACTAAGCTTTCTTTGAGCAAAAAAAAAAACATCCATTAAAAAAAAATATAGTGCATATGGTAAAATTTAAAAACTTTGGATTTTGAGTTAAAATATTTTTTTTATAGATATGCCTCTTGCTACTAAGTACCCACAAAGAGCTTAAAGGAAATGGTCTAAGTTTTCTTTTGAGGAAATATAAAAAAACTCCATTTCGAAAAAAAATGGGGGAAAATGAAAATGGTACATGTGCCAAATATTGAAAAATCTTATTCTTGAGTTAAAAGATAATTTTTTTGATAGATATCCCACTCGCATCCCATTAAGCGATTATAAAGGCCTTAAAGGAAATTGTATAAGCTTTCTTTTGAGCAAAAAAAAAAAAGGACCAAATTGAAAAAAAATTAAAAAAAAAATATTTAAAAAATAAAAAAAAAATTTTTTAAAAATTAAAAAAAATTATTTTTGGAAAGATTGAAGAAATAGCTATCTAATATCCTTTGGAAAATTTTGCTAGGACCAATAGGTGAAAAGTTACACACATTTTAAAAAAACCCTGTATGACCAAAATGTCCAACTTTGACCCCCTCTAACTCCGGCAGTTCTTGACTGATAGAGCTTTGTGTCTGGCCTACTATCCAATAGTACTAACTAGAGGTGTGCACAAGACTTCACCCTTCACCGAATGCAATACTGTATTGTACTCTTTTCTGTTGCTCTTGATTTTACGAGTGCACTGAAATGTGTATTTCTCATTTATTCAATGTATACAACAGCACTCGTTTGTCTGTGAAGTAACGGAACTATGCTTTGTGTTGTAAGAGCATATTTTACTACTGAAGCTACATTTTCAGTATTGCCATATTGAAAAATATGTGTACATAAGTGTTTCTATACATTATTTGCTTTCGCCATAAACTCATAAAAAAGGTTTTTCCCCGAAATAAAAAGTTTAAAAAAGTAACTGGCAATGGTGGCGTCGACGAAGATGTTCGGTTCTCGAGAGCAAAACATTCGGAGCTTTCTTATTCATTGTTGTTAAAAAAACAAAAACAAACAACTAAAAATGCATGTTGTGACTCTATGAAGAGTACAATATTTTTTGTTGCACTCTTCATACAACTCTCTTTTATACTGTTGTACAATGGTTTACGAGTGCAGTTGTTTTTTTGTACTCTATCTTTGCTTCACACTTATTTATATTTGCAGCTACAATCAATATTCGGTCTTGGGAAAAATACAATACTGTGCAATTTTATATGTCTTGTGCACACCTCTAGTACTAACCTTGGTGCAAATTTTATCCAAATCGAAAGACATCGATTTTAAAAATTGGGTCACTTAACACGAAATTGCCCATATGTATGTATCTTGTGGCTAGTTTATTTGTCAAATTTTATACGCGTGTATATCCTGTATCCCTCGATTTACGTCGCAGTTGGTTCCAAAAAAAGGCGACGTAAATCGAAACGACGTAAATCGAATTTCATATTCCTCAGACTACAAAGTAGTATGTTTTTAACAAGGAACTTAAAAAAGTTATATGAATTTACAGTAATCCCTCGTTTTACGTCGCAGTTGGTTCCAAAAAAAGGCGACGAAAATCGAATGACGACACAAATTGAAATTAGAGGGAACAAAAAATTTTACGACGTAAATCGAAACAACGTTAATCGAGGCCACGTAAATCGAAGGATTACTGTACAAAAAAAACGTCCAGAAATTAGAATAATTCAGAAATTAGAATTGCCTCAAAAACAAAGCGGTTCTAATTTGTGAGCGACTACTGTAATGGGTTTTAAATCAGAATGTATTGACCTATGTATGTATATAGTGACATATTAATCCATTGCAATCCTGTGGGATCATTCTTTCGTGTCATTATAATGGATTTTACAACGTAACCTAAGGGAGTTTGATGATCTACTTCATGATCTCTTCATCGTTCTTGAAAATAAATGCAAAAATTGTAAGCCTTTGAATGAAAACCAATAATAGATTGAATCCTTTCAATGGACAAATAACAAGAAGCAGAAGCAGAAGAAGAAGATGATGAAATTATAAAAAATCTTTGCAGTTGGCAATATGAAATCCAGCATTAATGGCCGATAATACAACTTAAAACCACAATAATCAACCATTCAGCCACGGATTCATTCATTCATTTTAACCCAATGACCTCAATATTTATGGCCGGTACTCTCGTTGCTGTTTATTATTAAAAAAAATGGATGCCAATATGTGTACGCACACATTCACATGCATAAAGAATAAAATGGTGATTTTTTTGGAGGGTTTTGAAACATTTTCAAAATTGTAAATGAAACTCGAGATTTCATTGTATTCCCTTGTAACGCGTGATGAATGCATGTGTGTGACGATAAATTCGAATTTGAAAATCCAAGATGCAATCCATAAGTTTTAGCAGCGCCACATTTAGCGTTAACAGTGCAAAATTTGCTCTTCACAGAGCACTGTTAGCTATTTAATAGTATCCATCTGAACCAGCCCACTTGTTTAGAAGTTAATTTTAGGACAAATACTAGGTCTATGAGTACTCTACTATATGTAAAGGAAGGTTCCAAGGCCCCTTAATATAATCAGCAATATAGTCACATATAAAGTGATATGGTATTGTGAAAATTGGCTTTGAAAATATCAATTTTTTTGCTTGAAAATTCTCTAGAAGATCTGTGGCCATTTTATAACATATAAGAAATAGTACACCATGCAGACTGGTAGTCCAGATGGTCCTCTTTCGAACCGTGGTAGTGGGATAGCAGCCGTCCTCCGTCCCCACCAACCATTCATTACATTTCAACACTTTTATTTAAAAATAATGAGAATTTAATTTAATGTCAATAACACGGTGCGACAGTGAAAATACACCCGAGTAACTACATAGTCCATGTTGTTCAGTTAGCTGAGTAGAACTCAAAAATACCTTTTTTATATTTCTCGAACCCTCCAAACTTTTTTTATTTGACAAAAACTGTTTTTTTAGACTCTCCGCGCAAATTTCTGTCTTACTCAAACATTTCTGACCCGATTTCTAAAATTTAGATCTTGTTAGGCAAGGTAAGGGCAAAGATGGACCTTTAAAACGGTATACATATATACATATTATTATTAATATGCTATGAGTTTTGATGAGGTAAAATTGGAAAATTCGAACTTTTTTCATATTTTTTCAAGTTTGTCCATTCATAGTAGCAAACTTTAATAAAAAAATATAGAATAAGTGATAATATTCTTAAAGTCTGTTCTCTTGTGAAGAGATTGAGTTATCATTTGATCAAATCGGACAAAAATTACCGTAGTTATTATTTAAAGAGTCTAACAGTCGAGTGATATTTTTTATATATGTCATCTCATCAAATGAACTTTTAGTTCAAAAATTTTCAGAATTTTTGATGGATCTTGATCGTTTATCGGAAAATATGTCAATTTCACGTTTGCACGACTTCCAGAAGTCGGCTAATATTTGTGTTTTTTGCAAATATTATTATTTCTCTTTGCGCAAACATTGGCCAACATCTGGTGGTGGCTCAAACGTGAAAGTTACACATTTTGTGATAAACAATCAATATCCACCAAAAATTCTGAAAATTTTTGAACTAAAAGTTCATGTGATAAGATGACATATATAAAAAATATAACACGACTGTTAGACTCTTTAAATAATAACTCCGGTAAATTTTGTCCGATTTGATCAAACGAAACGCCAATCTCTTCACGAGATAATCCACTTTCAGAATTTCATCACTTATTTCATATTTTTTAAGTAAAGTTTGCTACTATGAACGGACAAACTTGAAAAAATATGAAAAAAATTCGCATTTTCCAAGTTTACCTCATCAAAACTCATAGCATATTAAGTCAAATAATAGATATATGTATACCGTTTTAAAGGTCCATCCCTTTCCAACGAGATTTAAATTTTGGAGATCGGGTCAGAAATGTTTGAGTAATACAGAAATTTGCGCGTAAAGTCTAAAAAAACAGTTTTTGTCAAATAAAAAAAGTTTGGAGGGTTCGAGAAATATAAAAAAAATAGTTTTGAGATCTACTCAACAAAACTCACAATCTACACTAAGTCATTAGCCGGGTGTATTTAATTTTCTTCATTTTGTCGCATAGTGTAATCTGCACTAATTGCAAAGTAGAAGACTAATTAGTGCTCTGTTAATAGCAAAGTTTACCCTTTTAGAGTCGATAAGTGACGCTGCTAAAAGTGTGGGTTTGCATCTTTGGTTTTTAAATTCGAATTTATCTTCACACACATGACGAATGCTGCTTTCCAAATACTCCAACATTAAGGGGACTATCACCGTATTTATCAACCCCATTCAGATCTCATGATGAGAGCTATTAAACAGCTGTTAGCCTAGCCTGACTGGCGGGCTTGAAATGAAAAATAATTTCTTTATGCTGCTTAAAAAGCACTCCTTTACATATGAGCTGAAAAAACATAAGTTTTCCATGATTTTCCGTTGTTTTTTTTTTTCATTTGGCTTAAAGACAATGCTGTTTAACGTTTTAAAAAATTTATCATCAATCGATATGGTGCAGCAGCAGCAACAGTAGCAACAACAGCAACAACAACAAATAAAAAAATAAAATAAAATGAAAGAAATCCTTAAAAAAAGGGAAATATAACGGCATTTTGTAGAGATTTTTTGTTGGAAAACAAAAAATATTTTTCGCATGATTCTGTTGCTGACTGTGATTCTGATGTCCATATCGATACCAAGCCGATGATGATGACGAAATGATTATGATGATGCAACACATCATTCGATATGTAAATATGAACATATGTATGTATACTGGCCATTTCAAATATATGCAGAAATACATAACAAGAGATATATTGTATTTGTTACATACACACGCACTCACACATGTTAAAAGAAATATGTTTGCTTTTCTTTTCCTTACTCTCTCTCTCTCTCTCTCTCTCTCTCTCTCTCTCTCTCGCTTTCATTGGCAACAGATGTATTGTTCCATTTATGGTTATAAAACATATGACAAAAGAGAGAAATGGAGTGAGAGAGAGTTTTTTGTATCGTATTAAAGTGCTTTTCATAATTATAGCACCACCCTAATTTTTTGAATTTCTAAAATGTACATTTATAATAACAAAAACAAAACATTTCATTATGTGTAGTGTTAACGTAAAAGAAAAAATAACACAAAATTTTTCAAATTGTTACCGCAATTTTTACTTCAGTATAAAAATTAAGGTTTTTGGTCTTTGCATAATTATAGCACCATCAGTTCTGAAAAGCGGAGAAGAAAAATTATTTATTTTTTTTATTGTTTTGTTGTTTCTAATAATAAAAGTAATATTTAATTACACATTCCACCCAAGAAAATGTTGAGTGGTGTTGGAAAAGGGCAGATTTTAGTTTTAAAAGACCAATCTCTTTCAGTACGTGCCTTCACTAGAAAAATTGGAAGATCTCACAAGGTGGTCATAAATTTTCTGTAAAACCCAGACGGATATGGTAAGACGAAACATACGGGTCGCCCAAGAAAGCTTTCGGTGCGCAGCGCACCTAAAATCGCAAGGGAGATTTCCGGTACATCAAAAAGTTGCTGTGAAATTTCTCAAGTTCTTGACCAGGCCGTCAGCATTTTAACCGTCTGGTGAAAAGTTAAACGCAATCTTAACATCGAAAGACAAAATCGGAAGTTTCTCCACATTTACTTCCTATGCACAAAAAAGAAAGATGCGAATTTGCAGAACTTAACATGGATAGGAATTGGGAGAATGTAAGAGTAATTTTTCAATAATAACAAACAATGAATATAAAATTTTTTGTCGTCAGATCATATTCTCTGATAAGAAAAAAGTGAACTTAGATGGACCAGATGCCTATCGATACTACTGGCGTGACCTTAGACAGGAACCAAAGTATTTTACTAAAAGAAATTTTGGGGGAGGTAGTCTTACGGTTAAATGCTGACGGGAGGTAGTCTTATGGTTTGTACAATGGGTCAGTTCGACCTCCGGGTACTGTACTTGTCACAGTTGACAAGTACACGTCCTCTAACCTAGTCTTATGGTTTGGGGGGCTATTTCTTCAAGTGGTTGCCCCGAACTTCAGTTTCCATCCATGTACATGAATAGTACAGAGTACATACTGTTCTTAGCTGTAGTTCGCTCCCCTTCTTGAGAGAAAATAATGAAAAAAATTATGTTTTCCAACAGGACATGCCAGAATTCATGCCAGCAGACTGAGTATGGAATGATTTCGTAACCAATCTATTGAGGTTTTATCGTGGCCAGCTTGCTCTCCTGTCATGAATGTTATTGAAAACGTTTGGGGAATTCTTGTCCGAAGAGTATATTGAAATAACAGACAATTTACCAGTGTTGAAGATTTGAAATTAAAAATAATCGAAGAATGGGGGAAAATAGACGGAGAAATATTGAATAATCTTTATACGAGTATGAAAGATCGAATATTTAATTTAATAAGCTCTAAGGGAGGGATTACTAAGTTTTAAGTATCAACATTTTTGGTAAATAAAGCTTCTTATTTAACAAAACTGAGACTGGTGCTATAATTATGCAAAGACCAAAAACCTTAATTTTTATACTGAAGTAAAAATTGCGGTAACAATTTGAAAAATTTTGTGTTATTTTTTCTTTTACGTTAACACTACACATAATGAAATGTTTTGTTTTTGTTATTATAAATGTACTTTTTAGAAATTCAAAAAATTAGGGTGGTGCTATAATTATGAAAAGCACTTTATTATTATTGTTGTTTTTGTTGTTTCTTTGTAAATGTAACCGAACAAACGAATGAACAAACATATCGAAGTCAGTTTAGACCAACAACCAGTCATCATCAGTTTTTTTTTTAGCCTTGGCTAGTCATCCATATTCGATATGAATTCCGTGTGTTTTTTTTTTTTATTTCTTTTTAATAAATACAGTGTAAGCCAAAACTATTCAGTCCAGACTGTTTGTGTTCATTAAATCAATAGGAATCGAATTTTGCAGAAGCATACAGACGACTTTCACAATGACTGATAAAATCTTTAATCATTTTATACAAATTTTTCCATATATATTTCTGTTTTAATCTAACGACTGTTCTACGTACTACCGCGTGACCGCCATGTGGACTTTCATGATATTCTTTTATAATTTCTTTTTGTCTACCCTTTTCCATTATCCTTTCTGGTTGTTTAAATAATATAATTTCTATAGGTTACTACCTACATTTATCTCTATTTTGCATGCTATTATATATTTTAATTAAATTTTTCCTCACGTATGAGTTTGAAAATTGTATCATCCTTTGCTAGCGTTATTGTAAATATTTGGTTATACCGTAAAGTCTTAGTTAACTTCTGCAAGACTGAATCTAAATACGAGTATGCATTTTCAATACCAGCTACTGTTACGCGATTTCCAAAAATTTCAACTTTTGGCATGCTTTTACCATTTTGGTTTATAACAAATTTTAATCTTGGGTAGCCTTTAATTTGTGAAAATGAAATACTATTCCACATAAATAGGTTATTAGTCTTGGTCTCATAACTTTCTCTTTCATTTTTATTTTCATTTTTTTTTCATTACTGTACGAGTATTGTCTTCATTTATTTTCTTTTCATTTAATTTTTCAATCATTTTTCTAGTCATTATGTTTATTGATTTTGGCATCATTTCTTTTAAGTCATTTGAATCTATTTTGATTCTTGATAATGCATCGACATTAGTATTTATTGTTCCTTGTTTGTATATGATCTCAAAATCGTAATCCATGAGATCTAATCTAATTCTAGTTAGTCTTGATGAAGGGTTTTTGTGGTTAAATAACGATACTAGTGGTCTATTGTCTGTCACAACCTTAAACTTTCTACCGTACAAATATGGTCGAAAATGAATGGCTAACAGTTCTTTCTCTATTACGGGTTTGTTAATTTCGTGTTTATTTAGAGACCGACTTGCATACGAGATTGGTAAGTCGCTATTTATTTCACCTTGTGAAAGAACCGCTCCTAACGCATAATCTGATGCGTCTGTAGTAAGTATGAATTCTTTTTCGAAATCTGGGTACTGTAGAATCGGACGGTTTGTTACTATAGATTTTAACATTTCAAAAGATTTCTGGCACTTTTCCGACAAGACAAATTTTTGATTTTTCTTTAATAATTCATTGAGAGGTTTAGCTATTTGTGCAAAATTTTTAACAAAACGTCTGTAGTAATTACAGAAAGCTACAAATCTTCTTGTATCATCTGTATTCTTCGGAATTGGATAATTTTCAAGCGTTTTACATTTATTTAGGTCAGTCATTATTCCTTTATCTGTAATGAGATGGCCTAAATAAACTACTTCTGGTTTCAAAAAATTGCATTTATTTGGATTTAATTTAAGGTTGTAGGTTTTTAGTTTTTGAAAAACTTTTCTTAAATTATCATTGTGTTGTTTGTTGTATTGTGTTTGTTTACTTAGCTACAATTATTTGAAGTTTCAGAACGAGACTAACTAACCTGTCACTCTGGCATATTATACGCTCTGGTTACTCATCTTTTCAATCTGAAGATTGTTTCGTTTTTACATTTTAAAAACGTTTAAAACGTTTAAATTTGTGTTTAATTTTAATTAAAATTCTTTATTATTCGTACAATTCTGTGTGCCACTGTTCAAAACTTGATGTTAACTACAACAATTGCTTTTGTTTGTTATTCCTCTGTTTACACCCTCTGCATAAACAATAACAATTACTAGAAAATTATTCGACAGATCTTTGTAACGGAATTCTTCAAACCACGATGAATCTCTTCAAACGCACCGCGTCCTCACACAAGACTGACTGAACTTCACTGACTCAGTCGCCTGCTTTGTCTTGGCTTTTGTATTGCAACGTAAATAGCCTGATGAATGTGCTTGAAGGCAAATATTCGTGGCGTTGCCTGTTTGAGATCCCTATAAAAGTAAACATCGTTGTTTACATTTATTCTTGTAGTGTTGTTTGTGTATTTTTGTTTACTTGTTTACCATTTTTTAAATTCTGGTGGTTGTTGTTGTATTTTTGTTTATTTGTTCACCATTTTTTTATGTTGGTGTTTGTTGTTAGTTTAAGCAGTACCATAATTTGTAAACAGTTTTGTTTACAGCATTGTTTTGTTTTGGTAGCTTTTGTTTATAATTTTAATGTTAAGCGATATAAAAACAAAACATCAGTATCTAGATTTTTCATTTTCGTAACAATATATTATCCGGGTGGAGAATTTATGTTAGAATTCCTAATAGGAATGATCTATTCAGGTATGTGGGCCCCAAAATCAAACTACGAGACTTCATGGAGAGTACAGAGGTCTGAATGTCCATGTATCACAGGGGCTATGAAGTCAAACACAACAACAAGAATATGTAACTAAATTTTCAACAATTGTTTCGCAGATAAAAACCTTTTCTAATGCAAGACATTCTTCGGTGAATTAATCGCATTCGAATGTTACGTGTTGCGCTGTGTCAACTTCACACAGTTAGTGTGGATCAAAGAGGATTATCTGCCATTTGAAAATCGGTGCAGATATTGTCGAAATCAGCTACGGCCAGACAAAATCTATATGATGTAGTAATTTAATTGGCCGTGCGATCATGCAATACGCAATTAGACATGTTAGGATGTGTTTCCCACCTAAGCTCTCATTCTCTACAAGATCGTTACTGCTCTTATGCTGTTTCTTGCGGTTACATAACTGCAGCTTGAGTATTATAAAGGCAGCTAATTTCTTTCGCTTGGATATCTTTGAATATCTTCTGAGATATTAAAGCAATTGTCTCCTCGAACACTGTCGTGAACGTGCAAAGCGCACATACAGCGGATTTCCGCAAGTGCTCATGTTCGTGCTGAGCGAAGTATGGCGTAGTTTAAAACAACCGATATAGTCGCCTGTTTTCACCCAGACTGTCAACAATATTTGGCACTAAGCTCGCCAACGCTTGTCTTATCTGTTCAGTTTTAACACCAACTATTGACAAAAAGAGGGACAGAATTTGCAATGTTTGACTTCAACAGGAGTCTCCTGAGAGGAGAGATGAGGAAATGGTCAGCATCTTTCGGAAAGGAATAGTGAAATAACAAGCTAAGTTGAAGATTGTTGTTGTTACAACGAGATTGTTATGACACAACAAGGTTGAAGAGCGGACTATGCCATGAAACTGGGCAGGAAAGGTTGTAGAAGCAGATAACAGTCTTCAAGGCTTGAAGAGCGGAATTTGCCATTAAAACGGTTCAGGAACATTGGAACAGATCACAAGTATAGGTGACATGTGCTGGTCATATATATGAAAGAAGCTCTACTTCACTCTACTAGTATGGGTACACCCGATACTAATAATTGCAGCTTTTGTTGTAAAGAAGAGAAGTCAATGGAACACTTGGCCGCCAACGGTGCAGCATTAGAGCATTGGCATATAGTTGCAGAACTTGCTAAAACTCTTCTTCAAAAGAGCTGATGTGGTCCCATGATATACTGATTCTGTGGCATGTAAAAAAACCGTCTTGAACCTGATGCCATTATCATTACATTACCCTATGAAGTCTATTTTACAATTTCTGAAATTATTTGAATCGTCTTTTCACATGCTTTATGTTTAATGCTAACTTAAGAACATAAAAATCAATAAGTTGTGCCCATGAAGCAAAATTTTAAATTAAAAAATTTCTTTTCATTTTATATTCAGCCACACTGTACTTTACTATTGGCACTAGGGTTGCCAGATTCCGATTCGCAAAAAGCTGGACATTGGGTTTTAAAAAGCTGGACATAAAAAAATATTGAGAAAATGCGACTTTTTGATGGATCAGCTTCTTCACCGGATATTGATTCAAGATTTCAAGATTTTCTGCAAATTATTTTGATTATTTTCATATACAAAAAAATAAAAACTGTACGTAAAGAAATTAACTATCGCTCGCAATAATATTTATTATGACATCAGCTGTTCAAGTGTTGAGACATTTTGTCAGTGATGATAGAAGAGGGAAATGATAACTTAGTTGTATAACAAATGTACAATCAGTGTTGGCTAACATGATTTGACAAAGATAACATAAAAATTATTGCCCAAGTTATTGCAGTGTACTAAAAATATTTCTATTTAGCTGGACAAATTAAATTTTAGCTTCAAACTGGACAAGCATCAAAAAAGCTGGACAATCCAGCCAAGTCCAGCCAGGCTGGCAACCCTAATTGACACTGATTTCACAACAACTGTTTACAAATAAAAAGCAAAACAGAGAAAAAAAACAAGAATACCGTTAAAAATTCTTTAAGCTCTACGAAATAATATCTTGACGAATTGTCAGTTACTCTCTCTCCCTCTCTCTCTCTCTCTCACTCACTCTATAAAAACAAAAGTCAGCATTTGTTTTTTCCTTTTTCGCTGGCATTAATTTTTCACCCTGTATTGTTGCATTGTACTTTGTTTTGCAACAACGTCACACAACGCACAACACACAATGCAAATAATTGTCAGACATTCATAAATCATTCTGTTATTATACATACATATGCTGTGTAAAGGTATGCGTAAGTATAACGAGTCATTAAACAAGAAAAAAAAACCATATACGTGTATAAAAACCAATATATCGGGTCCGCCATCTAACGTTTTTTTTTTCAACTAGTGCTTATTTCGTGAATGGTAACACTTAGCTCATGTCTGCTTTTGACAGATAATTAGTTTTATCCTTCCGCTGAACGAATATGGTTGCATCCAATGCGTTTTCGCTTCGCTAAGTGGGCCTGCGATCGACTTACAGAAGATGCCGATTTTGGCAAAAAAAAATCATCTTTTCAGATGAAGCTCATTTTGATCTTGGCGGGTATGTAAACAAGCAAAATTGTCACATTTGGGGCACAGAAAACCCGCACGCATACGTTGAAAAGCCGACGCACCCAAAACGAGTCACTGCTTGGTGCGGATTTTGGTCCAGAGGCATAATTGGGCCATTTTTCTTCGTAAATGAGCAAGGAGTGGCCGTTACAGTCAATGGCGATCGTTATTGGGCCATGTTGAACTAATTTTTGTTCACACAAATTGAAGAGGAGGATATAGGCAACATTTGGTTTCAACAGGACGGCGCTACGTGCCACACAGCCGAAGCTACACTCGATGTTTTGCTCCCTGTTTTTGAAGATCGCATTATCAGTCGCCGCAGAGCTGCGATTTGACACCGTTGGACTATTATTTGTGGGGTGCCGTCAAAGATAAGTGTTACGCCGACAAGCCAGAGACAATTGACGCTTTAAAGGACAATATTCGTGAAGCCATTGGTGAAATACAGCTGTACACAATCGATAATGTGCTTAAAAATTGGACCGATCGTGTAGGCTACTGCATGGCCAGCCGAGGAAGGATTGTACTTTCAAATAAAAAAAGAATTTTGAGAAAATATTCAGTAGTTTTTTTTTAAAACATTTTCCAACAAAAAAAGTTATTTGGCGGACCCTTTACATGTACATACACTTGTTTATATGTGTTATTTACTGCAATGTTATTATTGTTGTTTTTTGTGTACGACTTTTAGTTTTGTTTCGCATTATTACGCCAATAACAACAACAACAATTATTACATTTTTCGATACTAACACATGAGTAAAACAATACAGGAACAGTTAAAAACTTTTACTCTTTATTATTACTATCTCTTCGATACAACAATATTATTATTGTATATCGATGAGTGTATGCCATATAGATGTATGTATGTATATATACAGTGTATAAATACATACATACATATTGCATATGGTTTCAAAGTTGCGAGAGTAGCACAGTTTGGGGTACTCGTGTGTATTCGTATGCCTTACAGCCTCTATTGTTATGCTTCTATGCTGGTCACTGGTGTGACCTACACTGTGGCTATTAAACAATAACAAAAACAATAAAAAAACAATGCTTTGCATTGCAATGCAATGTTTCCATTTATTTATAGCTTTATTGTTGTTGTTGTTGCAATAAGTTTTTAACACAGATCAATAAATGTCCGAGAGAAGTTTCAATGTTTGATGGTTTGAAATGGCAACAACAACCATTATGTAAAACAATCATAAATAAATAGAAAGAGAATCGAGAAAGAGCAAGAGAAAGAGAAAGAGAGTGAAAATAAAACATGTTTTTCAGTTGTTGTTATTATTTACACTCTAAAATTTCTTCTGTTGCTGTCTTTTCTTTTCTTTTCCTTGTGCTTTTTGTTTAGGAAGTTATTAAACGGGAATCTTAAGCAAAATAAAAATTGCGAGTTAAAATACGTCATGACTGCAATCATCATTCTGACATATGTGGCGTATACGTTATGGGAAATAATCGTTCATCTGGTATAATATTTCTCATACGTACTGTTGTACTATCACTGCAAGTATTGAATATTGAGCCTGAGGTAGAATTGAATTTTTCAATAAAAATTAAATGAATAAGAATATCTATGAGACTCCTTATCTTTATGAGGACTCCTGTAGAAGTTGAGTTCGAAATAATTCCCGAAAAAGTTAAATTGTTTGTAAAGCACCTGCGTTGCGTGTTCATTTCGAAGGTATGCAATAATACGACCAGTTGCCAGCTGCCAATCCCTCTAAGGTTTGAATTTTATGAGATTTTGAATAATTTTGGCCAACTCCTGTTAGAGAAAGCTGCTGTGATTGATAAAATCAGCAACAAGATGCTTACATAACCGCCTTATATAGCCATGAGGATTATTTTCTTTTCTTCAATGCTATCAAACGTTGTCAATACTAGAAAGCATGTTGGAAGGTTATTAAGGACTGCGACTGTGTGTGTGCCAGCCAATATCAGCCGGTACTAGACTACGGCGACTTCTACTAGACTACGACACTTATTGTGTGGTAGACGCATGAGTTAAAAGTAAATAGAGAGATAAAAGTGGGAAGTAGGATGGGTTAGTTCGGTTTAAATGGTTGATAACTATTTGCAGACGAATGCCTAGTTCACTAGCATCTTCTAGTCCATGTTGCTTAAGCCCTTTCATTTTTTTTTTTCAACTCTTGTAACAAAAAAATCAAAATGTGACCATAATCTTGCGTATTTTCACGGATTTTTAAACCCTCATATGTTTCGCCATAATGTTGGGAATTTAATAAAGTCTTCCCACTGTACTCGCTTGAGTACACCGACTTTATAGCGCTATATACAGAAAGTTACTGACTTTTTTAAAAAAATTGTTTTTCATAACATTAATAGAGAATGTAAAGAATTAATAAATAGTAAAAGAAAGTAAAAAAAAATATAACGGTAAGTTATCATTCTCTTTTATCTGTAAGTGTTTTTATATTTTGTCATTTGTCATTTGTCATTTTTTGCACTTCTCATCACATGTTGACGTATGTATATCTTTTGTATTTTAAACTAAATGCAGTCGAATTTAAGTGAAAAGTAAAGTAAACAGATTTATTAACTATAATTTAATAAAAAAAAATTATTTAAAAAATTTAGAAAAGTGTTGTTTGGTAAGCATAAATATTGGTGTACTCGCTTAGGTACAGCCCCAAAAACATATTTTCCAAAAAAAAATTATATTTTTTTTTTTATTTTATTTTATGGTAGATCCTAATAAAATATATTTTAACACAATAAAGTATTTTTTTTTTTTGGTTTTAAAGATGGTTGGGATCTAATGGGTTAAGATGTCACCTTTCAAACAAGCTATCGTATGGCCTAATTTCATTAATACTACCCGAGATCATAAATTTTTGCAGCATCTGCGGATAATTTGTAATTAAAATTAATATATTTTCCAGGGTTTTCTTTTATATTTAATGAAAACGAAATACAATATTTTCTTCTTCTTCTTTTTTTTTTTGACCTTTGCTGACCAATAAACTTTTTCATGCAGCCATTAGTTTTTCAATTTCTGTTTTTCTGTTCTTTTTTTGTTTTTGGTCAAAATAAATGTTATTTTTTGTCTATAATTTTAAAATTCGAATTTCAATTTGTTTTTTTCCCTTTCCCTGTTTTGTATTTGGTTTTTTATTATTTTGTTTAGTGTGTATAAAATTTATGCTGTTTCTCTAATTGTATTTTAGCAAAAAAAAACTAATATTATTGCATATTTTTAGGAGCAACAATAAATTCTTTTTCTGTTCCCTCTTTCTCTCTCCCTATTATTTTCCAGTTAAAAAGTTAGAATTTCCAATTGTTGTTGTGAAAGTAAGCTTATGCTTGTGTGTGGCATTGTTGTTGCATTTTGCCATTGTATGGTAATTGAAAAACATCAAACTTTGTTTTCTAAAGCATATCATTAGGGCATAAAATATTGTTGAAAAAATTTACAGCATTCTTTTGGGAGATGAAATTTTGAATTGAATATTAAATTTGTTATGATTTAAGAAATAAAATTTTTTAAATAATATTAAGCAAATAATTAAATAATTTTAATGCAAGACTAAGCAACATTTTCAGATTGAGCTTTTGTGGCACTTAAGAGTGTAAGTAGTCCTACAATAGTCATCGTATTAAATAGCCGTAGGCGACAAAATCGTTTTTTTATTCCTGTTAAACTTTGTTGTAACACAGCAGTCATAGCTGTTGCTTATCGAAACTGTTTCACGCGGAACACGAAGACCGCTTAGTTAGCCATTGCGCCGTAAAGATTGTTGTCAAACTCAAGAAGAATTTAAAAAAAAAATTTGTGGAGCGTCTTAAGCAGCACGTATACAATGTTTTTAACCAACAAATTTCATATGAAATCAAATAAATTAAACACCACGTTACATTAAAGCCGAGAGATGTTGAAAAATTATTTTTAGTTCGAATTACTATAAGATATATAATCGCACTGTATTTATATGTGCGCTGCAATTCGCTGATATCCTGGCAACTTCTAGAATCTTATTGTTCATTTGTTATTGTTATTATTTTCTATATTTCATGGTCTTTCGATGTAGTTAAGCAATTTATTATGGTTGGTTCTACTCGTTTTTTTTCTAGACTTTGCAAAATCCTACACGAAAGTAAGATACGCGAACACGTTATTGTCTCTGAGCTTTGCCCAGGTTCTGTCTGAACCTAAGCAAATTTGAGGTTTTAAGCGGTTGGAATGCGCCTCATCTCTCTTAAACTGACACACCTTCGGCTGAATAAGAATCTTGTTTCATTTTCAAACTCACCTAGTCCAAGTATTATATGAAGTAAGGCAATCAGCTATTTAAACTGGATATTTGGGTCTGATGGCCACAACTCATTGTGTAATGAATAGGCACACCGGGAGATTTCATTTACCAGTAATTGACCACACAGACAGTAGTTTGGAAGGAAAGGACCGTACTGTCCCCTTTATTTGTCTCTTATTCGATGCAGCCTTGTCTCATTTGGCTTATCCTTTCTGGATAGTCGAAGGAAGCTTTTGCTTATTTGATATCAAATCAATCATTGATCGTCATTTTTAAATTCTATTTAATAACATTGCAGAAGAAGTTTAGACATACAAAATCGTATTTCAAAGTCTCTCAGTTTCAATTTTGAATAAAACTTAATTTCCTTACTTAACTGGTACAAATTTTGTCTTCAAATTTAACTTTTAATTGTGAGCGTGTAAGGTAGGAAAGGCTAACCAGTAACAAGATTTTGAATGAATTTAAAAGAACAAACAATTCTTTTAATAATAAAAGCTTTAATATAGAAAATAATTACAACAACAACAAAAAACAACACTTTTCTCTTTGCAAAACATTGTTCAATTCATAACTTTTATGGTTCTTTGCCTGCGATTTGCCTACCTTTCTTCAATTTTTTTTTTTGGGTTTTTCTTTACCAGACTTTATTGAAAAAAGGTGTTCATATAAATACGTCTACAAAAACAAAAAACAAAAAAGCAACAACAAAAGCAAAATTTCTTTTTTTAATAAATTTTTTTTAGCATATGTTTTTGGGTTTTGACTTCGTTGTTTTAGTCTTCATTTTTATTTTTATTTTGTATTGCATATGCCGCACGATATCCATATGTAAGTAATTGTAAAAAACATTTGCATACTTTTAGGAGTTTTTAAACACATATTTGTACATACACGTATGTAAACAAAAAGGAAAAACTGTATAATACTGCTACTCTCTCTCTCCGTTTATCTTTTTTCTTTCATTGAAAGTTTAGTTTTTTTCACTGACTTGTTATGGTTCATAAACTTAATTTGTTTCTGTGTTTTTTATTTCATCTTCTTTAAGTTTTTTCCCATTTTTTGTTCTCGATTTCTTGCCTGAGAACCACAACCGCTACAACTTCTTCTTTTTTTCTGTTGTAGAATCAAAAGTTTTCTTTTAAAAAAAAATTAAAAAAAAAAACAAGAAATTTATTTACAAAACATTGATGGTTGAGTTTTAAAGTTTTGAGTTGAACTGTGTTGAGTTATGTTGAGCTGCGTTGAGCTTTTACCCCCCCCCCCCCCCCCCCCCCACAACCACTACTTATTTAACGACTTTATTTGTTTTTTTTTTCCTGTTATTGTTGTTGGCCATTGTATATCCGGCTCATAACATGGCATGACTTTTAAAAACTTCTGATGATTATTTTTTAGAAAATTATTTACAATGCATAACAAAAAAAATCGAACACAAGTACAATGAGAAAAATTTCTAACCACTACATCCAATACGTGTTAACAGAGGGTGTTTCCAAGCAATGATGATGAATGGCATTGTTACGAAAATGGAAAAATCTAGATACTGATGTTTTGCTTTTACATCGCTTAACATTAAAATTATAAACAAAAGCTACAAAAACAAAACAATGCAATAAACAAATCTGTTTACAAATTATCGTACTGCTTAATATAACAACAAATATCAGCATAAAAAAATGGTAAACAAGTCAACAAAAATACACAAACAACACTACAACACTACAAGAATAAATGTAAACAAAATACGCTAACAACAATAATGAATGTTAACAACGATGTTTACATTTATAGAGATTTCGGAAAGCCGAACTCATGAATATTCATCAGACTGTTTACGTTGACATATAAAATACAAGGTAAAGCATGCGACTGAGTTAGTAAAAGTTCAGTCAGTCTTGTGTGAAGACGCGGTGTGTTTGAAGAGAGTTACCGCGGTTTGAAGATCTCCGTTGCAAAGATCTGTCGAATAATTGTCTAATAACACTGTGCTAGTTGGAAAAAGTGACCAGCGGGGCACCTGGCGGGTTAACCTAATTCGGGTACGCTGAATCCAGTGGTGCTAACCGTTTTTTTTCAGTTAGATCTTGTTTTCGAAATATACCGTTATTTCGAAAATGGAGGAGGTTGCACAACATACATATATTCGCGTAACTCAAAAACGGTTTAGTTTATTGAATAAACTAAAAAACCGAAATTCCGCAATGAAATTTTCTTTAAGTAAGGTTAAACTTCTTCCAATATGCGCAGTCGTTGTAGAAACATAATTTTTTTTTTTTTTTTACCAAAAAAATAGTGTTTTAGCAAAATTTCGAAAATTTGGTTTTTAAAAAGTCATAAAAAAAATGGAAAACGCAGCTGTGCTTCTTTTTATTTTTATTTATTTATTTTTGTTGTTGACGATTTCTGTTTCTACCTGTTCCAGGTAACACAATAGAATACCAGGCAAAAATATCTAAATATTTTGATAACCTAATTTAAAAAAACGGTTAGCACCACTGGATTCAGCGTACCCGAATTAGGTTAACCCGCCAGGTGCCCCGCTTGTCACAAAAAAAAAGTGTCAAATTCTAGCACAGTGTAATTGTTATTGTTTATGAAAAGGGTACAAACAGAGGAATGGCAAAAAAGGCAATTGTTGTTGTTTACATCAAGTTGTGAACAGTGGCACACAGAATTGTTGGAATAATAAAGAATTTTAATTAAAACTAAACACCAAATTTATTTTTATTTTATTTGCAATCTACGAACTCATATTTTAAACGATTTTAAAAGGTAAAAAAGTAACAGTATTGTTTTACACCAGCTTTGATAATAAAATTAATGACAGCTGTTAACGTAATGCTCTACTGAAAGTTTGATATTCTAGTCTCTTGCTCTGAGCATACCACAACTATTTTTACACACTGTATCACGTTTTTACTGTCCAATCCCCAGACACTTCGAAATATTGAATGTAAATGCAAGGGATGAATATGTATTTAACTTGAAATTGTTGTTGTTTTTTCGATAAATTTATTGAATTTGTATAACATGTTTAGGCAAAAGTTCTTAAAAAATGATTTTGTTGTTGTTGTTAGAAATATTCTCTTAAAATAAGTTTCTATTTATATGGCTTCTACTTATGCTATTGTCTTCGTTAACATTCTCTACCCAAAACTTTCGATAACTCCCCGTTTATGGATTATCATGTTTGTAAATCAATAAAATGCCATTTAAAGCGGCGGGAGGAGAGGGGAAAAAATTCCCCCAAAAAGAAATAGAAGCAGTAAAGGAAAGTCTTCAAAAAATCATTTACAAATAATTGAATATGAATGGGTGGAACAAAAGGGGTCGAAAAATTTTACTTTAAAGCTCTTCCATAAACAATGACACTTTTGCAGCGGGTTGGTGGGCACAGCTTCCGTTTATGGGATTTATTTTCAACATCTGCTTCTCCATTCTTCCTCTCTTCATCATTTAACGTTAACAACCACAAATTGAAATTAAATTACAAAGAAAAGAAGATTTCAAATGATGATTTAAAAGCAAAACTTTGCTTTTCGTATTTATTGTTGTTACGACTGTTGCCTATTGTTATGGCTCTCGAGGTCAATGTTAATTGTTGCATACTTTAAGGATTATATTAAGAATTATAATGGCCACAAAAGCTTTACAACACAAGAAAATAAACATCAGTAGAAAATAACAAAAAGAAAATATTTTTTCCACCAAAAAAAAACGTGGAAATTCCCTGCGTCTAAAATAGGCCTTCATTTTTCGAAGTTATTTTGTTAAGCTCTAATAAGAAAAAATTAAATTAATCGAAAAATCAGCTTTGAAAGCTTGTTACTGTAACATTCAATCAGCATAAGTACGTCCTTGTAAATGCTCAGATGACTTTAATTGCTACAAGATTTGAACTTTGAATAAAAAAACATGCCATTAAGAGCGATTAGATAGGCGCAATTATTGAGAACACTAACGAATCGAAAAATTTGAATTGTTAGCCCCTAAAAGATGTGATATTTACAGCAACGTGTACATTATGATGAAACACAGATCTGACCACATCTGTAACGCTTCTAATCCCTTCAAATATATTTATAATCCCGACAATTTCTTCCACAATAGATCGATCATGATGACCTTAAGCAGCACTTATTGTGACCACGTTTGAGTCACCACTTTTGTAGTCCACTTTAAGGAAGAAATAACAATAAACTAAAGCATGTATTTAGGCGTTTCTCAGCAGATTTCGGCAAAGACTCTGAGAGTAAAGAGAAAATTGCCATGAAGAGCTTCTCAAAAATCTGTCGTTCGGAGTGGACTTTAAACTGTAGGTCCCGCCACTCATGTATAAAACTAATACACACAACATACATAAGTGGCGTGAGAAGCTGAGTCGTAAGCTTGGCTAAAGGTTTATAATGACCAACTATGTATGTACGAATGCATGTGGTTAGGCGTAACCAAAGAAAAGAGCTATTTATGAACGCTTTCCACATGCAATGCATACTCCACACCTGCAGTATGATGATCGTACGTGGGTCAAAAGTACAAAGGAAGGCTATGGTTAGGTGTCACCTGAATTACAAGTGAAAACTTTAAGGGATTGCATTTCCATATGAGATTCACTTCTAAAATAAGGCCGCCGTAGTCTAACAGGTAGTGTGTTGTCTTATTCAACGAGAACTCGTGGTTCAACCCTCGACTCCGAATCGGTGTCTTCCTCTCAGCAATTTTCTGACAAAAAATTTCAGAGTAAATAAAAATTTCCATGAAAAGTTTCTAAAATTTGTTGTTTAGAGTCGAGTTAGAGTTCTGGGGTCAAACTGAGTTATTTCATTTTGTAAACCAAAAAAATTAAAATAACGTCGAGTGTTAAAGGTTGACTAATTCTGAAACTGCCTAGCCGGACATCTGTATGTAAGCGTATAAGCTGGTTAAGCCCTTTTTCATCTTGCATGTACAATATATGGCAGGAATAATCAAAATATGGAAGGAAAACCAAGAGCTAGAAAAGGAGAAGAGCCGTAATAAATCCCAACTAAATGCTTTCAATTGTTTTTTTTTTTCTCATTTTTTCTCCCCAAAAAGAAAATGGACAACAAGAAGAAAATTATTGTAAAAGGGTTCGAGTTTGTTGCAACAACTGTTGCTTAAATAGGCTGTTGAAAGATATTTTTCTTGTTTTTAAATGCCATCAGTACCACCCAACCACCAGCATTGGCATAGGCCTCCTACACTGCTTCCGTATGTTCACACTAAAAGGATTTGGGCCGGAAGAAAAATAAGGATGTGCTAAAGCCATGTAACACTTTATAAATGTTCTTAATAAATCGACACAGACAACAACAACAACAGCAACAATACAACAACAATAACAAAAAACTATATAAAATATTATGTGTTTTTTTTTTGTTGTTGTAAACTGCAAAGGATAGGCAAAAAAAAACCCATAAATATTTGGCCACTTTTTTTCGAATTCTTTTTTCTAAATGTTGAATTTTTGTAGCATATTTTAGTGCCTTTTAACCCCTTTCCTCTATTCTTTGTGTAGCGAAGAAGAAGAAGCAAAAAAGAAGGAGGGAAATTAATTTTAGTATTTCCGGCTTTTAACAATAATTGCTTTCCATTTGAACAGATTTCATAGGATTTTTCATTTTATTTTCTGTTTTTTTTTTTTTCTTTCAATTTTTTTCACTTTTAGAATGTCATATTCTTTTAGGCAAATTTGTTTCCTGAAAGCATGCTGTGATTTTTTTCAATTTTAACCCACTTAAAGGGTTGTTAAGCCTTAAACAAGTGTTATGGTTGAATGGTCTTTAATTAAATATGTTTCGTTAAGAAAAATTATTCTTATTCCTCTTCAAAATATTTGTTTTTCTCTTTTTTCAGAGGTTATGTTTTCCTGAAAGTAGGCAGCGATTTTCTTTTTATTGTTCTTAATTAAACAGTTTCATTGCTTTTTTCAATACTAATCATGCACTAAGAGATGTAGTAAAAGAACTAATGTTTCCAATGGATTTTGTTTGACCTACAACTTTTTTTTTTTTTTTTTTTTTTTTTTATGAAACCAGCACTCAGGGGATGGCCCCTACTCATGCAGTGCATTGTGCAGGTTTTTTAGCAAAGGTGGAAAGGGGGAAGATACGAACGACAAGGAAACGAGTTGCTGCTAGGTGACTATAAAATGGCCAGTGCTATACCTTCACCATTAGACAGTCCTACAGGCAATCGTCCCCAAGAAGCCCGCAGTTTCTCACACCACTTATGTTGTGTGTGTTAATTTTATACATAAGTGGCGGGACCTACAGTTTAAAGTCGACTCCGAACGACAGATTTTTTTGAGAAACTGAGAAGAAATCGCCGTAAAAATACTTTTTGTATTTTTATTTTTTGATGTCTGGCCTGGGACTCGAACCCTGGCTTTTACGTCTAATAAGCCAGCACACTACCTACTAGACCACGGCGACCCCGGCAACTTCCCAGAGGCGAGGATTAAGACCTAGTTTCTCCCACCTCTTAGGTTGTGTGTGCTAATTTTATACATGAGTTCCGGAACCTACATTTTAAAGTCGACTCTGAAAGACAGATTTTTGAGAAAGTTTTTCATGATAATTTTATTTACTCTGAGAGATTTTAGTCAGTATTATAACCTAGCTTCTCTTAATCTCTCGCGTTTTATGTGTTAATTTTATCCATAAGGGGCATGAGTAAGTCCCAGTTTAACGTCGACTATGGACAACAAATTTTTGAGAAACTGCTGCTGAGAGGCAGTCGCCGAAGAAATGTTTTTTCAAATTTCGTGAACCGTGACTTTACGTGTAATAAGCAAATACACTACCTACAAGAATACGGTGACTGTGTCTCTCATGGCTTATCATTAATTCCGGCAACAATATCCAGAATTTGGGATATCCCCAAACATTATCAGTCAAATTTGCTGATCTATAGCTTTAGTAAGCTCTTGTCTACACTATCATCTGAAGCGCACGATGTATTTTAGAACTTTTATTGAGGAAAACGAAAAAAAATACAAAAAATACAAATACTAGACTACCAGCGACTTTCCACTGAAAGACTGAGAAAATCCTCCGATGTTCTGTGGTTATAAATTTCCAAGCTTCTCTTACAATTACATAGAAAGATTGTGGTTCCATCAACTGTCTATAAACTTCCTCACTGGGTAGTTTATCTATCTACTTATTGTTCTGAATTCCCCCACGATGAGGGATTCAACAAAGAACGTTTCTCTTTCCATGCCTTGCCGATTCAGATTGCCCAGACAGTGCCAAACTAATCTCCAATCAATGTCATGGAAGCTAAGAGTCTCGTTCTCTCTAGATTCCGTCGTTGCTCGCATGACAGTTCGCCAAGGCTAGAAAATTATTGTTTAAAATGTTAGAACTGCTGTGCAGAATTTGGAATCTTCAACTGGGAAGCCCAAAAAATGTGTGTTTTCTAAAACTATGGCATACTTTAAGGCTTTGTGGCATACTTTTTTTTTAACCAGCACTCAGGGGATGGCCCCTACTCATGCAGTGCATTGTGCGGGTTTAAGAAAATAGGTTATAGGAAGGTGGAAAGAGGGAGTAGTGTTTGTGGACATTTGATATAAATTTACCAATATCGTAACTGACGGGAAAAACTTCCGCAGGAAGATCATTCCACAAGCGAGCAGTGCGGGCAAAAAATTAATTTTCTCTGTAATGCATTGTGCGGTTCACTGGACAATCAACCACAAAAGGATGTGCTCTGCGAGAGGTACGAGTACCACGTAAAAATATGTGATTATCGGGAACCAAGCCCCTTATCTCTCGAGAATACCTCCCATTATAGTACCGATAGAACAATGAAACACACGCCACATTGCGACGATGCTCCAACGAATCAATAGAGTTGGATACCCTACTGTCATTAATAAGCACATTCGCCCTCTCCTGTACGCGTTCGAGAAGCTTCAAAATAGACTTTGAAGCACCGGCCTATACATGAGAGTTGTACTCCATCCTAGGTCGGATAAAGGTCCTGTAAATAGTAAGAAGGTCGGATGGAGTGAAGTATTTTCTGCACCGTTTTAAAAAACCAAGGCACTTTAATGCTTTCTTCGACACTCGAAAAATGTGATCGTTCCAACGAGCATCACAACTAATTCTCATGCCCAGAACAACAAGAGCATCCGCCTCCTCAATATTTACATTACCCATAGATACAGATGACAGAACACCAGCACCAGCATCACGCCGGTGTGTCAAAAAACAACATTGGGTCTCGCGCGGCCCCACTCAGAGATTGTTATCAGGTCATTTGTGAGTGCGTCATTCATGTTCGACCTCCTTGCCCCAATCTCCAAAAGGCTCGGCCTCCGATCAAATGAATATGAATGACAAATGTTGCTGTCATCCGCAAAAGAGTAAATAGGATTCGAAGTAATAGATAGAAGATCATTAAGAATAATGAGAAAAAGAGTAGGAGAAAGAACAGAGCCCTGCGGTACCCCTGAATTTATCCTGAACTCGTCGGAAAAGACGCCATCTATAACCACTCTAATAGTGCGATCTTTGAGAAAGCTCGATATAAATCGAGAGAAGTGACTACCGACACCAAACGCAATTAACTTCGCCACCAGTGCCTCATGCCAGTCCCTATCAAACGCCTTTGAGATATCCAGAGCTACAACCTCGGCCTCACCAAAGCGGTGAATGGAACCATTCCACCTTTCGGAGAGTAACGCCAAAAGGTCGCCAGTAGAGCGCCCTTTACGGAAACCGTACTAACGATCATTTAGCAAACCGTTGGACTCTAAATACCTCACAAGGTGGTGATTAATTATGCTCTCCATCACTTTCGAAAGAGCAGAACAAACAGCTATTGGGTGGTAGTTTTCAGGGTTATTAGTCTCACCCTTTTTAGGGATTGGCGTGACATTAGCAAGCTTCCAGCATGAAGGAAAAATACCGGCACGATACGACATACAGAAAAGCTTAGCTAATGGACGGGCAGCGTCGAAGAGCACTGTTTCAAGACCAGTGCTGGTACATCATCCGGCCCAGAAGAATTGTTCACGTTGAGATCCCCAAGAACCCTCTTAACCGCCCTGGCTCGAAAGAATATACTAGGCATAGTCACTGATACTCTTTCAAGTTCGGGTAGTGGTTGAGTGCTCGCCGGCAGGTGAGAGTTACCTGCAAACAATCCAGCTAAAAGGTTCGCCTTCTCAACCGGGTCCATAAATGTTTTGTCATTCATTATAAGAGTTGGAACCGAACTAGCATTATTCTGCAAACTTTTAACAAATGACCAAAAGCTCTTACCCCCCGAGGGAAAGAAAGAACTTTAGTACGAAGATGCTGCTCATATAAAGCTTTTTCGCGTCTCAGTACTGCGGCACACGAAGATCTCGCCTGCTTGCGTAGCAAATCAGTATGCGCACTCTTGTCATTACGCCAATTACTGAATGCTTCCTCTCTGAATCTGAGTGCTAGTCTGCAAGTCTGATTAAACCAAGATTTATCTCTTGATTTGATCGAAATCTTTTTGGAAGGAATAAAAGTATTCATCCCAGCTTTAATTATATTCACAACCATCTCTGCTGCGGCATCGACGTTTCAGTCAAGGAAACAAAGTTTCCAATTAAAGTGCCGGAAAAAATTGTTGAGTTCATCCCAACGTGCTTTCCCGTAGTTAAATACAGAGCGTTTCGTAGCTGTAGGTGAAACCTCACGAAGTCCGGAGAACGGAAAAGAGGCAGAGATGGTGCAATGATCTGAATTACCGAGAGGTGCTAAAACCTTAACTTCATACTTATCTGGATGTGAAGTAAGAGAAAGGTCGAGTGTATTATTTTGGTGCACATCAACACACGATATATGTGTTGGTTCATTCACTAGTTGAGCAAGGTGATTATGCGCGGCAAACAACTCAACGTATTGGCCTTCAGGAGTCGTGCGGCTCGAATGGTGGAGCCAGGATGAATTATGAACATTGAAATCACCAGCAACAACAATTTCACTGTTCGGATAATCCTACAGGATCCTAGTTATGGAGTCAGAAAGAGAGTCGAAGCCAGATATGGTAACCTCTCCTTCCGCGTTTGGACTTCTATAAAGAAACCCGAAGTGCAAAAGATGTGCCCTGATTTTGAACTTAACCCAAAGACAGTTAAATTCTGTATCATACATGCCAATTGATTGCTGGCACTGGTACACAACTTCATTGCGAATGTACATAGCAAGACCCCGATGAAAATTAAAAAGGGATAGTAAGTGATACCCAGGGATATGAAAATCCTGTGGATCAGCATCCCCAGATACCTGGGTTTCGCATAAGGCGAAAACATCCGGCCTATGGACACAAATGTGACCATAGACAGAGAAATAATTTGCCCTCAGCCCATGTACGTTACAAAAATCGATGCGAAAACGACCCGTCATCACGATAAGGAACAATTGAAAATCAAACGCCCTACCTCAAGATGCGAACGCCAAGGAAACGAGTTGCTGCTAGGTGACTATAAAATGGCCAGTGCCATACCTTCACCATTAGACAGTCTACACAGGCAATCGTCCCCAAGAAGCCCGCATCATAAGGTTATTTGAGTTCAAGGGTGAAGGATAGAAATGAAAAGGAAAATGCACCGCCTATGGGTGCCATAAAAGCCCCAAGTGTGGCCCATAAATGTCCCTTCAAATCCACGGAACACTAAACAACGCCGCGATAGCCAATTCACTTTGTCCAAAAACTGTAGTTTGTTGCTATTGATATTATTAATATAATAGGTTATTTTTAATAGGTTGTTTTCAATAATAATAATGGCATACTTTAAGGCTTTTAAACCTTTAAAGGGATTATAGCAATATAAGTGATTTGATTATATTACCCCTTATAAGGCTCATTTATTTTTATGTTACTGGGAAATAAAACAATATGAACTAAAACTAAAGAATTGATTTTAAAAAATTTTCTATTGACTTCAAAGCACGTAATTAGCAATTATTTGTACATATGCTGTCTACGCCCACCTTCTTGTGTATGTTGAGACTCTAATAACCCTTTATTAATAAACCTTAATGGGACAACCCACCATACCTTTTCCCCATTTACTAGCTAATGACTTTGCGTAACTACGAGACAAAAACGAAAAATAATTGAATAGCCGTGGCATTGTTTAGTTTCCAAACATACTCCCATAAAGCCACATTCAATTTGAGCAGGATTGCAATGGAAAAAACTGTCAAGTTAAAAGCATTCCTAATGCAAGCGGATATTTTAGCCAAATCCATAGGCCTTATACCCTATGACGATGAGACCAAGCCACAGAGATATCCCCGATTAATGAAATGGATTTTCATTGTGCAAATCATTAACATGACGTTTGTACTGCTATCGGAAACCATGTTCGTCCTTCTCTCTATGGTACATGGTGAGAATTTCGTAGAGGCCACCATGAATCTGTCGTACATTGGTTTTGTATTTGTGGGTGGCATTAAAATTTTCAGTGTCTTACAAAAGAAACCTTTACTCACCGTACTAATGCGTGAGATACGCGAAATCTATCCGAATGATAGGCAGAAACAAACGATTTTCGAAATCCAACGCTATGCATGGAAATTCAATTGGATAAGCTTTGGTTTTGTAATCATACATGAGATTCTGATCTGGTCTTATAATCTCTATACGGCCGTGAGTTATTTAATTTACGAATACTGGCTGCAGTTAAGAATTGTGCCACGGAATTTACCTTATTACTGTTGGGTGCCTTGGCAATGGCAAGGTCATTGGTCGTATTACATTTTATATGCTTCACAGGATTTGGCGGGTCATACATGTATGTCGGGTCAACTGGCCAATGATTTAATGCTGTGCGTAGTGGCCACCCAAATCATTATGCACTATCGGTATTTGGCGAAACGTCTTAGGGGATATCAGCCTAAGCAAGGTTATGAGGAGAATAAAGCATTCTTGAAGGAATGCATTCAGTACCATCAGCGAATATTAAGGTAAGTAGTCTAGGCTCATTCCTTGTCTAGTAGATTGAACAGAAATTGTGTCTGATTTTTCATTTTCAGACTAACCGACTACATGAACGAAGTATTCGGTGTCAGTTTATTGGTGAATTTCATTTCCTCTTCATTTATCATGTGTTTCTTGGGTTTCCAAATGACAATTGGCGTTCAGCCTGATACTTTAATTATGCTCTTCATGTTTCTTTTCTGCTCTTTAGTGCAGATTTTAATGATTTGCAATTATGGCCAGGAGTTAATAACCAAGGTAGTGGACAAAGGTCAAGTTAACAACAGCCAAGACAAAGATAAGAATTTCTTTTCTTTTAGAGTGAAAGCATTGGTCATGCTGTATACGATCATAACTGGTTCCATACCGATGTACGTTATCGTAAAATGCTGATACAAATCATACAGAGATCCCAGAAGCCAGGCTTGCTTAAGGCCACCACATTTGTAAATGTTTCATTGCCCACCATGACTGATGTAAGAGCAATAGTTTCGTGCAACTGGATATTTCAATTCCAAATTTCATATAATTTTTTATATTCCAGCTGGTGCAGTTGTCTTATAAATTTTTTGCCTTAATACGTACCATGTATTCCAAATAAATTTAGGAATAACGATCCTAAAAGTATGCAGTAATTTCTAGATCGATTAATATCCCAAAAATATGCTGTAAAAATATCCTGAGTTGTTGCTTTAATTCGTACCATGCATTCCAAAAAAAAAAAATTAAATATCCTAAAAGTATGCAATAATTTCTAGATTAATAAATATCCTAAAAATTTGTTGCAGAAAATATCCTGGGTTGTTACCTTAATTCGTACCATATATTACAAATATTTTTTTTTTAATTTTAATTGTTTGCAGTAATTTCTAGATCCTAAAAATATGCTGCAAAAAAACATCCTAAGCTTTAATAAATAAAATTATTGCAACAATGATTATTGCTGTAGCTTTTGAAGTTTGTCAGAAATGGAAATCCTAGTTCCGCCTCTGCTTTACTAGCATTACCATTGCCATTCTAACTGTCCATTTCACTAATTCATCTTTCATCATTACCTCCTTCCATTACGATACAAGGGGACTTAATTGTATTCAGTTCCATAACAAATCTTTTAACTAAGCTGGCCCAAAGTAATATCAATGGTACTCTCGCATGGCCGTTTAGTACGAACAATTTGGAAATGACTTGTCTTTTCGTTTATTTTCATGTGTGTGAAGATAAATTCAAATTTAAAAATTCAAGACGCAATCCATAAATTTTAGCAGCGCCACATTTGGCGTTAACAGAGCAAAATTTGCTATTCATAGAGCACTGTTAACTGTTTAACAGTGGCAATAAGTGGATTATTCATCTACTTTGCAGTTATTGCAGACTATTGGCATAAAATATAATTCTCATTATGTTTATTATTATTTGTGAACAAAAGTGTTGAAATGTAAAGGATGGTTGGTGGTCTCAAAATTATTCCACTTATCCCACTAACAGGGTTCAAAAGAGGACCTTCTGGTGTACTATTTCTTATATGTTCCCAAATGGCCACTGATCTTCTAGAGAATTTTCAAGCAAAAAATTGATATTTTCAAAGCCAATTTTCTCAATACCATATCAGTTTATATGTAACAGTATTTCTGATTACATTAAGAGGCCTTGGAACCTTCCTTTGCATATAGTATGGAACTCCTAAAACAAGTGGGCTTGTTTAGATGAATACTGTTAAATAGCTAACAGTTCCCTGTTAAGGGAAAATTTTGTTCTGTTAAGAGGAAATTTTGGTCTGTTAACGCCAAATGTGGCGCTGCTAAAATTTATGGATTGCGTCTTGGATTTTCAAATTCGAATTTATCTTCATACATATTTTCCCGTTTTATGTTTTCATCTCCATTTTAAAAGCCTTTTTTATGCAATATCAACGTTTTTTTAATTTCTGGCTTGATGGCCTATATTTAATGCATACGGCTTATGACGAACATGCATACACGCGTATATATACAAGGCAGGTGTAGTTTTAATTGATTTATTTATGCGGACCACAATTTAATTTAATTTTTAAACCATCAAAATGCCATAAATTTGTATCCAACGAAAATTTGTCGATAACAACACGTTTAACGATAAAACGATAACATACATGGCAATGGAATGCAACGCAACGCTTTACATTTTAATAGGCTGGCAGTCGGTCAAATATTTTAATTAAATTACGACCAGGCAAAGCAGTTAATCAATGTAAATACGACAACTAACATACAGCAATAACAACAACAATTAAAATTAAATTAAATTCAACAGACAACAGTAAAGTCACGGCAAAAAGGACACTGAGGTAAGCAGGACTTTAAAAGATTGCTTGTGCAATAATTTACTGTGTGCAGAGAATGTTTTCAAATTGACGCAATACTTTCGATAAGGAATTCAAATTTATGCATGAAATTGAGTGATAAAATCCATTTTATACACCTTCTCCTTACTCACCGCTGAATATGCACTCATCTGCACTCATTTACGTGAGCCCAAATGTATGCAATATTTTTTTTTTTTTGCGCTGTTGCATGAATGCATATTTTTTATCGCATTTAAATGTATCGCGTTTAAATACTCATGTAGATATTAATCGTGCAACACATGTACACACATGTTGCATGCCTAACCAATTAGTTTTATTTTTGTTTTCATTAAACTTTTTTTTAATTTTTTCGCCTGAAATCATATTTTAAATTTAGCAGATTAAAAATGCAAAAACAAAAATTGAAAAAAAAAATTAAATTAAAATTGGCATGAATTGGTTGGGAAAATATTGAAAAGAATCAATGAATGAAATTTGAATTTAAATATTAAAGTCTGCTTTCAGGCTTATATAAATAAAATTATTAAAGCACACTATACCGAGCTATGTTCAAACAATCGGTCGAACAGCTGCTTTCTTTTGCCCAAAAGGCATCAAAGAGTAAAGTTTTCCATTAAATTCCTGCCTAAACGTGGTTTAGGAGGCTCTATGCTTGGATTATATGCGGGTGTTGCCAGAGTGATACCCGTTCTAGCCAGGGCATCTGCAATACAATTTCCTTGTATGGTCCTTAGCCCAGGGACCCAAATAATGGAGACATTTCTCGGATAAATAGGCCACATTCATGGACAAACTTGGGCATCATTATGACATTCTTAAGGGATTCTTAAGCGCTTTTTTCTAAAGCCATTACACGGTCAAGGAATGTCCTTCACTGGACTGAAGATAACCATCTTTAACCCATGATCCTTAGTTTGGATAGTTGCAAGAACTCGCTGGAGAATGCGTTAAGGTTTCTATGTAAGTGTCCCTATTTTTAAGCAGACCCCCAGGCATTTAAAAATTTCTTCGTTCAATTGAATTTTTCTTTTCATTTCTTTTTTTCTTTCATTCTTAACTTTGTGTGTATGTCTGTCGTGTGTTTGCAAAAATATTTCTCATGTTCATGGAAATCTGAAAACATTCCTTAGCTGACTATTGTGCAGTACAATACTAAGCATTTTTTTCTTTCGTTTTTTTTTTCTCAGTGAATGCATTACAAAAGCATGCAACAAATACGTGCTACAATGTGCCGTAAGATTATTGGCCCCGATGCTTACATGAAATGAAATTGAAGTCAAAAGAAAAGAATTTTTTTTTTAATTTAATTTGAAAACCTTGTCTATGATTTCCACTCCCGCTTGCTTCTTCTTTCTTTCTTTTCTTTTCTAAACAATACTTTAATTTGAAAATAATACTGCAGAGAGAGAGGGAGAGAGAGCAAATATTTAAAACCAATTTCGTTTTTAAGCCCTCCCCGTTTATACAAATCAGTTGCCAAATATTAAGCATACTTGTAGGCGCTTTAGAAACAAACTTTAGTTTAACGTTATTCGTACTACTAATGTATGGGTGTGTGGGTTTAAATGGGATTGGTTGGCACTCAAACCCATTGCTTACAATGCTTGAGTAGTACCAGTAGATGAAATGCATTTCATGCACTTGCCGAATTTAGCATGTGGCATGCCTCACCTTCCTGCCTGACTGAATAACTGATGGCCAACATGTCTGTTTTAAGCTTCATTGCCTGCCTGCCTACCTATCAGCCCTCCAGCCAACTACTCAGCCAGTGAAGTGAGCCCGACTGCCTGTTAGATATTCTATTTGCGAAATGCAACATTTTTAAATAGACACACACCAACACACACACATACACAACATGATGATCAATTAGTTTTTGGTCATGTCGCTTGCATTTGTACGCCATGTTTTGTGGCAACAACATGTTCATCTGTTTAGATGTGTGCTGTACGTGTACTTATGTATGTATGTGTGGCATAGTATTTTGAATATTTGCATACGCGGAAACACGGCCATATTTGCCCAAATGAGTCCTGATATTATTTTGTATACAATTATTACATGTTTTGTGGGGCTATTTTTACACCACCCACCCCACCTCCCTGTCACTATTGTTTTTAAAGCAATTTACAGTGGCACACAAAAGTTAAATAACACTTGGGGTGATTCCTGAAGCTACAGCAGGTAAAGGACGGCAATATTCCAACAATGTTGCAAGTAATTGGCTCTACTGTCATGCTTCTAAGGTCAAAGGTCTCACATCAGCCATATAGGCGACAGGAATGTGCATAACACTAACGTTCAATGGTACCAAGTATTAATCTGTTTAAAACGTAGAAAAATAAAGATCGCAGACTGTAATGCACATAATTTCCTTGAAAAAAGAAAACCTTTGTCATATAACTCAACCCTTTAGTCAGGATCACAACCTAGCTTCTCACACAACTCATGTTATGTGTGTTAATTTTATCCATGAGTGACGCGGATCTACAGTTTAAATTCGATTCAAAACGTAAATTTTTAAGAAGATTTTCATGGCTATTTTATTTGCATTCAGAATTTTTGCCAGAAGACTGCTGAGAGGAAGTTCTCTAGAAAAATATTTTATGTGTGTGAAGATAAATTCGAATTTGAAAATCCAAGACACAATTCATAAATTTTAGAAAACTAATCTACTTATTGCCACTGTTAAACAGTTAACAGTGCTCAAATTTTTCTCTGTTAAAGCCAAATGTGGCGCTGCTAAAATTTATGGATTGCGTCTTGGATTTTCAAATTCGAATTTATCTTCACACACATAAAATATTTTTTTTTTTTTAATATTTCGTTGCATTCAAGATATTTAAGCTGGAGTTTGAATCTAGACCAGGGCGACTTCATTTCGTAATAATCACGGCTTTAGTTAATGTAAGACTCAACAATTAATTCAATTTCAATTCTTGTTACACAATTTTTATTACCCACTATCCAGTGTATGGTTTTTTTTTACAGAAAAACTTGTTCATGCATTTGTGCGACTGAATAAATAAATTTTTGTGTTCTTTTTGAAATACAAACGGCATTAAATGTTTAACAATGTTTTCTTTTTTCCCCCCTACATACTTTCGTATATGGGTCTATAGGCATAACGCGATCTATGTGTGCAATAGAAAATAACAAAAAATAACAACAATTTCATGCAGAAACATTACAAATCAACAGCAGCAATTTTAGTCGAGCATTTGCAAATGGGAAAACATTCCAAATTACACTCATAATCGTAAATAATAATGTTTTATTTTTAATTTTAAATATTTTGAATATTTTAGAAGGTTAAACAAATACTCAATGCGGGTAACGAACAAAGTTGACGCACGTTGTACTTTGCAAAGGCTGATACAACCAGTAATCCCAGCGAATTCAGACAAGAGACCTTGATGGTCTCGAGGTCCTTCACTCGAGATCACTGGTCCTGTTTTTTTGGATTTTATAGCGTTTACTGAGTAGATGACTAGGATCATCACAAGAGCCTCAACGAGCCTCCGAGCTTTAAGACTGAAATAATCCACGACTAAAAACACCCCACAACTGGCATTCGATAAGATAAGATAAGATCAATTGGATCATAAAGAGTATTTCAGCTCGTTAAAAAACGAGGCGTTATTGATGAGTGTCCATGATAAGCCAAGACACCTACCGAAATGTGACTTTAATGTTCATTTTTCATCACGTATCACTTCCGTCAACGGAAAGGCTTAGATTCGTAATATAATCCTTAAAGCAATTTCTGATTCCTCGTGGGCTATGATAAAAGAGATTTTCACGACTACTTACAAGGCAATTGGTTACTCGCGACTGAATTAGGAATCCTATTTCTAAATTACACAACTAAAAGAGACTCCAAAACACTCAGCACTCAGCATTATGTTCTCATTATGTTCGCTGCCGGCAGTATTAACATGACTAACATTGATCAACTACAAGAACGAAATGCTTCGAGACAAACAGCCACATATACAACTGACCTAGCAATTACGGGCACCATGCCACTCCAAACCACCCAACATTATGTTCTCAAGATCGCTGCTGCCCGTGTCAACATGACTATCATTGAGCAATTACGAGGAGGAAATGCTTCGGGTCAAGCAACAACGCATTTAACTGATCTAGCAATTCCTTGCCGCATGTCACCTGCCCTTCACTACAAAATTACAAGGTAATAACTAAAGACTCACCTCCTCGAAACATCAGGCATACATATACGATGATATTTTAATTACATGGGGACCTTCCATTACAAACAGGCATTTTTCTGGCATGAACACAAACGACACAATTCGAAAATGTTGTTACATGCGTATTCCTGACGGATATCCATCTGGCATTACAGAAATTGAGCATTTCCTACCCAAACAGACAAGTTTAACTGATATACGATTGGTACTCTATTCTTTGTTTTTACTGGGAGACAATAATACAGGCAACTCTGAACAGTTATCCAAACTATAAACAAACTAAACCCCACTACTCGAAATACCATTTATATCGTCCTAATAAATTTATGACTAAGGCCGCCGTTTCCTACCACCACAGATAGCATTCACAATCTAATTCCAAACACAATTCCGTATTTTAATTTCTTCTTTTTTATTTCAAGATATTAGACATGAACTCTCGCCACCAGCAGCCGTAGAGCTGAAATAATGTGTGTGAAGATAAATTCGAATTTAAAAATCCAAGACGCAATCCATAAATTTTAGCAGCGCCACTTTTGGCGTTAACAGAGCAAAATTTTCTCTTCACAGAGCACTGTTTAATAGTATCCATCTGAACCAGCCCACTTGTTTAGAAGTTAATTTTAGGATAAATACTACCATACTATATGCAAAGGAAGGTTCCAAGGCCTCTTAATATAATCAGAAACATAGTCACATATAAAGTGATATGGTATTGAGAAAATTGGCTTTCAAAATATCAATTTTTTTTTTGCTTGAAAATTCTCTAGAAAATCAGTGACTATTTTGGAATTATTACACCATACAGACTTTATGCAAATGGTAGTCCAGAGGGTCCTCTTTTGAACCGTGGTAGTAGGAAAGCTGGAATAATTTTGGGTGTTGAGAAAATTCACCCCCTTCATTCCTATATTTCAACACTTTTGTTCTGCAATAATTGCAAAGTAAAGGGTCCGCCAAATAACTTTTTTTTTGAAAATGCTTAAAAAAAACTACTGAATATTTTCTCAAATTTCTTTTTTTATTTGAAAGTACAATCCTTCCGGTTAATAATGGAAAATAATTTCATTCAAATGGCTGCCTCGGCTGACCATGCAGTAGCCTATACGATCGGTCCAATTTTTAAGTACATTATCGATTGTGTGCAGCTGTATTTCACCAATGGCTTCACGAATATTGTCCTTTAAAGCGTCAATTGTCTCTGGCTTGTCGACGTAACACTTATCTTTGACGGCACCCCACAAATAATAGTCCAACGGTGTCAAATCGCAGCTCCGAGGTGGCCCAATTATGCCTCTGGACCAAAATCCGCACCAAACAGTGACTCGTTTTGGGTGCGTCGGCTTTTCAATGTATGCGTGCGGGTTTTCTGTGCCCCAAATGCGACAATTTTGCTTGTTTACATACCCGCCATGATCAAAATGAGCTTCATCTGAAAAGATGATTTTTTTGCCAAAATCGGCATCTTCTATAAGTCAATCGCAGGCCCACTTAGCGAAGCGAAAACGAATAATCATTTATTTTCCATTATTAACCGGAAGGATTGTACTTTCAAATAAAAAAAAGAAATTTGAGAAAATATTCAGTAGTTTTTTTTAAAGCATTTTCAAAAAAAAAAAAGTTATTTGGCGGACCCTTTAGAAGAATAATCTACTTAATGCCACCGCTAAACAGTTAACAGTGCTCTGTTAATAGCAAAGTTTACCCAGTTAGAGGCCAGAAGTGGCTATGCTTAAAGTGTGGGTTTGCGTCTTTGGTTTTTAAATTCGAATTTATCTTCACACACATTGGTGAACTTTACACCACAACGACAAATTTGATTTGAACTGAGACTAGGCTTTCAAAAATATACTGTAGGTCCTGCCAATTATGTATAAAATTAACACACACAACATAAGTGGTGTGAGAAACTGCGGGCTTCTTGGGGACGATTGCCTGTTGACTGTCTAATGGTGAAGTTATAGCACTGGCCATTTTATAGTCACCTAGCAGCAACTCGTTTCCTTGCCATTCGCATCTTCCCCCTTTCCTAAAAAACCTGCACAATGCACTGCATGAGTAGGGGCCATCCCCTGAGTGCTGGTTTCATAAAAAAAAAAAAAAAAAAAAATATATCAAAAAAAAAATTCTCAATTACTTTTTATATAACCCAATAAAAAGAATTTCTCAATAATTATGCTTCTTGCCCATATGCACCAGCATAAAATGACTGTTGAATTATACCAAAATACCAAACCTCTGGATATGTATAGATGTGTGTGTGTGTGTGTGTGCCAAAAATGAGGCTGTAAACAAATATTAAATAAAACAAATCAAATTATTTCTCGCATACACTCATACACACACCATTTATAGTGGTGGTGGATTACATGTAATTATTAACACTCTACCTAGTACACTAGGCGTATGTGTGTTGAAAACACAACAAACAAACAAACAAACAGCAAAAAAAGAAACCTCAACTCATTACACCACTAATACTATGAAATAATTATTATACAAGGTGTTATAAGTCTAACTTTGTGTGCGTACGTGTGTGCGTGAATAATAATTTATTGAAGGCTTTTACGTGGTTATTTAACGTTGCAATTAAAATAATTTGTTAAACAAGTTTTCTATTTATAGCAACAACAATAACAACAACAACAAAAACCACACAAATTACAGAAACAATAAAACTCTTGATATACTTGTAACAATTGTTGCTTACACTTCCTCCCTCTCTCTTTCTCTCTCTCTGTGCTGCATTTAATTATGTGTGTGTGTGTGGTAGATTCTTTTTTATAAGTGTATCAAATTCTCTTGTAATTTTTTTTTTATTAATAAATTGTTGTTGCATTAATAGTTTGTTGTTGTTTTAATATTAAAACATAAAAGCCACGGCCATAGCCCTAGCCGTAGCCCTGGTTTTTAAATGATTTTATGAGAGCCAATATGTTTTTGTTGTTAAGAGAGTTTAAAATAAATAAAAACCAGTTTCTGTATGAAAACATAGGAATGCCTTCATATGTAAACTCTATGTGTATGTATGGGTGTAAGTGTATGTATGTCAATGTTTGTCCTGTGTCCTGTATTGTCTGTATTTGGTTAAGCATGCATATGACACTTTGATTAAGTGCTGCTTTAACTATACTTTTCTCTGTAGTGTGCGTGTCACTATACTTTGTATGTAAACTTATTTGTAAAAAAAAAAAAGCAAAGAGCACTCTCTTTGCAAGCACAAGCAAGAGAGAGAGAGAGAGAGAGAGCAAAGTATTTAAAGCGTATGTAGTATATCCAGTGCATATTAATGTTGGCATATTTGAGTATTTGTATGCATGTTTTTGAATCCATAATGCATTTTTCGCCCTTCTTTTTTTGCTCCTCTCTTTTTTTGTATAAAAATATGTGTGAGTGTGTGTGTGCGTATGTGTTGTTTGTTTTTATAACTACCCATTGACCATGGACGAGTTCAAGTATCACTAAATATTTTACATTGTTATTGTTATTTATTTTGTTTTTGTTTTTATTTTTTTTTTCTCTCACTCATACTTTACATAGATGCATTGAGAAGTTCTGGGAATAATGGAAAAACAATTTAAAAATTTTATTTCATTTGAAAGCAAATGTTTAGAATATGTGTGAAGATAAATTCGTATATAAATATCAAAGACGCACCCGCCACACTTTTACCAGCGTCATTTCTTGCCGCTAACAGGATAAACTTTGCTATTAACAGAGCACTGTTACCTGTTTAACAGTGGCAATAAGTAGATTAGTCTTCTACTTTGCAATTATTGCAGACTATTGACATAAAATATAATTCTCATTATGTTTATTATTATTTGTGAACAAAAGTGTTGAAATAAGTATAGGCATGGAGGGGATGAATTTTCTCAAATCTCAAAATTATTCCAGCTATCCCACTATCACGGTTCGAAAGAGGACTCTCTGGACTACCATTTGCATACGGTCTCTATGGTGTACTATTTCTTATATGTTCCCAAATGGCCACTGATCTTATAGAGAATTTTCAAGCAAAAAATTAATATTTTCAAAGTCAATTTTCTCAATATCATATCGCTTTATATGTGACTATGTTGTTGATTATAAGGGGTGATATTTTAAGAGCTATAGCAAAATTTTTCAAAAAAAAACACATAAAATTCAGAAAAATGCATGAAATCTTTATTTGAATGGATAGATAGTACGGTCCATATAATTTAATGTTTGAAGATTATTTCATGCAAATGAAATAAGGCCGCGACTGCGCCTCAAATGGTCCATCCGCTTAGTCCAATTTTGGCATACTCTTTCCAACATTTCGGCCGGTATCTCACGAATAAATGCTTCAATGTTGTCTTCCAACGCGTCAATTGAAGCGGGCTTGTCTGTATAGACATGAGCTTTAACATAGCCCCACAAAAAATAGTCTAAAGGCTTTAAATCGCACGATCTAGACGGCCAATTGACCGGTCCCGAACGTGAAATAAAATGTTCACCAAACTCGCCTCTCAATAAATTCATTGTTACGCGTGCTGTGTGGCATGTGGCACCGTCTTGTTGAAACCATATGCCATGCAAGTCAAGCTCTTGCATTTTGGGCAAAAAAAACGTTGGATATCATCTCACGGTAGCGCTCACCATTCACAGTTACGTTACGATTCGCAGCATCTTTGAAGAAGTACGGTCCAATGATGCCAAATTCAATGATTTGCAAGCGTTGTTAGTTTGTAAGACGATTCATGGTTAAATTATAGACCAAACTGAAGATGTTTGACAGTGAAACAAAACACGAAACGTGCGTGAGCTGTTTAAAACAGTGTTGCCAAGAAGATAATAGCTAAAAAATCACCCGATATTAAGGGGCCTTGGAACCTTCCTTTGCATAAAGTATGGTACTCATAGACCAAGAGTATTTCCCAAAATTAGCTCTTAAACAAGTGAGCTTGTTCAGATGGATACTGTTAAACAGCTAACAGTCCTCTGTTAAGGGCAAATTTTGTTCAGTTAAGAGCAAATTTTGCTCTGTTAATTCCAAATGTGGCGCTGCTAAAATTTATGGATTGTGTCTTGGATTTTCAAATTCGAATATATCTTCACACACACGTATGTACATATGTTTAGAAATGTTCACAACTTCTAGTGTTGGTGATGGATAACAAAATAAACCTCAAGAACACCTCGATTAAAGCGGAGGCGGCAACTAATTTCCAGTTACTCGAAGAGTTCCTAACATCGTTGGTATTATCGTCCTACACAATCATGCCTCTGGCCATGGTGGCATATTTTCAATACATTTTATTCTAACAACTGCGCTTTAAGCGGCTTAATTAAGCGAGCCAATACAACCGTACAGTGCAATGACTGAAAACTTACTGCAGCCTGATGCTGATACAGTTAGAGGACGTACCCGGAGGTCGAAATTGACCCATTGTACGAAAATATACAGTAGAGTTTGATTAAATAAAACTGTTTCACGAATATGCAAGCCATGAATCATGGGAGTTTTGTAGTTCATGTCTTTTGCCAGCTAGGCTTTTAAAAATTGGCACTCTATTCGCGTTAGAAGATAGACCATCAGATGTTTACAATTGAACACAAACCCTGATAGATTTTGGTGTAATGCGAGTTGATAATTCCACTGTGTCAACCACACTACATGCTCATTTCAGGCAGTAAATGGCAAATTAAGAAGGAAGTTGGTGTCTATCAATTAGGGAATCAAAGGATAACTAACTGAAGTGAAGGAGTTCATTTTAGTTGGCGTTCATTTTAGACCGTACTAACAATGTCTAGTTGTATAATGGTATCAGAAGAGTAGTATCCGAGTATTATGAGCAACAGTTGTAAAATCATTTGGAACAACTCAAGGGCATACATACATATTGATCATTACGAGCCTTCATTCAGGATTACAACGTAGCTTCTCACACCCACTTATGTTGTGTGTGTTAATTTAAAACATGAGTGACAAGACCTACAATTTAAAATCGACTCCGAACGACAGATTTTTATGGCAATTTTTTATTTACTCTTAGAGTTTTTGCCAGAAATCTGCTGAGAATAAGTAGCCGAAGAAATATTTTTTGTTATTTCGTTTTGTTTTGTTGGAGATGTCTGACTTGGGGTTTGAAACGTGGCCTTACATCTACTTAATAAGCCAACACTCTACCTACTGGACTACGGCGAACCAGAGAAGTAGAATAGTTCCCGCTGTCAAACGTTGAAACAGACGATTTTGTTCAAAAAGCTGTTTTAACAGTATAGAAGCGTTATTTTTGCATCGAATCATGGCTGACTATGAAAAGCGAAGCACTAGTACTAAATTATTTAATACGTCCACAAAAGTCCGGGAAAAACGGCTTCCTTTGAAGAGATCCTTGTTCGAAAACCGTACGGACTAAAGGCCTTAACATTTCTTCATGATATTGCTTGGCATTCTCTTGTCACACCAGTTAAAATCGTTTAGAGCATAATGAAAGGAAATCAAACCTCGTCTAATCCGAATACACTTTGTTTTGTTATATTTAGAACAGTTTCACTTCCCTATCAAAAATATACTTGATTCTTTGTTCACCGCTAGAAATGAGAACTTCAGTTCTTTCGGCATGGAATCTAATTGACGGCAGAGAGAATAAAGGAAGCACGTACGTAATCCTTTGTTGAATTTGAAGAAAATATTTGAAATCTTTGAAGCCAAACATCATGTAGAACTCATTCAGTAAACGTATCAGATAAGAATTAATCCCAAAGTTCATAAATTCTCAATCAGGGAATTTACATTCGCTAATACTGAAATCTGACTGAACTGGGCCTAAAGTATTTTTTTTTTTTTTTTTAATATTTGAGGATATATAGTCAAAAAGTGACTTCTGAAAAATGCTCTTTCTCGAAATGTTTTTAATAGTCATTGGTAAGGAGTTCCACAAATTAATTGCGTTGACGAAAAACAATTTGCTAGTATTGATGTAAGTGTTTCTAGGTATAAAGAGTTGTATATCTAGTGGATCTACCAAATACAAGCTTCTCAAAGAGATAGGATGGTTTCTTACGATAAAGAAGATTATGTAAGAATATAATATTTCGCATCTGAAGGTAGTCGATTAAGTCACAGCCCAAGATCATTTTCCTCCAGGACGATACACCGCTATACCTAGTTAAACCATACACATACCGCGTAGCATATTAAAAGATACTTGCAACTTATGTAGTGACAGAGAGTCCAATTTACTGTAAACCTCTGCAAAATAATTAATCAGTGGAAGTATTAATTGAATTATAAGTTTCCTCTTAACTTCAACTAGTGTGTAGTTAGACGACATCGTAAATTACGAAGCAAGAGTTATACGTTACGCAAGGTAACGTGACAAGGTTGAATTGATCCAAAATCCTAAGTATTTAAACTTACTAACGTACACAAGAGATGTGTTCCCCAAGTAAATGGTCGGAAAATAACTCAAATCATATTCCCATCTACTGATTGGTAAAATGTAAGATTTTCCAGGATTGAGCATAAGGTTATTATCCTCAGCCCATTTTAAAATAGACCTCAAGTCATAATTAAGTTTGTAACTTGTATCGTCTATCAGACCAATACGGTTTGAGATGTACAGCTGAATATCGTCTGCGTATGCACGTACCTTAGTATACCTGCATACGGAAAATAAATCATTGACGAACATACTAAATAGCAGGGGGCCTAACACAGACCCCTGTGGAACACCAGATGTTATACGCCTCAGCCCCGACTGCCTATTTCCAATAATTACCCTTTGGGCTCGCCCATACAAGTAGTTTTCCATAAGAGATAAAGCGGTATTTGTAAATCCAAAATAGTTCCCCAGTTTTCGACATAAGATTAAATGATCAACCCTGTCAAAAGCCTTTGAAAAATCCAGTAGACACATAAGAGAGAGGTTTCCTTTGTTATATTCGGGCTTCATGTCATCAATTACTTTCAAGACCGCAGTCGTACAACTATGAGCAATGCGAAAACCTTTAAAGTCGACACCTGGCTTCCATCTATCCTGCGATCTGTGATGAACAATTTTGTTAGTGAACCTGTTTATCTCAATTAAAGATCTGCGCAATCGATTGTCCCTCTTTATTGTAAATGGATATCGAAACTTTAAAAACAATGTAGCTGAGGCTTTCATACATCAAACTATATACTTCAGAGTATATACAGTGAGAAGCAAATTCAAGGGAAATTTTTCACAAAGTTTCATAATAAAATCGTTAAAAATATATTTATTTAAGGGCAAATATACTTACATTTTAAAGTAGACAGTTTGTGTTTCGAAGAGTCTGGATCTACAACAGAAAAGAAAGATTATTTTAAATTGTATTTTTGAAAATTTATTTCAATGCTTAAATATGATAAAGTGACACACACAATGTTAAAAATCTATTTTAATGAAATTCAAAATTAATTTTGAATAATTTCAAATCCATCGAATAATATGATTATAATATAAGCAAAACTATGTATGTTTTTGTATAATGAGTCTTCGCAATTGTGAAAATTAAGATTGAAAATTTTATTCAAGTTGTTTTTTCTTTAATTTCAGAAATTTTCGAATTTTTCGAACATAATTTCGAATTTTCAAATATCTGCAAAATTAAGCAAAAAAACCGTTAAAAATATTATTATTGGTTTTTTCTGACAATAACAGTAAAAAAGTTATTCTAAAAACTGTTTTTTAAACCAAAAATAAGATTAAGGTCTAAATAAGCGTTTATTTTTTATGTGTGTAAAAATAAATTCGAATTTGAAAATCCAAGACGCAATCCATAAATTTTAGCAGTGCCAACAGAGCAATTTTCCTCTTAAAAGAACAAAATTTTGCCCTTAACAGAGCACTGTTAGCTATTTAACAGTAATCATCTGAACAAGCCCACTTGTTTATAAGCTAATTTTGGCAAATACTCTTAATCTATGAGTACCATACTAAAGGGTGATTTTTTAGCTATTATCTTTTTGGCAACACTGGTTTAAACAACTCACGTACATTTCGTGTTTTGTTTCACTGTCAAACATCTTCAGTTTGGTCTATAATTTAAACATGAATCGTCGTACAAACGAACAACGCTACAACGTACTTCTTCAAAGATGCTGCGAATCGTAACGTAACTGTGAATGGTGAGCGATACCGTGAGATGATATCCAACATTTTTTTTTCCCCAAAATGCAAGAGCTTGACTTGCATGACATGTGGTTTCAACAAGACGGTGCCACATGCCACACAGCACGCGTAACAATGGACTTATTGAGAGGCGAGTTCGGTAAACATTTTATTTCACGTTCGGGACCGGTCAATTGGCCGCCTAGATCGTGCGATTTAACGCCTTTAGACTATTTTTTGTGGGGCTATGGTAAAGCTCATGTCTATACAGACAAGCCCGCTTCAATTGACGCATTGGAAGACAACATTGAAGCATTTATTCGTGGGATACCGGCCGAAATGTTGGAAAGAGTATGCCAAAATTGGACTAATCGGATGGACCATTTGATGTGCAGTCGCGGTCAACATTTGCATGAAATAATCTTCAAACATTAAATTATATGGACCGTACTAACGATTCAAATAAAGATTTCATGCATTTTTCTGAATTTTATGTGTTTTTTTTTTTTTGAAAAATTTTCCTATAGCTCTTAAAAAATCATCCCTTATATGCAAAGAAAGGTTCCAAGGCCTCTTAATATAATCAGCAACATAGTCACATAAAAAGTGATATGATATTGAGAAAATTGGCTTTAAAAATATCAATTTTTTGGTTGAAAATTCTCTAGAATATCAGTGGCCATTTTGGAACATATAAGAAATAGTACACCTACCCGATTATATGCAAATGGTAGTCCAGGGTGTCCTCTTTCGAACCGCGGTAGTGATTTAGATTTAGAATTTTGAAAAAATCGATTTTTGGCCAAAAATATATGAAAATTCACTAGAAGATGAGAATTATATTTTATGTCAATAGTCTGCAATAATTGCAAAGTAGAAGACTAATCTACTTATTGCCACTGTTAAACAGTTAACAGTGCTCTGTTAATAGCAAAAGTTACCCTGTTAGAGGCAAGAAGTGGCTATGCTTAAAGTGTGAGTTTGCGTCTTTGGTTTTTAAATTCGAATTTATCTTCAAACACATTTTGGTTTCGAGTGTCACTGTAGCATCATTATGTGAACTGTGTTGATAACATTGTGTTACTGCTGCTGCTGTTGCTGTCCTTACTCAGCAATTTGTCTGTGGTTTTTTTTCTCTCTCTCTCTTTCTCTCTGCATGTAAATGTACTGGCTGGCATTTATTCTCTCCATATTTTTTGTGTTTTTTTTTGCACTCTTTTGCTCTGATAAGCCATTTTCAATTTTTACTATATTGCGGTCATATTTATCATATTCAAAAAGGATTCAAAGATTTTTTTTCCATTTTATTTTTTTTTTTTTGTTTTCCTGTGGTATTTTAGTTCAGTACAGAAAGAAGAGTTGATTTTAAAAACATTGTTGCTTAAAAGCTGTAACACTGGCAAAACAGTAAAATTTATAATCAAATAAATTGCGAAAATATTTTTCTGTAGCCTCTCTACTGTGCCCCCTTAAATAACAAAATAACAGCTCGAGAGTGAAGAAACCAAAAAAAATCACCAAAAATTTTTGCAAATTTCTGTTTTTTTATTACACAAAATTTTTAGGGGAAAAAAGTGTTACAAACAAAAAAAATTTTTTCATTTGCCTTTGTTTGCCAAAGGTTGGTTGATATGATGACGTGAGATTTTTTCAAACGTTTGTTGCAAGCAGAGTTACAAGCGAATAGTTTCGGCTAAAGTGGTTGTTAAAATTACAAAAAAAAAAAAAAAACTTGAAACTGATGGTTAAACTATACAACTGGAGCCACTAAATGTATGGGTACAAAGATTCAGTATTTAAATGTAATTTCTACTGTCAGTATTTGCTGATAACACAGTAAGCTTGTTAAAGTTTTTCTTCAATTTCTTTCGCAAATAAAAATTTAAATTTAAAAAAAATTTCATTAAAATTTAATTGAAATAGCCATCAAACGCAGACCATATAGCCTAGCCGTTCCACTCCACACTCCAATAAAAAACGGACGTCAAGATATTGTCAACAGATAAGACCATCTTTTCAGTCCTTAAACACGATTCTTTAAAGACATTGCTTTCAATTCGAATTTGAAAATCCAAGACGCAATCCATAAATTTTAGCAGCGCTACATTTGTCGTTAACAGAGCAAAATTTGCCCTTAACAGAGCACTGTTAGCTATTTAACAGCATTCATCTGAACAAGCCCACTTGTTTAGTAGCAAATTTTAGGACAAATACTAGGTCTATGAATAACATTTAATACTCAAAGGAAGGTTCCAAGGCCTCTTAATATAATCAGCAAAAAGGTCACATACAAAGTGATATGGTATTGTGAAAATAGGCTTTGAAAATATCAATTTTTTTCTTGAAAATTCTCTAGAAGATCAGTGGCCATTATTGAACAAATAAGAAATAGTACACCACACAAACTATATGCAAATAGTAGTCTCTGGACTACTTTCTTTCGAATCGTGGTAGTGGGATAGCTGGAATAATTCCGTTCACCATCCCCACCAACCATTTTTTACGTTTCAACACTTTTCTTCAAAAATAATAATGATCATAATGAGAATTTTATGTCAATAAGCTGCAATAATTGCAAAGTAGAAGAATAATCTACTATTGCCACTGGTAGACAGTTAACAGTGCTCTGTTAATAGCAAATTTGCCCTGTTATAGGCAAGAAGCGGAACTGCTAAAAGTGTGAGTTTGCGTCTTTGGTTTTTAAATTCGAATTTATTTGCACACACATTTGCTTTCACTGTTCCTTTGTCTCATCTGAAACTCACAAATCGATGCAAAAACTAGATTTCGTTTGGTTGTACGGTTTGCTCGCAAGCTTTCAAGTTCACATGAACTCTGAACTATTTTGATGCCCTCAATATCGTATCTTCCGAATCCAGTCCCTTGCTGTGTGTGCTGTGTTCCCAGTCAGTCAGTTAACACTTCAGTGTAGGTCTGCATTGCTTCCTTACATGAATAAGGAATTCAAATTTCTCATCTTGTTTTGTTTCAGATTAAAGCATACTTTTAGGCAATTTTTTCTTAAATTCTTCTCTATAATGCTTACTTATGTTTTGCGTTTTAATTAAAAATTCATTTATTGATTAATTAATTAAAAATGTTGCTTTACTGTTATGTTTTATTAAAAAAAAAAAAAAAATACAGCCTACTTTTAGGTTACTTTAACCATCAGACTGTCTTATCATTTCTTTTTAGCTCACTCTCTATCTCTCTCTCTCTCTCTGTGTTTTTCTAATGACAATTTCATTACATTTTAATTTTAAAATTGTTATTGTCGTTGTCGCTGCGTCGTTGTGTCGTGTTGTAATTGTTGTACAATGTTAATGTCTAAGTGCTTGAGTCACAGTGTCTGCCTGTATGTACGTTCCTCCTTCTGTCTGTTCGCTTGAGCCTTGTGCGCTCGTCAGAAATACAAGATAAAATGAATTTTAATTTAAATGACATTTCATCCCAAAGGACAACAATTTAATTTTTTCTTTTCTTTTTTTTTAATAAAATAAATTAAAATTTTCATTTAAACATTCTCTTCTTCTTATATTTCTACTTTCTCTCTCTCTATATATATATATATATATAAATATATGTATATATCTCTCGCTGTTTTCTTTCTTTTATTTCGTTTGTATTATTCGCGTTTTCTTATCTTAATAGAGGGAAAACATGAATATCTGCGTTGAAAACACATGAACATTTTGAATATTTTCGAGATGTTGCAACAAAAATAAAAAACCATTCATTAAAAGACTTGACAGTATTTTGTAACGTAAGGCAGTTTAAGTTAGTAATGTGTGTGAATACATAAGTTCGAATTTTAAAACCAAAGACGCAAACCCACACTTTTAGCAGCACAACTTTTTGCCTCTAACAGGGTAAACTTTGCTATTAACAGAGCACTGTTAATTGTTTAACAGTGGCAATAAGTAGATTACTCTTCTATTTTGCAATTATTACAGACTATTGACATAAAACCCAATTCTCATTATGATCATTATTGTTTGTGAACAAAAGTGTTGAAATTTAAAGGATGATTGGTGGGGGTGAAGGACAGAAATTTTCTCAACTCTCAAAATTATTCCAGCTATCCCACTACCACGGTTCGAAAGAAGACCCTCTGTTGAGAATGGATTTGAGGCAATCAGAAGTTTTTTTTTGGGAAATTTAAATAAGAGGAGACCTGGGGCATGTATGAACAAATGATCTGAAGTTGGTAACCAGATAAAACCTGCATTTCCTAACCAAACAGTCAATGAATTAAAGTTTAAACTGCATCACAGTTCTTTTAAATAGTTCTTCCTCAGGAATACTTTTTCTATTTCTTGAGGCTTTAGATTGCATAACCTAAGCCCCCTTAAGTATGCTTTAATTTGAAAATGCATTTCTCTTAAATTAAAATTAAAATTGTGTTAACTTGAGTATGAAAATATAACAGAAGCCGTTTGTGTATGTAAGTCCTTCATTTTGGTTTTTAATGAAATTAAATTTTGCGTTTTTTAATAAAAATAAAAAAAAAATAAAACCAAAAACAAAAGCAAATAAAAAAAACATATTAAAAAATATGCCATAAAATATGCAATGGAATATCTGATTTCAATGCATGCCTTAAAATATGCTGCAATATTTGATGGTAAATTTTTGAAATGCTTGTATAAATTAAAAGCATTGAAATTTGGGCAAATCTTTATAAACTCCATCTTATTTTTCTTTTTTTATGATTATTTTAAATACAATGAAACATATTTTAAATTCCAAAAATAAAACTATTCTTGGAATTTTAAATATTTTAAATAAAATATCAAATAACTGAAGGCAATTCTTCGAACTACTGGTGTGGATGTTTGGTTGCCTAATTGAATTTCAATTAAATTCAAAAGAATTTGGAAGGGATGCACCTCTCCTAATAGAAGTAAATGAAAGGAAGCCGAAGTGGAATTAGAAGGATTACAATTTGCGAAGAGCACATGTGATATTCATAAAAGGGATATTAAATGGAACTATCAAGGAATTAGAAAGAGAAGTCGATTCTCAACCATAATCGGAAAACAAACAAGTGGATTACGATAGAAAATTGATAGTAAAGAGTTGGATAGAGATAGAATCGATGACACACAAAGTGATCGTATGAAAAAGATAAGATGAACATGGTATTTCGTATGGCGTAATGGCAGCGTGCGAGCATTCTAATGAAAACAACTTCATCGAAATCGTTGCCTTTTTTAAATTTGCTTGTAAAACTGAAAAATTAATAATTTTTACATTGAAAAACCATGAGCAATGAAAAAAGGAGAACATAAACAACAATAACAATAACAAATCAACAGTAAGATTCTAGAAGTTGCCAAACTGAAAATAAATGAAGTATAAATAGAGGAAAGCGTAGCCAGGGAGTTTACAAAAAAAACTCCTAGATCATCTCGAAAAATTAAAACAGAAGTTCTATTGGATAGTGAAGTGTGCACATAGTATTGCCGCCAAAGATCCAGTAAGAAAAAGTCAAAGACAGCAATGCAACGTGGGAACACTAATCGAACGGATAGCGTTGAATGTAGTGGAACATTTTGCTCTTCGTCATCCACGTCGTATAGAGATGATACTGCACGGCTATCTATGTAGGGTATCCCTATAACGTCTACTCCATCTCCTATTGCCTTGGTTGCCGTAATTCTTTGGGTAGCGTATTGGCTTACTGGAGAAGAGCTTGGGAGTTAATCCTCTTAGCAGACTTTTGGCAAAAACTCTGAGAGTAAATAAAATTTGACGTGAAAAGTTTCTCAAATCTCAAGTTAAACTGCGGGTTACGCTACATATGCATGAAGTTATCGCTTGCAACATAGGTGATGTAAGAAATCAGGTTGTATTTTTGACAAAAAATATTCCTGAAAAATGTCCACAATTCTGTAAATAGGCCTTCAAAATAAGTTTAAACCTAAGCTTTAATGTGAAAAACAAACAAATTTCAAAATCTCCAAATGAGGTGTAGGAATGTAAGCCGACATTACGGCTAAATAAAGCGGCCTTAACACATATACTCAATGAATATTGAGGCATAGGCTTGCATTTATGATGATTTTATTTAAATAATGCCTGTCAATACTATTGTATGAACACGTATACCACAAACGAGTGACTTCGTTTGCAACTTTTTTTCTATCTCTTTTTGGTTTACAACTTTTATTTCATAGGGTTTGATGGGTCGTCTTCAGTGAAACTTTTATGCAAAAAAAAGCCTCCTTCATATTTGGTGTTCCTTCGTAACACAAGGCCAAAAATTGGGAGAAAAGAAAGAAAACAAAAGAAACGTAGGCAGCAGGCAATAAGAAGAAACACGTAACAAATATGAAACTTACGTGGCAAACATTAATAAAATCATCATCATCGTCAGCATCAGCATCATTCATTCATTTCATGAGACTCATCATGGATTCTTTTGCCTTTTATTTCGTATACGATTTAAATATGAAAACAAAACCAACAACAACTAGAGCCTTTATTCATGTGATGATCATTATGGGTAATGCATGCTCAATCAAATCTCATGCAGAATATAGAGCACACGGTGGAAAAGGAGGGGAATTTATATAACTACTCGCACAAACACACACTCACACACATATGTATGCTCTCAGTTGGTCTCCACGTATACAACATGCAGTCATTGCTCAGCCAACGTGAGCACATGTGATAAGCCATTGACAGCCATCAGCCTGCATTAAATGCATGTCAATGTGGGTGTATAATTGAGCACACACAGAGAAAGGGAGAGAGAGAGAGGGAGAGAGAGTGCTAGGGTGAGTAGAAAACAAATCAAGTTACACAATAACTGCTTGTGTATGTGAAAATATATTGAAAATCCCCAAAAGTATAGAAATTTTTTCACATTTAATTTTGCTTTTTTTTTGTATGTATTGGTGTTTATTTTCTTTTTCTTTTTTTGTGTGTGTGTATATATGTATGTGTGTGTAATTCATTTCATTTCATTTGTGTATCGTTGGGGGCTCTATTATGAAACAACGTCTACAACAACACAGTTGGGAGTTGTTTATTCATATGCATTTAAAAGACATTATTATCACTACTATAGCACTCTCCCTCTCTCTCTCTCTCTCTCTTTCTTTCTTTGCTGTCTTCTTGTACTTATTGACAGCACACAGACAAACATTGAAAGGCCAAAAGGTATTTGAAAAACAGTTCAAAAAGGTAGAGAATAAAATGAATTCTCAAGAAATTACCCGAGAGATGATAACAAAGGAAGAAGGAGGAGGCATAACAAAAACACAAATTGAGCCAGAGTTATACAACTGATACGTGATTTCTCTGTATTAAGGAATTAACAGCAGAAAATTTGTGTCTTTCAATTGAGAAAAAAGAAACCACACACACACAGGAATAGTAGAATAACAAGAGTCTCAAAATGTTGAAATATCATCTGATCGTTTATTAAAGTCAATTATTTTATTGTTTTTGTTTTTTTTTTAACATCAGGTCTATTTATTAACTAAAAAAATTAATATTTAACATTCTTGCGCTAGAAATACAAATTGTAATCAAATTATTGCGACCAGCAAGTATTCTAACACGTTCTTCAAGTATTTCTTCCGCTGTACCGCCATACAGTATTGTTAAGGAAATGAAAAATCTAGATACCGGTGTTTTGCTTTTACATCGCTTAACATTAAAATTATAAACAAAAGCTACAAAAACAAAACAATGCAGTAAACAAACCTGTTTACAAATTATCGTACTGCTTAATATAACAACAAACATGAGCATAAAAAAATGGTAAACAAGTAAACAAAAATACAACAACAAACACCAGCATAAAAAAATGGTAAACAAGTAAACAAAAATCCACAAATAACTCTACAAGAATAAATGGAAACAAAATACACAAACAACAATAATAAATGTAATCAACGATGTTTACATTTATAGAGATTTGGAGAAGGCGAAGTCATGAACGTTCGCCTTCAAGAACATTCATCAGACTGTTTACTTTGCCATATAAAGGGTAAGGCAAAGCAGGTGAGTGAGTTAGTAAAAGTTCAGTCAGTCTTGTGTGGAGACGCGGTGTGTTGAAAAAAGTAATCGTGATTTGAAGATCTCCGTTGCAAAGATCCGACGAATAATTGTCTAGTAATTGTTATTGTTTTTGCAAAGGTTATAAACAGAGGAATAACAAATAAAAGCAATTGTTGTCGTTTACATCAAGTTGTGAACAGTGGCACACAGAATTGTGCGAATAATAAAGAATTTGAATTAAAACTAAATACAAATTTATTTTTATTTGAATTGCAATCTGCGAGCTCATATTTTAAACCTTTTTAAATGGTAAAACGTAACAAGAAGTGCACCCAAAAAAATTTTAGCATAACTCGACTTATATTTTTTTACTACTTTTAAAAAAATTATTGCCTTTGCTATGCTTTTATTAAACATCGGTCTTAATAAAGATGTATAAAGGTCCATTTTGATTACAAAACTCATTGTAATTGAAAAATATGCATCAAACATGAATCACACCGTAGTCTGGTTCGCTGGTATTATCCTTTTCACTCGCTATACGACTACATCGAACAGAGAAGACTTATAAAATACATTAATGAGGGTGCTCTCTTAAGGGGTTCCTGTAATGCCAAGAGCTGATAATGCCTTAAAAACACGGACGAAAGCGTCCATTTTTATGTCCGATCAACAAAAGTAGTTATTAGTGGAAGCTGGTCACAACGCTAACTAATCAAAAATCTTAAACACAATGGAAAAGGACTAATGACATGGTCGGAATGACTTATCAGTTGAAAGTCTTCTCGTTAGAACTGTTGAAAATTAATTGGTAGGTACTTACAACGCAGTTGGGTAAGTGCATATGGCAAAAAACATTATCCAACGTAATAGATTGGACATTAAAACCCCTTCTCACATCACTCATGTTGTGTGTGTAAATTTAATCTATTCGAGACGTCTAGGCTGGGGATTGAACTGCGATCTCACGTCTAATAAGCTAACACACTACCCACTGGACTAGGGCGACTTCAGGAAACCAAATCTGTGGAAAAATTTAAACAGAGGTTCTATTGGATTGGATGCCAATAAGCTAGTGAAGTGCGCACATAGTATTACAGCTAAAGGTCCAGTAAGAAAAAAATTGAGGATAGCAATGCAACGTGTGAGCACCACTCGAACGGATAGCATTAAGTGTAGCGGGTTCTTTTTCTCTTCGTCATGCTTCACTATCACTATGTACCGTCCTTTATACTTTCTGCTCAATTTTAGCAGAATTTTTCAGTGGCAAGGGGAAATATTATTTCACTTTTTAACCAAAAATTTCCACTCTTGTTCCAATATTCGCTTGTAACCCTTCCATCTGCCACAGAATGGTCCATCTTTTAAAAGAGTATGTGGCCTCTAGATTACTTAATTCGCTTTTGACACTAAGTCTCGTTGCAAAGCGTTTCTCAAAATTACAGAACTTCATGTTTACCTTTCTTTGCAGTCCTTCCATCTCTTTCAAAGTTATCCTCGTCTTGAAGTCGTAGATTATAATTAAATGTTGCCTAATACTGTTGCCCCCGAGGCGATGTACTTTTATAAATTACGCTATGTCCTCTCCTTAACACAACTCGAGCAATTCATTATTACTTCTATGAATCAAATATTTATAATTCCTAGACTATCTCTGCCGCAAGTGTTCTGTTCTAAGTAAAGTTTAAAAATGTTTTTCACTTTATTTATTTATTTTGAAGAGTATTATTCTGTTGGAAATTATAATTCAATTGTGCTTTAAATATGCCCCCTAAAATTTGTGTTAATATTTGAAATGGGCGTGTCCCCTTTTAAATATCCCTGCAAGATATGCAATGATTATTGTGTGTGTGCATGTATTTGTAATCATTTTCTACTCTTTATTAATTGCCCTGGTATTATGCATAAAATTAATAAAATGTGTGTATGTGTGTGTGTGTTTGAGTTGTTGTTATTGTTGTTGTTGTTTGGTATATTGTGTTGTAGATATTATTGGTAAAATAAATTACATGGGCTATGCAATATTACAAAAGAAATATAAACCATGGCCATAATAATATCCTTTTAGGTTATTAACAGAGCCCTAAATAAACACTAGCAAAGAGAGAGTGAGTGAGAGAAACGGAGAGCTATAGATATAACATAAACAATTATTCTTGTGCATACTTTTAGGGGCATTAATTAAAAACAGATATTAAAATAGTGAATTGCAGCAGCATTTGCATTCAATGAGTTGACGTTTTTGTGTTCAATGACAATAATAATGTTGCCTGGTTACAACATCTAGAGATATTTACACACATACACATATTAATATACATCTACCAATACATGTAAATGAGTGGAGAGTAGAATAGAATCGAATAGAAAAGAGTTAAATAGAATAGAGAGCGTGCATCTGGGTGGATGTTCAATTTGTCAATTTGTTTTGCTTATACTAACGAGAGAAAATGGCTTTAAGCCTTAAATTTTTGCATAAAATTTATATGCAAATGCTTACAAATATGTATACATATATATGGCCTTAGAAAATTACAACAACTACAGTAACAATAAGAAGGAAAATAAAAAAAGAAATTGCTTTTAAAAATACCTAAAATATGCTCTGAATTATTGTAAAATATAGGCCAGCCAGCCTTAGAAAATAATTATTAAATTTGTCTATGATTTCTATTAAATTAACACACGATTTTAATATGCAAGAGGATAAATATTAAATTACTTAGGCACACACACACAAACTCTAGTTGTCGTCATTATTTTTAAGAGACTTTTGTGGCGTTGAAAATGTGCTATGAGCTCGGTACTGTGTCGATCAAATAGGGAACTTATAACAGGATGTCATAGCTGCTGTACTACAGGATATGAAATTTTAGGATTAAAACTGGGGACTTCTGATCTAATAATCATAATAATAATCCTTGTGGTATATAGCCAAGGCTCCCGAATGCTAGACAGAGTAGCCTGTGGGATATATTAAGAATTCTGACTTTAGAGTTTCGAATGAGTTTTGCCTAGGTACTGTTGTGGCCGTATTTAAAACAACGCAATATTTGATGGGTGATGTGATTCTGCCCGAAAATTGCCTCTTAATTTACTTCAGTAGCCAGACTGTGAAGTTACCGCAGTCTAGAACAACTATAACAAATCAACAGGAAGGTTCTAGAAGTTGCCAAACTGAAAATAATTAAAGTATAAATAGAGGAAATGATGCCAGTAGGTATTATTGTTGACTTATTAGATGAGTCAAATGGAAACAAAACGAAATATGAAAACAAATATTTTATTCGGCGACTTTTTCGGAGAATAACAAAAATTACCAATGAAAACTTTCTGAAAAAACTATCGTTTAAATTCGACATTAAACTGTAGGTTTCGCCATATTTAAAACAACGCAATATTTGTTGGGTGATGTGATTTTGCCAGAAAATTGCCTCTTTATTTAGTTGAATAGCCAGACTGCGAAGTCACCGTAGTCTATAACAACTATAAAAAATTAACAGTGACGTTCTAGAAGTTGCCAAACTGAAAATAAATAAATTTTAAATAGAAGGTAAGTTTTCATAGTCCAGCAGGCATTATTGTTGACTTATTAGGCGAGAGCACGTGGTTAAACCTTGGGCTCAGACAAGTCGAACAAATGGAAATATGAAAACATATAAATTATACGGCGACTTACTCTGAGAGTAAATAAAATTAGCAATGAAAAGTTTCTCTAAAAATCTTTCGTTTGAAGACGACATTAAATTGTAGGTTCCGCTACTCATGTGTAGAATTAACACACACATTATGTAAGAAACAAAGCCATAATGCTGGTTGTAATTACCAATTAAGTATGAAAGCCAGGCTTACTTATTGGGACCTTGACGTCCATCTTACTCCATGAATGCCAAGAATTTCTCACGGAAATTTTGGATTTTTCAAAGGATATTGTCGAATAATACTTTGCTTTTAAACGGACCATCACAGGGCATTGATGTTATCATTACCTCAGTTAAACTAGGTATTCTGCGAACGTTTTGCTATGGAGGCTCAACTTTGTTGTCAGCAGGAGGGTGCTTGCAATATTTCAAGGCTCTGATGGACTGTTAAGGACAAGAAGATGACTGATTGCCTTCTTTCCTTAAATCCTATGGCCATTCCTATATTGCGATTTCCACAGCCCTCAATTAAATGGCATTGCCACAGACCTAGCATTCCCTTGAATAACTGCTGCAGAGTCGACGCCATACTGAAAACGGTAGAAGGAAATCTTCACAACAAACATCAAAACTTTTACCATTTTTACCAATTTTTGAATTATTTTTCAATTCACTGTCCCCCTTAATTTTGTTCGTCACTGTAACAGAGTTTTTATAATGTCGTTTTATGTTGGTTTTTCATTGTGTGTTGCTGTTGTTGTTGTTGTTATTATTGTAATTTTATTAAAAGCCATTGAAAAGTGAATATATTTTTCGGAATGTGCATCAATTTACCATTTTAGTTTAGTTCAGTTATAATAATTGAAATGAAAATTACATTTAAATCTAAAGCTTATAAGTAGAAATGCATAAACAAATTACAACATGATACACTCACAGAAAAATGTAAAACAACACAATTCGGTTTACTCTTTTACGCAGCACTATGGTTTTAGATTAAAAACCATAGAATGGGGCTTCATTTCCTTTCAAAACAAAGCATTAGAATACTCATGGAAGAGCATATCATACCATTAGACACACTTACCATAATTTTTGAGTGTAAATCTTTATATGCGTACATATATAGGTCAGCCAGTTAAATGTATTACACAAATACCACCACAAATTGTACACAAACGCACACATATACGCAGACATTTAAACATCCATTATGATTACTTTAGATTGGTTTGAACACAGACAGCCACTAGCACGTACACACAAGGCAATGCAATCATTTTAACGTGTTATCGATAAACATAAAAATAATCATTTTATCAATATATCGTCGTCATGGTCGTATATAAACATGCATACACACAGATAGCATAGCTAGTATATATGTACGTACTTGTATTTATGCAAATAAATAATCTGTATTAATTATCTTAATTATTACAATAATAATCGTTATTATTATTATAATTGCAAACGCCTATTAACAGAAGCTTTGTTCGTGAATTTTGAAAATATTTCCTAAAGAAATAGGAAAAATTAACAAAATATTTTTATTGTCCTCGTATGTGTGTGAAAATAAATTCAAATTTGAAAATCCAAGACGCAATCCATAAATTTTAGCAGCACCACATTTGGCATTAACAGGGCAAAATTGTCTCTTAAGAGAACAAAATTTGCCCTTAACAGAGCACTGTTAGCTATTTAACAGTATACATCTAAACAAGCCCACTTGTTTAGAAGCTAAGTTTAGGACACTTAGTACTAAGTCTATGAGTACTATACTATATGCAAAGGGAGGTTCCAAGGCCTCTTAATATAATCAGCAACATAGTCACATATAAAGTGATATGATATTAAGAAAATTGGCTTTAAAAATATCAAATTTTAGCTTGAAAATTTTCTAGTAGATCAGTGGCCATTTGGGAATATATAGGAAATAGTACACCATACAGACTACTTGCAAATGGTAGTCCAAAGTGTCTAGAATGGTAGTTCTTTCGAACCGTGGTAGTGGAATAGTTGGAATAATTTTGAGAGTTGAGATTTTGAATTTTGAAAAAAATCGATTTTTGGCCAAAAATATATGAAAATTCTCTAGAAGATGAGAATTATATTTTATGTCAATAGTCCGCAATAATTGCAAAGTAGAAACTAATTTACTTATTGCCACTGTTAAACAGTTAACAGTGCTCTGTTAATAGCAAAGTTTACCCTGTTAGAGGCAAGAAGTGGCGCTGCTAAAAGTGTGGGTTTGCGTCTTTGATTTTTAAATTCGAATTTATCTTCACACACATGCCCACAGTACATTTGTTCAGAATGCTGATTGTTTCGAACCCAACTTGTAGATTCTGTGATAATGAGAATGAATCATCAGAATACATTCTTGGAACCTGTGAAGGATACAAGTCGAAGCCGCCTTAGTCTAGTAGATAGTGTGTTAGTTTATTAGATGAGAGTCCATGGTTCAAATGCCAGCTCAAACATCTCGAATTAAACGACTAAATTTCTATAATCTACTCAAATTTCTCACCAGATTTCTGACAAAAATTCTGAGAGTAAACAAAATTGGCATTAAAAATTAAACTTTAGGTTACGCCATGTATAAAATTAACACACACAACACAAGTCGAACAGATCCTGTCTCTCTAATTGCCAGCCTAATATTGGCCAAGGAGATCGTTATGCGCATATCACAAAGGTGTAGCAGCCATGCTGGTCAGTACATCTGCAACACAGATTCTGCTATCCTCCATTGCTTAGACAAATGGACGACATTCATTCATAAAGACTCACTGTCAGACTATAACGGTATATTCTACAAGGATATTTTGTTAGTGTGTTTAATCGCCAGCAGAATAGCCATGACTTTCGTGTGGTAGAGTATAGAAATACGAGAGTTTGTATGAAATCCTAATATTCGAATCCTCTGTACAATTTTCATTGACTGGGTTATATTTCTGGGCTCTTTGATAAAACTGAGTTTTATTAAGCTATACATTTAGGAGTCCGCCAGTCTGGCAAGGTGACGACGTTAAACTATCGATAACACACACAGAATAGGTGGTATGCGAATCTGGGTTGTAAACCTAACTAAAGGCTTGTAAATACGAATTAAGTAACTAATATCAGACATGGTCTTAGTTCGTCATTGAGCTGCAATTTTTAGGCAACATTTTTAGGCGAATATTGTCAGAAAAATATGGAAACAGAACAAAATGTATTAAATATCTTGCATTTTCAAGTTATTTCTTATCTCTCCAGGAGGCCTACATTTACTATTTTACTTTCTTTAACATGCTGATTAAAATTAAATGTTGCAACAACTATTTAAGACAGCAATTTAACGACTCTTTTTAAATTTTTTTATTTGTTCATTTAATAATCTGCGGCATAAAAGGATCAGATTTTCTATGCCTTTTGCTAAGGCATGGCATTACAATGAATACAACAACAACAGCAACAAAAGATACTTTTAAAGAGCAGCAGAAGAAGAGCAATAAACTCTAGAAATGAATACTTAAATGGGGTTTTTAAAATATTTTCTTTTTTTATTTTCAATTCATTTAAAATAATACAAAAACAACAAGTACAAGAACAAGAACTAAAACATTAAATATTAAAAAAATAAAATAAAAAAATCTGATTGTAATAATAAAAGAGAAACATTATTTTTGCATTCATTCATTCATTCATTCGTTCATTCATTTATTTTTAATTTTTTTTTTTGTTTTGCTTCATCCACAGAACACAGACACATTTTAACGCATGAAGATGGCAAAGAAGAGTGTATTCTTCATATGATTCTCACATACGTTTTGCATATGCAGGAGTGGGGGGGGGAATGATAAATTTAAAAAAAAAAATCATATTAAAAATGTTGAAATTTTAATGCATTCAGTGCTATGTAGTTACATACGAGTGTATGCATGTATATCTAGCATATAATTTGTATGGATTTCGAACGAGGTTTGTAAAAGAATTAATGTGTGTGAAGATAAATTCGAATTTAAAAACCAAAGATGCAAACCAACGCCTTTAGCAGTGCCACTTCTTGCCTATAACAGGGTAAACTTTGCTATTAACAGAACTCTGTTAACTGTTTAATAGTGGCAATAAGGAGATTAGTCTTCTGCTTTGCAATTATTGCAAAACATAACATATAGTTCTCATTATCTTCTTTATTATTCGTAAATAAAAGTGTTGAAATAAAGGGTGATTTTTTAGCTATTATCTTTTTGGCAAGACTGGTTTAAACAGCTCACGCACGTGTAGTGATTTGTTTCACTGTCAAACGTCTTCAGTTTGGTCTATAATTTAACCATGAATCGTCTTACGAACGAACAACGCTTGCAAATTATTGAATTTGGCATCATTGGACCGTACTTCTTCAAAGATGCTGCGAATCGTAACGTAACTGTGAATGGTCAGCGCTACCGTGAGATGATATCCAACTTTTTTTTGCCCAAAATGCAAGAGCTTGACTTGCATGACATGTGGTTTCAACAAGACGGTGCCACATGCCACACAGCACGCGTAACAATGGACTTATTGAGAGGCGAGTTCGGTGAACATTTTATTTCACGTTCGGGACCGGTCAATTGGCCGCCTAGATCGTGCGATTTAACGCCATTTATACCATATCACTTTATATATGACTATATTTCTGATCATATTAAGAGACCTTGGAACCTTCCTTTGCATATAGTATGGTACTCATAGACCAAGAGTATTTCCCAAAATTAGCTCCTAAACAAGTGGGTTTGTTCAAATGGATACTGTTAAATAGCTAACACTGCTCTGTTAAGGTCAAATTTTGCTTTGTTAACGCTAAATGTGGCGCTGCTAAAATGTATGGATTGCATCTTGGATTTTCAAATTCGAATTTATCTTCACACACATAAAGAATTATAGTTTCTGATTCATTCAAGTTTTGTACTCTTTTGCGGCAATAAAGTCAGTCCAAACATTAAAAAGAATCTACGAGAAGCAACCGTAGAAAAGATATAAAAATTCAAGTGAAATGAATACACTTAATTGTGTTTGCATTTATTTTTGAAAGCATACCTTAAGGCGTTTAATAATAAACAAAAAACGTTGCATACACAAAAGGGCTACATTTAAAACATGCTACTACTTATCAGGATTTCGTAAGTTACGAAATTTTCAAAGCAATTTTAAACTTTCAATAACTATTCACTACCCTCGCATTTAAAGCATAGCAGCACTTGTAAATGAAAAGTAGCCTGCATTAAAATGCATGCATTTGCATATTTAACAGCAAAAAAAATGCTTGTAATAACATAAGCAACAACTACAACAACACCAACAGAATAATACGCATATAATTTAAAGAAGAAAAATATTTCATATCTTTTTCATTATCTCCTCCTTTCACTCGGAATGATGCATTTCACTCAAATCCCACCAGCACTTTAATGTTTGAATTTCATGGATTTCTTTTCAAAATTGTTTTCTCGCCTTTATTTGTTAATTTCTCGCATAATATTTTTTAATAATAATAATAATAATTCCTTTAAACAATTTTACAAATTAAAAATGCAGCCCAGCCAAGTACACAATTCTCTACACCTGAAATCTTTACAAAAAGCAAAAAAGAAAATAAAAAAAATATCGCTGTATACAATACCCTTCTTACCGCCTTTTCTACCACTACGCTTTCTTTCTTCTTTCTTTCCTTCTTTCTTTCTTTCTTTATTTGTTGAGTTTTTATAGCGCAGCAAAAAAAGAACTCAAATTCATATGGAAAATATTAAAATTCACGCGGGCTGCTTTAAATGCAGCCCCCACTTTTATGAATGCAACGTTTTTTATTACCACAAAGATGCCTTAAGGTATGCTTTGTAAAATAAACGCCAACGTAACCATGTTTAATAGTTTTATTTGAATTTCTATACCTTTTTATGGCTGCCATACGTTTACTCTCTTTCTAATGTCTGAGTTTTAGTACTCTTTAAAGAGTAATGCTGGTCTGTGCTAACTTTGGAACCTAAGGTAAATAGGCCATGCCTTAATGTAGGCTAATAAACCGGCAATAGTGGCCTACAAATCTCTACGGATTGCCAGGAAGTCTGAAAATGCTTGAATTGTGTTTACATGGCATCCATCTAGATTAGAAAATGTCGGGAAGGAGATACTTCATGAGAATTTGAGACATTCTAAAGCCAAAACCAAAGAGGAAATTCCAATCAACGAAATGCTAGATAAATGTGGCAACTCTAAACGTCAAACGTTTAGTGTCTTGTCATCCAAAGTATACAATTATATATTTTATAAGCTTTATTTTTAAATGAAACCTAGCCAACGTGCCCATTTTAGAGCTCCTCCGGATCTTATAAATTTTGCATCTAAAAATTTCGTCACTTGCATTCAAATGTAAACGAATATGTGCGACCAAAAAAAAAAAACGAAACTATACATGTGTTATTGCAACGAAACAACTCTGGAAATAAAAAGAAAAGAAATTAAAGAGAGAAAGAGAGAGCCAGAGAAAAAGAGGGAGAGAGAGAGAACGAGACATAAAAGCATTATAGCAGAGTTATAATGTGTTGACATCAGCATACTGTTAACATTTTATATAAAATATTTGCATACTTCTAGGATGAGTTTATTGCATAAACCCCACACTAATACTCACACATGGAAATATTATATTTAAATGATGCAGTAGTGTTAGAAGCAAGTAATAAAAGAAGACAACATTTCTTTTGAACCTAATATTTGTCTAGAATACATGTTTTGCATAGAACTTGAGAGGAAAAAATTTTCTATAAATATTTAACGAAAAATCAAATATTTAAATTCTAATATGCAGTCTTTGCTCCCTGAGATATGCAACAAAAAGAATTTTATTGTTGTGAAAACCTTTTGAGGAGAAAATTTTCTCCAAGTTTGATTTAAAAAGAAAAAAATTTGAAAACGGGTAACCTTATCATATGCTTAAAAATACTTATTCATTTTTGCCTTAAAGTATGCTTTAATTTTTATGTAGCCGGGAAATTTAAAATTTTTTTTAAAGGAGCTTAAAAAGAGTTAAAACGCACAGATTAGCTATAAAAACTTATTCCAAATATATTTTAAGGATTTCAATGTGAAAGCTGTGGTTTTTGCGGTATTAAAAGCGGTAATATTAAGACGTTAGACATACCCCGTCCAGTCTATCACAAGAGACGAATTTTAGGCTTGACTTTAGGAAAATGGTCGCCAAAGTTAAGTAGAGCTTGCAAAGAGAATTAGAATTTTTACCGAATTTTTTACAGAATTCATGCAAAAGGAAGGAAATCTGCTGGCCTAAAAGCAACTCTAGTGTTTTATTAGACCACCATCGCAAAGTGGTATAGGATCTGCTGTTATGGCGATGCTATTACGGAATGTTTCCGTGTGCCTCATAGAACACATACCGAAGTAGTTTGTGTTAGACGTGCGTTAAATGCTCTTCTTACAGAAGACTTTTTCAATCAACTCTTATAACCACAAAACATTACACTCTCGCTACTAGAATTCACTTCATAAATAAGCCGGTATGGCTTATATAGTATCTTCAAATAATCAATATTTTAATACCGTAAATATGCTTTACAATATCTATTTACACCCTAATAATAACACCTTAAGATATGCTTTAAAATATCAATTGATTTCAGCTAAAAAAAAGCCGTTTGCTAAAAACATTTTTATTTTAAATTTCAGTAACTCTTTAAACTCCTAAGCTTACTCTAATTTTAAAATATTTTTTCCACTTGAAAAGCAAAACAATCTGCCAACCCCAATTATAGGCCACAAAATCTTCTATTAAAATATCCAGTAAATATACTTCACGTTTTAAAAGAATTTCAAACAAAACGAACGAAAAAACAAAATCTTACAAGATTATTGAATTTGTTTGAGCAGTTAGCTGGTTACCAATCAACAAAATCAGCCATATTATATGCTTTAACAAAAGAGAAGCCTAAAATTATGCAGCATGTTGTTGTGTCTCTTTATTTTTGTTAAGTGTCTTATCGGTTTGTTTATTCAGTTGAGTTTTGTGAATAGAAGAGTGCTTGTCTTGCTGTCATAAGATTTCGCTTTCATTTCGTTTTGCTAACAGACAACATATGAGAGTATATGTATGTTGTGGGATTGTCTACTGATTATGCATATCGACTGCCTAAAAGTGTGCTTCTTTATTTAATTTTTTTTCTTATTTTCCCTTTGAGTTTCATTCTTTTATAATGAAAATAAAATTCGTTCAACAACAATATCTGTTGAATTCGTAAGTATAACTGATGATGATATGCATAGTATTTTTTCACAAATAACCACCAGCTCCTCTACCAGCACTTGTATTTTCTTTAAGTAGGTATTTTATATGATAACTGCTTAAGAAGAACAAGAAAAAGACAAAAGACAACAATCAAATACAAAACAAAAACAAGTACAGTGAGCCGAAACTGAGGTAAAAGTGGCATAATTTCACAGGGTATATATGTATGTAGGGGTTATTAAACAAATGTTGCATACCTTTAGGCTTAGTTTGAAGTCGCCGTAGTCTAGTGGGTAGTGTGTTGGCTTATTAGACGTAAAGCCCGTGTTCGTATCCCAGGTCAGGCATCAAAACGAAATATGAAAAAAAAAATATATTTCTTCGGCGATTTCCTCTCAGCAGATTTCTGGGAAAAAAACTCTGAGAGTAAATAAAATTTGCCATGATAAAGTTTCTCAAAAATCTGTCATGCGGAGTCGACATTAAATTGTAGGTCCCGCCACTTACGTATAAAATTAACACACACAACATAAGTGGTGTAAGAAGCTAGGACGTTGTACAATGGGTCAATTCGACCTCCGGGTACTGTACTTGTCACAGTTGACAAGCACACGTCCTCTAACCTAACCTTAGGCAAAACCTTAAATCCTTTAGACGAATTAGCCTCACAAGAATTCCACAGAATATTCGACTCCTGGTCGAGATTACATCACGGTAAATGGAGGTAAAATATATAGAAGCACAGTAAACTAAGGTTTAGGGATAATGATGATCAGGATAATAGTGGTCTTTGGAACCTGTGTTTGGACAGTCCGACCTAATTTGAAAAAACCTTAACGGGAATTGAATAAGATACAGAAACAATCATATGTAAGCGCAATCCAAGTAATTAATGCAATTAAAACATGTACTCCAGCGAAATTGGAAGCTATGGTGGAGAGCCAAGGGGACCATGGTTGCGGTAATGGGAAGCAAGTCTGCCATGAGATTCATCAGCTCCTCCCTCAGCTGTCACCTAGACAGAGCTAGTAGAGCCTAGGATATTGGAAATCACTTTTGGAACAGATAGTGGGACAGTAGGCGAATTGTTCGTTTACAGAGTGAAATATTGGAAACGCAGTAAGTATCCTCCAAGCGAAAGTCTACGTCATCGTAAGATGTGCTTAATTCAATTTGAACAGGAGGTACAAAGAGGAACGCAACAACGACATCTGACAGTTATCCGAGCACTCGGCTCATATGCACCACAGGTTATTTGAAACAATTGCACAGCAATTAGCATTCAGATGCGTTCTCAAGAAGTGCAGTATCCAGGATGCTGATGGGGTTAGAAACTAGATGTTGGGAAGAATATATTGTACTCTTCAAGAGGTAAAATGTAAAAAAAAGGATTTTAAACGAAATTGTTTTGGATACTTACAATGACAAAACATTTGAGTCCGTCCTCAGACAATCTGGCAATAGTTCGAGAAAATAAAAAACTCCGAAATCAAATAGCAAACTGCCATAAGATTTATATATGTGGACTATGTTAGGTTAGAGGACGTGTACTTGTCCAATGAGACAAGTACAGTACCCGGAGGTCAAGATGACCCATTGTACAAACGTCCTTAAAATGAGAGGATAATAGAGGGGATAAGAAAAAATAGAGGAAGTAGGAAAGGCAGAATATGTAGACTAAGTGACGAGAAAAATAAGCCCTCAGGACACACTCTTGAAACCAGGGTACGCATTAAGTACCAGATAGGGAGTCACAACCGTACAACATTTTACTAATTGTCAGGACAACAGGATTTCAAGAGACGTTATGGGGATGCCCTATGAAGATTGTAAAGAATAGAACAACAACAATAATAATAATAATGGATATCCCTTCTTTCTTCTTGGAAAAGACTAGAACCCATACCATTGCCCTGTATGTTGCAAAAAGAGCAACGACAGATGGCAATCCTTTTATTCTGGAACCTAGTTCAGTAGACCGGAAAAATATTCAAACAGAATAAAAAGTTGGAAAGGTTTTATAATCGGCCTATGTTCTTAACGAAACTAAAGGACTAATAATAGTAAATAAGTAAATAACTGTACACGTCTCTTGACGTCACATAGTGGTCAGACATTCAATAATTGCCATCAGGTTAGATTAGATCTTTTAAGCGTGTATACTTTTCCATGTTCTTTCGGAACAATGTTAGGAAACAATGATGTTAAGTGGATAGCCAAGCTTAACATGTTTAAGTATAAAGAGCCTACAGCTAAATTAGTTCTCAGTTTGGATTCGAGAGTATATCGAACCTGGCTATTCGGTATTGTCTTTACATATTCTGTTTACAAGTATTTTAAATGTCAATTACAAAATGATGAGCTATGTGTGTGTGCTATTGTTAGGCTCTCTGTTCTAATGACAATTTCTTTCCGATTTTCCTATTTAGATTAGAGCGTTCGTTAATAGGATTTTATCAGTCTTAGGCCCATAGTAACGCGAACCCTGTTGAGTTGACTATCTTTCTCAGAACTCTTTTACTGTTTTACTGTAGATGCTGTTGTCCTCATTGCTGTTGTTCTCATCGTTGTTGCTGTTGTTGTCTTGTTAAGGCAAATAAGCATAATAAAATACCTTGATTTTTATATTCTTATTATTCTTGTTATTATCATTGCTATTGCCATTGATGCTGTTTGTTGTTGCTGGTTGGTTGGTGTTCTTGTTGATGCTGATACTTCTGTGGCAGCATGATTGTTGTTATTTTTCTTAAAACGACTTACAGGCTTAAGACGTTTAAAAAATTTATTTTTTTTTCTTTCTCTTCTTCTTTTCATACATTCTAGTATTCGCAATAAAAGTACAGAAAACCACATACATACACAACATACACATACAAACACTTACTGTGTATAATCTTTGGCACACACACACACACACACTGAAAGTCATTGTGGTATAACATTTGCAAGCGATAAGGGATCGAGATGAGTTGGAGATGATTTTTACAATTCGGTTTTGGTTGAAGCACAACAACAAATTTTCGTCGCTCCATATACAATAAACAAATCAGTTTGGTTATGTAATTACCCTGTAGTCCTCAAGGGGAAGGATACCATGCTATTGGATTTACTCATTATTCAAACAGATGTTAGATTTCACAAGATTATGGATATTTTTGAAAATATTGTTACAAAAATGGAAAAATCTAAATACTGGTGTTTTGCTTTTACATCGCCTAACATTAAAATTATAAACAAAAGCTACAAAAACAAAAACAATGCAGTAAACAAACCTATTTACAAATTATCTTACTGCTTAATATAGCAACAAACACAAGCATTAAAATAAATTGTAAACAAGTAAACAAAAATACACAAACAACACTACAATAATAAATGTAAACATCGGTATTTCTATAAATGGTTGTAAACAACGATGTTTACATTTATAGAGATTTCGAGGAGACGAAGTCATGAACATTTGCCTACAAGAACATTCATCAGACAAAGCAACGGCGACGGTGTCAATGAATTTCAGTCAGTCTTGTGTGAAGACACGGTGTGTTCGAAGAGAGTAATCATGGTTTGAAGATCTCCGTTACAAAGATCTGTCGAATAATTGTCTAGTAATTGTTATTGTTTATGTAAAGTGTGTAAACAGAGGAATAACAAACAAAGCAATTGTTGTTGTTTACATCAAGTTGTGAACAGTGACACACAGAATTGTGTGAACAATAAAGAATTTCAATTAAATATAAACACAAATTTATTTTTATTTTATTTTCAATCTATGAGCTCATATTTTAAACGTTTTTAAAAGGTAAACACGTAACAATATTCTTTCATGTTATCTGGATTGTTAGGGGGGGTTGGTATACTTCAGTACATTCTAGAATGATAGGGTTGCCATCTAGCGTTTCCCAGAAACGCCTAAAGGAACAGTGGTGAGGAACATTGCTTGACAAGATCTTCTCTTTCTTAAGAGATGGTCTTACTCGTCTTTCTTAGTATACTTGTTATCTCCAGACGGTTCAGAGGGCTTTTAGCTAGTCCACTGATTAGAATGCAACTGCCAAACACATGACAAAATAGGATACATTGTCATCACCTGCTCCAACTGTCTGTTGGGTGCTCTCACTTCTATTTGTACTTTTGAAATCTCTATGTATTGCTGCCATACACATGCATATTCGTATGTGTTTATACACAAGTAACGGATAGGTTGACAACGACACACACACATAAACACCAACAGTAAGCAATAGTGTGAGGTGGGGCTTGGGGGAGGGGGCAACAGTGAGAGTTTAAAGATAACAGTAGGGCGTAAAAGGCTTATCTCTCTAAAATGTTTGCTTTTCTTTCGTTTTCTTTTTCTTTTAAGTTGTTGTTGCTTTTGTTGTCATAATATTGTCAGTAAAGGCGTGTAAGTGAGTGACATTTTTAAAGATATCAACTCCTTTAAGAACTATAATAACAACAACAACAACATGAACTATTGTGTTGACAATGACAACCATTATATGAAGTTATTTTACCCTCAGATTTCTTCCTTTTTTCTCAATTTGTAAGGGAGACGGAGAGGGGGACAATTTAAGAGTGTGGTTGACGTTTTAATTTGAAAAAATAAAATATTTTTTAAATTTATTTTTGCTTTTCTTGACAATAAAATGTTTAGTTACGCTTTTAGTTTGCCTCAAAGTATGCCACAATAATTGCATGCCTTACGTGTATGCATTTTTAAATACAAATTAATTTCGATGATGGATGATAAAAAATTAAAGAAAACAGGACATGGAACTAAAACAAATAGGACAAGAAAAGTATTTAAGACTGTGGCTTTAAAGCTAGGCGTTATGATGAGGGCATATGGCCAGTCGTCTGCTTTTGCAGACAATAATTCATAGTTTCGTTGATAAGTAATAAAAATTAAAGAAAACAATACATGGAATTATGACAAGAAATGTAGCTAAGACTGTAGCTTTTAAGCTAAGTGTTCTGATGAGGGCATACGGCCAGTGTTCTATTTTTGCAGACAATAGTTCATATTAAACAATGCAACTGCGTGTCTGGAGTAGTTGGCAATTTGCCTATTTCGGATGGATGGTTACGTGACGAAACAAAATAATCGAAATCGGGGCGATACCAATCCACAAAAGATCCTAGAACGTCCAATGCATCACAAAAAAGTCACCGTTTGATACGGTTTTTGAACTGTTGTCGTCATCGGTCCATATTTGTTTGGGAACGACGTTTGCCACGCCATCACTGTCAACTGAGACCACTATATGCAAGTGATTACCAACATATTTTCGACTGAATTATATGATCTGGACACCAACGATATATAGTTTCCAATAGGGCTACCTGCCACACAGCTAATGCTGATATATAATGCAACAAAGTAAAGCGCTATATTTTTTTAATTTTTTTTTTTAATTTTATTGTTCAAAAGCAAAAAATGTTGGAAATAACATCAAATTTTAGAATCAGTTTAGATTTGTTCGAATTGGCCACCTTTGGTACGAATTATGGCCTCCAAACGGCCGACAAAGCCATCACAGGCTGCACGAAAGTAGCTCTGCCGTAATTTGGTCCATTCCACGCGAAGCGCCGTCTTGAGATGATCGACACTTTGGTATTTTTTAGTGAGAACCTTACTCTCCAAAATGCCCCAGGCGCAAAAGTCCAGCGGATTGAGATCCGGAGATTTTGGTGGCCATTGTGCGGTAGAAATGAAGCGAGGAACCTCCTTTTTAAGCCATTCTTGGTTGACGCGTGCTGAGTGCGGTGGTGCTGAGTCCTGTTGGAATGTCCATGGTCTGCGGCCGAAATGTTTGTCTGCCAAGGGCTTCAATACTGTCTTTAAGACATTTTCCCGATAATATTCGGCATTTATCTTGACCCCACGGTCGATGAATAAGAACGGCCCACACCATTACCATCGGCGGCGCTTAAGTTCAGGTGGCCAATCGCAGGTGTAAATTTTCAGCCGACCTCTTTGGCAAGTAAACCCGATCATTTTGTTTGTTTACAAACTGCTCAATTTGGAATGGCTTCTCATCGGAGAAAACCTTCTTGGCTCTTTCCAGTCTAACTTTTTTTTGTCCATCGGTGAGCTCTTGCACATTTTTCTTGCGATATGTTCAGCTCACGAGCAATTTTTCTACCACTGCGGCATGGATTTCGATCAAATCTGGCCTTCACTTTTCGAATCATTTTTGGTGTTGTTACCGTTTTTTTTCGTCCACTTTTTGGACGCGATGCAACACTGCCAGTATCACGGTAACAAGCAATGGTACGAGAAACAAAAGATTTATTAACATTTAAATGCTGGAGGGCTCTAACGATAGCCACCTGTGGTTTTCCAGCCAAATATAAAGCAATCACACTATCACGCTTGAATTCCATCACGAATAAATTTTTTTCTGAATGCAATAGATCAAAATGCTTTTGTAAGCTTGTAAATAATAAAATGAACTGTCACTGGAATAAATCTGTCAGCAGTCAGACGAGCGGTTTACAAATGATAACAACCTGAAGTTGGTTGCAATACATAGCAGCCACCCTGTATATTGGATATTTTGTACGAGCGATTTGAGGACAAAGTTATCTCACGTGGAGATAATGTGAACTGGCCACCGAGATCATTCGATTTTGACCCCGTTAGACATTTTCTTGTGGGGTTTTCTTCGACCGCAGATATATGCGAATAACCAAAAACCACAGCTACCCTTAAAGCCATCATAGCGCATGCCATCACTCGAATTCTGACTCATGTATGCGCGAGAGTCACGCAAAATTGCACCCAAAGAAGCGGATAATTGAAGAATGAATCTATACATAATATCAGCAAAAGATCTGCTAAATGAATAAGAAAGTTGAATGATATCTTAAACACACTTTGATAGATATGAAGTGCCTGGTGAAAGACCCGTTATAAGGCCCAGAAGTCTATCGAACGCAACAATCAAGAAATTAAAATGAAACTGAATTAGCTCCCAGAAGAGATGTTGTGTGCCATCAAGGCTACACCATAGAGATTCCACATGTCATTGGTGATGACCCACCAAAAATGAACTGCACTGGACTCATCTTATAGCCTTAAATTAGCTCCGTCTGGCTTACCCTTTGTTTGATTGTCTAAAAAACTCGTCTGATGATAAATCATTAAATCATTTCACATGAGAACATGTTTCATTTCTGGCAAACAAATTCTCAAGAAGGATAAGGAAAATATCTGAAGTTTATTAAACATGATTATGGAGTGTTAAGAGACTTTTGCCTGAAGGAATTTAGTAAAGAATCTACAAGATTCTTTAATATTTGTAACCAGAAGGAAGAAAGCGATTCAAGAGACAATATTTTTGAATACGACGACATGTATTTTGACCAGAAACATGCCATCCTTTTGGGCCGCAATTATTATTTTCTTGTCGTATCATTGCACACACACACACACACAGGCAAACAAATGTTTTTAATTTTGATGGCAGACAACACATCATCATCATCTAAGAAGATGTCATACATTCGTGGCACTTGCATACATTCATCAAAAGCCAGGCATCGTACAGCCATGCATACAAATGGGGGAAGAGCCTGTGAGTGTGTGGCTGCATGCCAGAGATTGTGAGTGTGTGTAAAAGAAGGGAGCAGTAGGCAATAATGGCAACAAACCGAAATACACATGCCAATTAACAATTGTACTGTCAACTGCATTCTCTTGGCCCAGCAGGAAACACATATAATACACCCAAACACACACACTTACCCACACGTGCAGATATGCAAACATACTCATATGAACACATACTTATAACGGACAAACATTTGCTAAATTACGTTTTAAACAACCCAACAGGCAACTGAGGAGATCTGAGCAAAGAAACTCAAAGACGATGACGCTGATGAAGATGATAGTGACGGTGATGGTGGTAGTGGTGGCGATGATAATGGCTGAGACTGCAAAAAAGGAAGACGGAATGATTGTACAACAAATAATAATTTAATAAAATTTCACATGACATGTGTTGTGCACCGCACAGCTAAAATATGACAGTCTTTCTGTGTGTGTGTGTGTATGTGTGTCGCATGTGTGTCGCAGCTGTTGGTATTGTAGTCCTCCAAGTATCCATCAATGTCTACAAGAGAAATATATTTGCTTGGGTTCACAGTTGCAATTATTGGTGTATTGTATTGTGCGAGTATGTGTGTGTGTGTGTATTTATACAGCAGCATGTCAATGACAGCTCGATTATAACAATTCTCTTCAATATTTCTCTCATTCTTAATCAAATCGTTACACTTAAATGTACATACACATACAGGCAGACAGACAGACACATGCATTATACATATTCAAAGTATCGAGATGTCTAGTGTTAGTGACACTTTCTTTGTATTGAAATACAAATACAAACAGAAATAAACACACACACACACACATACTATTACACACTTAATAAACAGTAGATGAAGACGCTTATTCACATGCATTTTAATAAACGTGACATATGCTACTGGCATAACACACACACACACATTGACATACACGGACATACGATGAGCAGTGTTTACATTCAATTGTCATCGGGGCTGCGTTGGCTGTCAATCCAAAAAAGAGTTTCACATGATTTATGTCGCACAAGGGAATTCTATTAATTTGTCTCGTTATTGGTTCGAATTGAAAGTATTTTTTTGTTTGTTTTACTCACAGAAAAAGGGGAAAACAAGGGAAACGCACTCGAAAGTTATTTTGAAAACCACTTGCCATGAATTTATTGCAAAAGTACAACCAGCTTCTTACCTGTTTCTATGAAAAATATTGAAAAACTGAAATTCCATAACTGAGCAACTGTAATCCAATTGTGTCTTGCAATGGTTAGGAAATGTTTTTTTTTTTGCGAAATATAAAATGAAAAAAAAAAAAAATTAATGACCATAGGCCTGTGAAATATTTATTTGGTGGTACTCGAAGGAGTATTCATTGACGCCCTTTCATATTCGTTTTGTTCGAGATGTTTAAACCGGGTTTTCGTCTAACATTCCTGCCAGATAAGCATATCTGTCAGTTTGCTTTACCATCACACTGGATTGCATCTTGCAGCCAGACACTGCCAACATGCGATAAATAACGGAAAGATTAAATATCACCTCCAGGACCTCAATTAAGCCGGCTTAAATAAAAAGTCGCCGTAGTCTAATAGGTAGTGTGTTGGCTTATTAGACGTAAAGCCAGGGTTCGAGCCACAGGCCAGACATCAAAATAAAATACAAAAAGTATTTTTTCGGCGATTTCCTCTCAGCAGATTTCTGGCAAAAACTCTGAGAGTAAATAAAATTGCCATGAAAAGTTTTTCAAAAAATCTGTCGTTCGGAGTCGACTTTAAACTGTAGGTCTCGCCACTTATGTATAAAAAAAATACACACACACAACGTAAGTGGTGTGAGAAGCTAGGTCGTAATCCTGGCTGAAGGGTTGTAATGACCAATTATGTATGTATGTATGTATGTAAATAAAAATAATATGAGTTAAACCCCTAATAAAGCCTTCAGTAATATTAAGTCAGTTATCTAAGGAGTACTGAGTGCTGCTCAGAAGAGGAGCTTCACATGCGCTTCTTTTTAATTTAGAGTATCACAAGGCCCCACTAATAGCCTATATTATCTCATGTGTGTGAGGATAAATTCGTATTTAGTAACCAAAGACGCAAACCCACAAAATGTGCTATTAACAGAGCACTGTTAACTGTTTAACAGCGGCAATAAGTAGATTAGTCTTCTATTTTGCAATTATTGCAGACTATTGACATAAAGTTTAATTCTCATTATGTTCATTATTATTTGTAAATAAAAGTGTTGAAATATATACATATGTAGGGGAAGGAATCTCAAAATTATTCCAGCTCTCACACTATCACGGTTCAAAAGAGCACCCTCTAGACTACCGTTTGCATAGAGTCGGGTAGGTGTACGATTTCTTATATGTTAAAAAATGGCCACTGATCTTCTAGAGAATTTTCAAGCAAAATATTGATAGTTTCAAAGCCAATTTTCACAATACCATATCATTTTATATGGGACTTCTTTGCAGATTATATTAAGAGGCCTTGAAAACTTACTTTGAGTATGATATGATACTTATAGACCTAGTATATGTCCTGAAATTAGCGCCTAAACAAGTAAGCATGTTCAGATGGATACTGTTAAACAGCTAACAATGCTCTGTTAAGGGCAAATTTTGTTCTGTTAAGAGAAAATTTTTGCTCTGTTAATGCCAAATGTGGCGCTGCTAAAATTTATGGATTGTGTCTTGGATTTTCAAATTATTTATCTGTCCCCTATTACCTAAACATAGCAATGCAGTGCCTCTGGAAATAAGAAAAGCTCTCTCATTAAGACGAGTTAAAGCAACAAATTTCACCTTTTGCCTGGGAAACAGTGACAGTAAAACCTTTGATTTCGTATAAAATTTTGTTTCGTTTCTGCTATTGTCCCTGGTGACCACTTACAAATCCTTAAGGTGTGACAGCATGAAACGTTGATTGTCGTTAGTTTTGTTTTTTTTTCTGTGTCACTCTCACTGTGGTTCTAATTAAAGTTGAAAATGTGACGGCGGTTAATAGCCAATAATTAATCATGTCATCATGGATTTAAGCCAAATACCCTACATTCTGGTATGCAATACAACTATTTTTTAACTGCTCAAATGTATTACATTTGTAATCTCATTTCATATTTGCTTAAGAATTTCAAGGATTTGTTTTTTTTTTTCTGTAAGAAACTATAGAAGGAATGTTTTTCAATTATTTTCAATGAAACGAAGAAAAATGCTTTGAAACAACAAGAGCAACAACAATAACGAAAGAAATCAGCATGAAATAGCAAAAAACTAAAAACGGAAATTAAAAAAAATGGAAAGAAAGAAAAACTAACAAAAGAAGGGAAGAAAAAAAAAGCAAAAAAAAATGAAAGAAGAGGAAAGAAAACTAAAGTTAAAGAATAAACAATAACATCAACCATGTCCCTCTCTATCTCTCTCTCTCTCTCTCTCTCTGAGGCACACACACTCCCGGATTTAAATGAAACAACTGCAGGATATTAATCAATTACAGGGTTTGTTAAGGATAAATATCTGGAATAAATTTTCATTTTCATTTTTTTTCCCCGTTTTTATTGTATTTGGCTTGTGGTATATAAGCCATAATCTGTTGGCCTGTCTTTATTTCATAATAAATTAGATTTCAAGTCATAAATCTGGCTAAAGGCAATGCATTTCGAACACTTGGCTGCGAAAAAAAAAACCGAAAAATTCTCGAAAAAAAAAATTAATTAAATTCCACTAAGCTGATGCAGCTCAAAATGTTTCTTTTAAAATGCCAGCAGCGCATAAATATTTAAAAAAACCGAACGGAAAACGGAAACTCATTCACACACATATACAATCACAAACTGTATATTGGGTGTTAAAACTTAAAATATGTAGCAGTCATTGCAAAAAATGTTGAGGTCTTTGTTGTGATACATTCTCTCAGAGCACAATAAAAATTTATTCAAAGTCGAAGTCGCCGTAGAGTTGTAGGCAGTGTGGTTCGCTTATTAGACGAAAGGCCGTGATTTAAACCCCAACTGAGACATCTTGAAGAAAACAAAATACTGATGTTTTGCATTTACATGGCTTAACATTAAAATTATAAACAAAAGCTACAAAAACAAAACAATGCAGTAAACAAACCTGTTTACAAATTATCGTACTGTTTAATGTAACAACAAACACCAGCATAAAAAATGGTAAACAAGTAAACAAAAATACGCAAACAACACTACAAGAATAAATGTAAACGAAATACACAAACAACACTACAAGAATAAATGTAAACGAAATACACAAACAACACTACAAAAATAAATGTACACGAAATACCCAAACAACACTACAATAATAAATGTAAACAACGATGTTTACATTTATAGAGTTTTCGAGAGAGATTATAGAGATTTCTGCCACATAAAAGCCAAGGCAAAGCAGTCGACTGAGTGAGTGAAGTTCAGTCAGTCTTATGTAAAGACGCGGTGTGTTTGAAGAGAGTAGTCGTGGTTCGAAGATCTCTGTTACAAAGATCTGTCGAATAATTGTCTAGTAATTGTTACTGTTTATGCAAAGGGTGTAAACAGAGCAAAAATAATAACGAAGCAATTGTTGTTGTTTACCTCAAGTTGTGAACAGTGGCTCACAAAATTGTGCGAATAATAAAGCATTTTAATTAAAACTAAACACCAATTTATTTTTATTTTATTTTATTTGCGGCGACTGCCTCTCCACAGGTCTTCTGGCAAAAACTCTGAGTATGAAATAAAATTACCATGAAAAGTTTTCCAAAAATCTGTAGAACGAAGACAACTATAGAATTCACCACCCATGGATAAAATTAACACACACAACATAAGTGGTGTGAGAAGTTAGGCTGTAAGCCTGACTAAAGGTTTACAATGACCAATTAAGTAAATAAGGTTTATGCCGTTCAGAAGTGTAATGTTTTTGGCACGAAAGGCAACGACAGTTCAGATCAGATAATAAATTCGTGGCATTACAGCTTTCTGAAATCAAAACCCTCTCAAAACCTTATAAAGTCACTCTAAAATGCCTTATAAATTAGTAAAGATCTGAACCAAATTTAAAAGTTACATCATCTGTTGTGAGCACCACACCTTCAATGTGTAGACACCCAATAAACATAAAAATTTTTATTTATTTTTACAACCGCAACAATTTATAGCAATTAATGGTTTGAAGCATAATTTCCTCAATAAATTTCGTAATCGAACAACAACAAAAAAAAACACAAAACTCAACACAGAATCCGCTTCAAAAATTTCTTAAGCCAAGAATTTCAATTAAAACGCGTTTTCACCCAGTTTTCTTATTACGTTCGCCTTCTTCGTAGTCTTCTTATTTCTTTTTTGCCGAATACTTGTTCACAGCAAATGAAAGGCCAAAGCTAAACAAAAAACTGTCAGAGGCAGTGGCAGTTGCAGTGGCATAAAAACCAAGCCGAAGAGCGTATCAATTTAAAACAAAATGTTCCACGAAAAAAAAAACTCTCAAAAATTTTTGTTGAAATTCTTCAAAGATATTGAAGCGTTTATGTGGCGTGAACAGGGCATCATCTCCCCTTATGCAACCCCTTAACTCATTGATAGACCATAACACTTGAATGTATAGCGCATTTTATTGTGTTACACTTAAATTTGTTGGTTTCTTACCCTTGCGTGTCGTTTTAGTCATCTTCAGGGAATATTAGATTATGCGTGTCTTGGCTATTCTAAAAAAGAGGAGAGACAAAAACTACTTTGTGGCATTTAAAGGAAATGCAAATTAAAAAAAAAAAAAAAAAAAAGAAACGGCAATAAAGACTTTCAAAAGGGTACTATTCAGAGGACATTCTTGGAAAATATATTTGAAAAGTACTATTGAAGTATTAAAGCCTTTTGCAAGAGATTCTGGAATCATAGGGTTGCCTTCTTTTCCCCTTAAAAATATCGTCCCCTGAAAAGACTTATTGTTTTGTTAGTGTAGTGTAGAGTGGTGTAATCTTTTCCCAATAGATGGCACTGTATTACCATCCTAAGATGTTCATTTTTGATGTCAAAATCTTCAAGGGGTTAATGGACTCCCTGTAGGGATTATTCGACCCCAAATTTGTAAAACCCGAAACAATCTTTTTCTGTGTACAAGCATTACTATCAAATTTTGTTCTAACTGAAGATAGATTAAGTGGAAGTGACAGCTTTATTGAATCAAAGATGATTTTAACACACATAGCGGCCCGTTAAGACACCACATGAAGCGATAACCCAGTGCTAACTACCAGAAAGTTTAATGCATTCAATAATCAATTCGATATCTAGTAACGATAGCTTCGTTAGACTATGGTTGGGATGGGATGGGTTGAGCCAAATGAGAGAACTCGCGCGCTGTCACTTAATTGATCATTACAAGGCTTTAGTCAGAATTACAACATAGCTTCTCACACCACCCATGTTATGTCTATCCAGCTTAGACTGACACAATATTGCCGTAAGAGTCGATCAAGGATGGCGCGGCATATTCCAACCAGTTTAGATATGAAAGGATGTATTCGAAATTGAATTGAATACCACCTGACTAACAGAGAGGATAGAAATACTGACCGTATGAGATCTCATACTCAGTTAGGGTCAGTTCCACAGAGTGATTTATGACCAATACTTTGACGTGAAACCACATATAATAAATGAGGGCGATCAAACGCAAAGGGGATAAGGAAAAAAGGCTTACTTTTGTCCTAACAGATATGTATTAATCACTTATACTCGCTAGGAATAGTACAAGAGCAATCAGAATCAATCTCATCTGTATTTCCTGCTACCCGACAATGATTGAAACATTTTAACGATAGTCATGTCATGTCATACCATGACACGACCTATGATATCATGTTGTATCATGTCATGTCTTATCATTTCATGTCATGTCAGGTCATGTCATATCAAGTCATGTCGTATTATGTCACGTTATATCATGTCTTGTCATGTCTTATCATTTCATGTCATATCATGTTATGTCATATCATGTCATGTCATATCATTTCATGTCATATCATTTCGCTTTCTTGATGCAGTTGTAAATGAACAAATTTGTTGCGCAATAACCCATTACTCGAGTTTGGTTATTGAGGTTATTAACACTGGTTTTAAAGCAGTATAAAGGCTGCACTAAGAATAGATTCTATAACCCAATTTTATATAAAATTATAAATTAAAATTATAAATTATAAACAAAAGCTACAAAAACAAAAACAATGAACTTGTTTACAAATTATCGCACTGCGTAATATAATAACAAACAGAAGCATAAAAAATGGTAAACAAGTAAACAAAAACACAACAACAACCACTATAATAATAAATGTAAACAAAATATACAAACAACAATAATGAAACAACAATGTTTACATTTATAGAGATCTCGAGAAGGCGAAGACAAGAACATTCGATTTCAAAAACATTCATCAGACTGGTTATGTTGCCATATAAAAGGCAAGGCAAAGCACGCGACTGAGTTAGTTAAAGTTCGGTCAGTCTTGTGTGAAGACGCAGTGCGTTTGAAGAGAATAATCGTGGTTTGAAGATCTCCGTTACAAAGATCTGTCGAACAATTGTCTACTAATTGTTATTATTTATGCAAAGGATGTAAACAGAGGAATAACAAACAAAGCAATTGTTGTTGTTTACATCAAGTTGTGAATAGTGCCTCACAAAATTGTGCGAGAAATAAAGGATTTTAATTTATTTTTATTTTATTTTCAATCTACGAGCTCATATTTTAAACGTAACAATATGATATAATAATGCCAACCTTTCTAAAGTAGGGTATGAAGACCCATACCCCCTCGGAAAAAAATGGAAAAAAGTGGAATGCAACAAGGGAGTAAGAAAAAAAATTCCGCTATAGAGCTTTAGAAGAATATTCCGTAATGAAATTTTAGTCTTGCGGTTGCAAGAAACAACAGCGAAAAAAAATGCCTCAACAGAGTCAAAGAAGGACGACGGAGAAGGACGAAAAGTAAATGAAATTATTGCATAAGCCAAAAACACAACAATTTTGGCTAAAGCAACACAATTGAAGAAAGTGGCAAGGGGCATTAACGTAACGTAACGCAACGTAAAGCATAAGAATAATAGCAACAACAACAACAGCAAACGATTTAAGCAACTTTGGTTGCATAAAAATGCAAGAAAAATGAGCAAAAATGGCAAAAAAAAACTTTTTTAACGCATGGCTTTAATAAAAAGGAAACAAAAAATGGAAAACGACTTACAAAGTAAGAGACAAAATGTTAACCACCAAAGAAGTGTAAGAAGAGAAGAAGAAGTGAATAAAAACCATCCCAAAAGTAAGAGATCATAAAACGCAATTTTGTGGAAAATGTTCAAAAAAAAGAACAGAAATATTAGGACCATTTCCTTACAAAACAAAACAACAACAAAAAAAGAAAAAGAAAAACGTCAATAAAACAAACTGGCCGAAGACAAAAAAAAGAAAACAAACTAAATTGGCCAACATTTTAAAGGATGTCAGGGGAAAAAGCTTCTTGTTTAACAACAACAAAAAGAAGATACGAAAGCAAAATTAAAACTTTGAGAAGATGTAGCATTAGTTCTAAGGAAGCTTAAGGCCTCAGCTGATACGAGATTATTAGTTAAAATACATCCCGGTGTTAATGCTCATATGGCATAATAGTTAGAACAGGTTCCACGCGCCGAAATCAATACTATTTGCAGACGTATTTGAAGACTTCTAATCCTACTGAGTGCAGTGCTACTGCAAGTAATTTTTAATAATTTCTGCTTGCTAGAGCAGACACACTTACCGCCACAAGTCTTCGTCAGTTTGCCCTTTAGGAGTAGGTATGTATTTTAACAGCTCATATCTTAGACTGATACTAGGCCTAAATTTTAGAGAAAGCCTTTCAAAAACTATTTAAACTGAAGAACATAGGAACATCTCTTTCACAATATCTATTATCATGGATGATTGCTTAATGGTTAGACACACAGAGAGAAACTTTGCTTATCTTCACAAGAAGTTCAACACAGGTTCTAGATCAGTGACCACACTCTCACCCTTTCTCAATAGCCTTACAGAGCAAACATTACTTGTTATCAGATCGATCACTTAATTGGTCATTACAACCCTTCAGTCAGAATTACAACCAAGCTTCTCACAGCACCCATGTTGTGTGTGTTAATTTTCTCCATCAATGGTGGAGAAGGCGAGAAACCCTAAACCCATTTACTCAGTCTATAGGATAGAAAGCCATCGTTTTTTCGACCATTAATTTATCATGTGTGTGAAGATAAATTCTAATTTAAAAACCAAAGACGCAAACCCATACAATTAGCAGCGTCACTTCTTGCCTTTAACAGGTGTAGTGCCATCCCTATGGTACTATTATTTAGTACCTTGAAATACAACTCTTATTATTATATATTGTATAACACTTATTTACTAACTTAAAATCTAACTTGTAACGAGTTAACAAAATGAAATAAAAGAGTACGACACAGTCGTAAAGAACAATTTCAACAGCACGGTTGTCTATTTTATTTTTTTAATGGGCGAGTTCCACATGGCGATCCTGCCAGTGAAAAAAAGGCTAAAAATTAAGCAAAGTTTTGCAAAGAACGTGGTTAATTATTATTAAAACTAAAATAAAATAAAAAAAAAAAATTAATTACAAGAATTTACTGTTATAATTACATGAATAATTAGTGCATATTAATATTTGAGAAAATCTCTAAAACACAAAAAAAAATTAATTACAAGAATTTACTGTTATAATTACATGAGTAATTAGTGCATATTAATATTTGAGAAAATCTCTAAAAGACCGATAAATTCTGGCATAAAGAAAATTAAAAGTTCCAATCGACAAAGTTTGGTCCTGTTTCGTTATCTACCAAAAACGACAGACTATTCCCTATTGTATCACCCGCTATTATTACCACCACCAATACTTCGACGGCAAATTGTTATAGTTCGCCAGCCTCTCTTTCTCCATTGTCACCAGCGTCTTCATCACCTGCCCGTGTTCAATCGATCCCATCACCCTCGTCTCCACTTCACAATGACTGTCAAGAAATTCCTACATAGAAAACATTTTTTGTAACTATAAATCTGAACCAAAGCCTGGTAAGGAATCAGAAGATTCCAGGAGCTTCTTAACAACCGTTATTCTTGGTGTTTTATTAAAAGAGGGAAAACGTTGAATATTTTCAAAACTCGTTTTACAAAACCGTTATAATTTTGCGTGACAATAAAGTACAGTTGATACAAATATATGTAAGTGCATGAATACAAAAATGAAAAACTCAAAAATGAGAAACAGAAAAATAACAACAAAAATAAAATGCAAAGAAAATAATACAATAAGCCCAAAATTATAAAAAAAAAATTTTCTCTTATAAGAAACAGTGAAAAAAAAAGAAAAAGAGAACACATAGTGAAGACAAAAACCAAATATGACAGAAGTGTAAGACAACTGAAAAAACTCTAGATTAACACTTGGGAAAAAGACACTCGCTAAAACTAAAATAAAAAGAAAAAAGAAAATACAAAGAGGAAGAAAAATATATACATTTAAATAAATTCATGACCGTAGTAAATAAATGAAAAGTGATCTAAGAAAAAAAAAACAATAACAAAAAAATAAAGCATAGACAAACCTTGAAATACATACAATATACATATATACATACTACATACAAAAATAAATGACAAAAGAATGATGAAATTACAACACAATGCAGAACAACACAACGCAGAACAACATAACGCAGAACAACACAACACACAACAAAACAATGCAGAACAACATGACTACAACAACGCCGCAGCAGAATACCACAACAAAGAGGGATGGTGAGAAATTAACGGAAATAAACAACAAACAAAATAAAATTTTGATATTGAAAAAAAATTTTTTTTTTTATATACATATAACAATAATTAAATAATTATTAACTAATACATATGTACATACTTATTATTAATGTAATATATAAAAATATACATATATAAACATAATCATATTCTATATATATATATATATTCTATATTCTATATATCTATAAATAGATAATTCATATATATAACTTTTTATTTTTAAATTATTCTTATTGGAGCATACATATTTGAATCTATAAATCATTTTACTAAAAATTAAATTTAAACTGAAAATAATAACATTTTAATACCGTTTAACTAAATGAAAAGCTTTTGTTCTTTAGGAAAAGTTTTTTAATTATTTTTTTTTTAAATTACATTTTCGAACAAATTACTTTTCCAAACAAATTACATTTTCAATTTTTTTTTAACTACACCTTGTAGGTTATCTTTATTACGAACATTGAAAACGTAAACAAGATTTTCTTTAAACGCGCATAAGAGCATAATAGAAGATACTATTGAAAATATCTCATTCAAAATTGAGACTTATTTCGGAGACTAGAAAAAATATTTATACAATTATATGCATGTGTTTAATATTGTTAAATGTCTTCGAGTCAATTTGACATTAATGAATTTAAAGAATTATTATCAAAATTTAATAGCATAAAGAAAAGAATCATACAAAATAGACCAATAACGACCAAGGAAAGTAAAAGGGAAGAATATATAGAACTGTTAATAACATCTTTTAATAATATTTTGGATTACACTGAACCTTTTTTTAATAGTATACAGGATATTTTGCAAAGGGAAATATATAATAAAATAGTGCATTGTAGGGAAATATTATTTAAATGTTTCTGTAGATTGGATTGTAAGATCGAAGTTCCATTCGATGACAACTTGTTTAGGAAAGTGGATAGGAAAATTTTGGTAGAATCTGTATTTGATACGGAGGTTAATAGGAGTGGCTCAGAATCCGAGGTTGAGTGTAAGGGACAACTAAATCTTTATTTAACGGATACGAATACTGGGGAAACGAATGGTCTGGAAATGGCGTCAATAGAGGAAAAGACAAAGTTTATCTCGATGTGTTCGAACATTATACGGGAAAACTATGACGGAAACCCACTTACATTAAACTCTTTTCTGGACAAGGTAGACTTGGTGGCAGAAATTATGGCAGAAAATTTGGAAAAATGCTTCATTTCTTTTATAAAATCAAAATTGGACGGCAAGGCCAGGGAAGTGTTACCAGAGAACGTTACTAGCATTAATCAGATCAAAGATGCCCTAAGGAATAGAATTCGCCCTGACAGTTCGAAGGTGGTGGCCGGAAGGATAACAGCTTTAAGTATAGTGCAAAATAATTATGCCGATTTCGCAAAGAAAATAGAGGATTTATCAGATGCTTTAGAACGCTCGCTCGTCATAGAGGGTATCACAAGAGAAAAGGCACATGAAATGACAATGGAACAGACGGTTAGTGTATGTAGAAGCAATGCTAGATCAGATATGGTTAAAGCAATTTTGGCGTCGAGTACTTTCAAAGAGCCAAAGGATGTTGTGGCGAAATTGATAATTGAGGAGTCTACCACTGAGAAACGGGCTCAGGTTCTTTCTATGCAGTATAATAGAGGCAGGAATAATTTCGAACATAGGTGTAACTTTGGGCATGGACATAGTTCCGAACGCAGGAATCCCCGAATGGATAGATTCGGCCGACGTAACAATAACGGCTATGAAAATAGATACAATAATAACAGCTCTTATGGACGGGGATCTAACGTGCATACAAGTGATTATGGTAACCGTGGAAGATATAGCCGGCCCAATAGGGGTCGAGGTAATGGGCGCAATGTGTCTGTAAGGTCTTTAAACTTGGACGCCCCTCAACAGACATTGTTGAGGGAGGAAGAGGATCAGAATTAAAATCAGTTTATTGTTTTAACCTACATTACACCGACTTCATAAAATTAAATTGCTTTGACACAAAAGGACCCTCTAGCTTTCTTGTGGACACACAGGCGGATATTTCACTAATTAAACTATGTCGTTTGAAACCTGATACTATTTTGAATAGAAATCAAATTATTAATATAACTGGAGTAACCTCGAATGCGATATCCACTTTAGGCACAATTTGCACCAACTTAATTATCTCAAATTACATAATTTCAATTGTTTTCCATGTTGTTAGCGACGACTTTAATGTACCATCAGATGGCATTCTAGGCAGAGACTTCCTTAGAGAGACGAAAAGCAAAATAGACTATGAGAATATGGACATTACAATCTCCATCAAGAATGCACAACTCCGAATCCCAATACTGCAAGGCCCGAGGAACTTTACTTGCGTAATTCCACCTAGGTGCGAGGTTTATAGAATATTTAATTTGGAAAACATCAGGGAGCCCATGTTCGTAGATTCGCAGGAAATATCTGAAGGAGTTTTTGTAGGAAAAGGCGTTATAGATTCAAACAATCCAATTTTGCGTATAGTGAATACCACAGACCAGTTAAAATGTATTAGAAATGACAGGATTAAACTTGAGAAACTTCGGAATTTTCATGTATACACGATTAATGATAATAAGGTAAATGATGATCGCATCAACAAATTGAGGGCTATACTTGTGGATCAGATGCCACGCGATGTTCAGGACGATTTAATGCCGTTGTGTTTATCATACGCCGATATTTTTGCTCTTAAAGAGGACAAGATGACGATTAATAACTTTTATGAGCAAAAATTTAGAGTGGTTGACCCATCTCCGGTATATGTAAAGAATTATAGACTTGCTCATAGTCAAAAGGAGGAAATTGATAGGCAGGTTAAAAATTTGATGGATAATGATTTGATAGAACCCAGCACGTCGAACTTTAATAGTCCCCTAATTTTGGTTCCTAAAAAGAGCGTAGATAAGCAGAAAGCGTTTAGGATGTGCGTGGATTACAGGGCAGTGAACAGAAAACTTATTGCGGATAAATTTCCCCTACCGCGCATCGACGACATCTTGGACAACTTAGGCCGAGCAAAGCATTTTTCGATCATTGATTTATTTTGTGGTTTCCACCAAATTCCAATACATCCCGATTCGCGCGACATAACGTCATTCAGTACTGACAAAGGTTCTTTTAGGTGGAAGGTACTTCCATTTGGTTTAAATGTAGCACCCAACTCATTCTCAAGGATGATGGCAATTGCATTCTCTGGTCTCCAACCTAATAAGGCATTTCTCTATATTGATGATGTAGTCATCATAGGCTGCAGCAGAAACCATCATTTAAGTAACTTAAAGGACGTTTTTGACATTATGAGGTCACACAACCTGAAGATAAATCCCTATAAATGCAATTTTTTCCGCTCAGAGGTTACTTTTCTGGGGCATAAGTGTACCGCAAAAGGTCTCCTTCCGGACGACAGGAAAATTGAAACAATAAAGAATTATACCACTCCTTCTGATAAGGATTCTGTAAAGCGATTTGTTGCGTTTGCCAATTATTATAGGCGTTTCATCCCAAATTTTGCTGTAATATCAGCACCCCTGAATAAATTGACAAGGAAAAACACAGAATTCGTCTGGAATGAGAAATGTCAGGAGTCTTTTAATAAATTGAAACTTGCTTTAATGAGCCCTAAAATTCTGCAATATCCTGACCTTACGAAACCTTTTCTTATAACGGTTGACGCATCAAAATATGGATGTGGAGCCATTTTAAGCCAAAACTTTAATGGAGACGACCTACCAATTTCTTACGCCTCGAAATCTTTTACAGAATCGGAACAGAAAAAACCCATTATAGAATTGGAATTGTTGGCAATACATTTCGCGATTACTCAATTTCGTCCATATGTTTATGGCACATCTTTCACGGTACGATCGGATCATCGGCCTCTGGTCTATCTCTTTAACATAAAAGATCCATCCTCGAAATTAACCCGTATTCGTTTGGAATTATCAGAGTACAATTTTACCGTAGAATATATTAAAGGAAAAGAGAATGTTGGCGCTGATGCACTTTCAAGAATTTCGATAAATGATCTCAAGTGTAAGGATAATCAGGTATTAGCTGTTATGACGCGTGCAAAGTCGAAAAGTAAAGCTACTGGGGTAACCGAGCATGAACAACCTGGGGAAAGTTGTAGTAAGATAATGGTTTACGACAAATTTTCTCATGAATTTAGTAAAAATATAGCGAGGGTTAAAACGGAAATACTCAGTTATGATGAGCATTATATTAAATTGTGCATACATTTCTATAGGAAATTTAGGAAACTACTGTCAGTAGATTTTGAACTTGTGAACGAAACGAACAGATTAGACTGTTTGCTTTCGAAGCTGCAAAAGGAGGCTAACAAGTGCAAAATTTATAGGGCAGAGTGGAGGAAAAATGATTCATTTTTTAAAATTTTTACAATTGAGAACCTGAAAGAGCAGGGTAATAGATTATTGGAAACTTTGGAATTAATTCTTACCGAACCAGTCGCTATAATAGGAAATGAGAATGAGAAACGGAAATTGATGCAGATTTACCATAACGACCCGCTACTAGGAGGACATTGCGGTCAAAAGAAGTTGTACGCAAAATTAAGGACGAAACACTATTGGAAGGGAATGACAAAGGACATAGCGAAATTTGTGAGGAATTGTCCACAGTGTAGACTAAACAAAGTTCGACCATCTAATACAGAGAAACTAGTTCTCACACCAACACCAGTTAAGGCTTTTGACATAGTTGTTTTGGACACAATAGGTCCTTTACCCCAATCTGTTCATGGAAATAAGTATGCTTTGACACTAATGTGCGATTTGACAAAATATCTAGTTTCAATTCCTATACCGGACAAGTCTGCTGCCACTGTCGCTAGGGCAATTTTTGAAGATTTTATACTGATTTATGGAAGAATGCAGGTAATAAAGTCGGACTCAGGGACCGAATTTAAAAATGAACTCTTCACTGAACTTTGTAAAATGTTGCATATTGAAATAAAATTTTCTGCCAGTTATCACCACCAGACGGTAGGCACCGTAGAACGTAACCATCAAGTATTCAACGAATACATTAGGGCATATGTGGATGAGAATAAGAACGACTGGGATACTTATATTAAATATTTTACATTCTATCACAATACAACACCGAATTCAGTATTCGACAACAAGTTCACACCTTTTGAATTAGTATTCGGTAGAAATGCATCCATGCCTAGTGAGACACAGACAAATTTGGATCCTGTTTATAATATTGAGAACTATGGAAAGGAGGTAAAATATAGGTTACAAAGAACAAACATATTGGCTAGACAACTAATGGATAAGCATAAAGAACGGAACAAAGCCCTTTATGACAGATTTGCAAAACCAATCCAATTACAGGTAAATGATGTAGTCTTTTTACAAAAACAGCCTTATGATAAACATAGTAATATTTATGAAGGTCCATTTATTGTGAGAGCGTTAAAAGGAGTTAACGCGATAATTTTTAATGAGAAGACAAGGCAGGAGAAGACAGTACATAAAAACAGAATAAGGAAATAATATGGAAATTTTGTATATTCTTTTCTTTTGAAACATGCATGTGGACATTTACTTTAATAAAAAATTTATTCGAATATACACTCTCAATCATACCAATATGTAAATACCATGAATATGGCTCTGAATGACATTCATACTTATCCCGGGGGATCATGGGACAAACAAGCCTGATCAACTTGATTGTTTCATTATTTTCTGGAGTATTGTGATGTCAAGAAGAAGAAATTATATATTTCTTCTTGTTGGAAAAAGGGAGGTATATGCAAATAAATTTTGAATACTCTATATAACGACCATGAAGTAATACCTAATATTACAAATCTTACATATGATAATATTCTACAACCATAATATTAATCTTTATATTTTATATTAATGTTACCATATCGAAAATACTTTCATGTTATATTTAAATTACAACTATGAAATCGTTAACTAGTTATATATAACAAATCTTTTGTAAGTACTAAATATGAATAAATTTGTAAACCCTATTATATAAGCATTTAACATAATAACGTTATTATGTTGCTCCTTATTACCATTATTAGAACTTTAGATATTTAATTACTTCCTAATCTTTAGCATAACACTAAATATTTGAATATGATTTTAAAAAGGTTTATATATATATTATATGAAAAAAATTTCAGAAATATATACAAAAAAAAAAGTCATAAGAACATTTTTTTTAAAAAGAAAAGGGAGGTGTAGTGCCATCCCTATGGTACTATTATTTAGTACCTTGAAATACAACTCTTATTATTATATATTGTATAACACTTATTTACTAACTTAAAATCTAACTTGTAACGAGTTAACAAAATGAAATAAAAGAGTACGACACAGTCGTAAAGAACAATTTCAACAGCACGGTTGTCTATTTTATTTTTTTAATGGGCGAGTTCCACACAGGGTAATCTTTGGTATTAACAGAACAAAAAAAACTGCTGTCTGCGCAGAGGACAGCAGCTTTACGGGTCACATCCTCGTATCGCACGGTATCAACACATGCCGCCTTAATAATAACTGGAATGGTTCCCATAGACCTTCAATCAATTGAGCGCCAGATGATTTTCAACGCTAGACAGAGCACGACTCAGTCGCAGAGCCTAGAAACGATACAGCACGAAGTCGTCTTAAAATGGCAACATCGCTGGGAAAATGAACGGTACGGTAGGTGGCCACACAAACTGATTCCAGAATTGCAAGTGTGGAAAAACAGAAAAAAAGGCGAAGTAGACTACTACATAACCCAGATGCTAACCGGTCATGGATACTTCAGAGAATACCTGCATCGCATGGGGAAATGTCGCTCGCCATTCTGCATCTACGAGGAAGAGGAAATCTTAGACGGTGCCGAACACACTTTCTTCGGCTGCAGACGCTGGGCCGAAAGACGTCAGGGTCTCGAGGCTGAAATCGGCATTATTAATGCCACAAACGTCGTAGTGAAAATGATAAACAGCAGAGAAAACTGGAACGCAGTTAAACAATTTGTGCTCTATGTCCTGCGAAAGAAAAAATATGATCTAGACGCAGTAGAATAACAGAAGAAGGAGCCTGGACGCAGGCTGACAGGCTGGCACAGGTGCCAAAAGGGGTCCACCTCGAAGTAATGCAACCGTGGTTCCGAGGTGGAATGATACCCCGGTGAGGAGAAAAGGCGGGTTTTTAGTCGGTATACCCAGTGGGAGAGTCCGACATACTATGTATGGTGACGACCTTCATGAATGCATAAAGCATTTTTCCCTCCTTCCCGCAAAAAATAAATAAAAATAACAGAGCACTGTTAACTGTTTGACAGTGGCAATAGTATATGTATTAGCCTTCTACTTTGCAATTATTGTAAGCCATTGACATAAAATTTAATTCTCATTACGTTCATTATTATTTGTGAATAATAGTGTTGAAATGTAAAGGATAATTGGTGTTGATGGAGGAAGGAAATTTTCCATTTGCATATAGTCTGTATGGTGTACTATTTCTTATATGTTCTTATATCGCCAAAAATCTATTTTCTCTCAAAATTATTCCAGCTATCCCACTACCACGGTTCAAAAGAGGACACTCTGGACTACCATTTGCATATAGTTTGTGTGGTGTACTATTTCTTATATGTTCCCAAATGGCCACTGATCTTCTAGAGAATTTTCAATCAAAAAAATTGATATTTTCAAAGTCAATTTTCTCAATATCATATCACTTTATATGTGACTATGTTGATGATTATATTAAGAGGCCTTGGAACCTTTCTTTGAGTATGATATGGTACTCAAAGACTTAGTATTTCTCCCAAAATTAGCTTCTAAACAAGTGAGCATGTTCAGATGGATACTGTTAAACAGCTAACAGTACTCTGTTAAGGGCAAATTTTGTTCTGTTAAGAGAAAATTTTGCTCCGTTAACGCCAAAAGTGGCGCTGCTAAAATTTATGGATTGTGTCTTGAATTTTCAAATTCGAATTTATCTTCACACACATTAATTTATCACTTATGAAGTAGTGATGTATGGTCCTATTGGCCATCATTGTAGGTACGAAACAATAATTCAAATACATTTAAACATTTAAAATCAATTGAAATGAAATTCAAGCAAAAACAAACAATTGAAATATTGGGGGCGACTTAAAATCGACCATTTAGAGGAAAATGGATGTCTTATACTCCTTAATATGCATGTACGTGTACGTGTAGCTGTGGTGTGTTTATGCCAACAGGGTTGGGAGTATGTTAGTAGGGATGGTCAATTTAAGTAAATTAAATTAAAATCCATTATATTGCATAGGTATGTGGCGTCTGCCAAACCATATATCATTAGCAATTTATTGAAGAAATGCTTATACGAGGATGGTTGTAAAATTTGCAATTTCATGCAAATCGTTCTCTACACACCAATCAGGACGAATAATTTAAGTAACGTGGCTCGTACAATACTTTTTAAAATTAAATTCCTTTCGTAGTGTTTAAGCCTTCTTCTTGCAGTTTAGATTTCTTATGTAATCTAGTTTTTTATGCTCTCTCTCATACACACACACACTCAAACATACAAAGAGAGACATACAAACATACATACATGTGTACATACATGTACTTGCACTAGAATAATTGTAGAGTGGATTTCATTTTAATTACATTTAATTACTCTTCTTCGTATTTTTATTGCTTCCTGTCTGTCCTGTGCTCGTTATTGCGTGTCCTGCCTGTTGAAATTATTCATGTTCTCTGTGTCTGTGTGTCTGTCATAGCACACCATTCTTCCTGGCATTTTAGCCTCGAGTGTTGTTTAAAGGATGATAAAAAAAAACACACAAAAAAAACAAGAACAACGTAAACGGACAGAATCATGTGTCAGTTTAATTGGATTAGAATTAAAACGATTTTTTATAAAAAAAAAAAAACAAAACCATAAAAAAAATTAAAAGGAAACCAGGGGATACTTTTTTAGGCACAAATGTCCTGTCGTATAGCAGCAAATCATTTCAGCCTTTTTTTTCCTTTTTTTCCCTCTCTCTCTCTGTTTTTTTTCTTACTTTAATTGTGGATTTGAATTCATTTTGCAGTTGCATTATATTTTTTTTTTCGAGCGTTGAAGTCATGTTTGTATTCAATTTGATTGTCAGTTTTGGTTTTAATTACTCTTGAATGCGATTAAAGAAAAGTAGAAAAAAGTAGAGTATGGAACACAGTTTAAAATTTAGCAGATAAAGGTATTTGTCAAGTTACATGAGAACATAAAGAAAAAAATTTAAGCCCAACAATTAAGCTATCAAAGGCCTATTTATCAGGTAAAAAATTTTAATGTGTGTGAAGATAAATTCGAATTTTAAAATCCAAGACGCAATTCATAAATTTTAGCAGCGCCACATTTGGCGTTAACAGAGCAAAATTTGCCCTTAACAGAGCACTGTTACCTATTTAACAGTATCCACCTGACTAAGCCCACTTGTTTAGGAGCTAATTTTGGGAAATACTCTTGGTCTATGAGTACCATACTGTATGCAAAGGAAGGTTCCAAGGCCTCTTAATATAATCAGCAACATAGTCACATATAAAGTGATATGGTATTGAGAAAATTGGCTTTGAAAATATCAATTTTTTGCTTGAAAATTCTCTAGAAGATCAGTGACCATTTTGGAGATATTACACCATACAGAATGGTAGTCCAGAGGGTCCTCTTTCGAACCGTGGTAGTGGTATAGCTGGAATAATTTTGAGATTCGAGAAAATCACCCACCAACCTCCTATATAGTTCAACACTTTTGTTCACAAATAATAATTATCATAATGACAATTTTATGTCATTAGTCATTATGTCATTAGTCTGCAATAATTGCAAATTAGAAGAATAATCTACTATTGCCACTGTAAAACAGTGCTCTGTTAATAGCAAAGTTTACCCTGTTAGAGGCAAGAAGTGGCGCTGCTAAAAGTGTGGGTTTGCGTCTTTGGTTTTAAAATTCGAATTTATCTTCACACGCATGAAATTTTAAGAATACAACGCTTAACTCAACTATATTCGCGAGCAGCTAAAGGACTTAAAAAATAATCTCAACAGTCTTTCCAAAAACGGCAAAAATTTGTCAACGTCCTATCAATACTAAAGCCGTACCAAAAAACGGTCTGTGCTTTGGAGACAAATATTTGCAGAAACGTAATGAATGAAAAGGAAGTTAATAAGAGAGGCAAAGACTTTTCTCTTCTAAAACAGGAAGAGATTTGAGTTATGCATCAGGCAATCCAGCACCAACCCGTAATTAGTAACCCGTCTTTTGACAGGGCACTATAAACTCAAAATATACTTGTCCATAACGAGAATCATCTAGAGCTCAACATGTAGACATGTGTGGTATTAATGCATACCATAAGGAACAACTCCAAATTATTATTGTCTAATAGGTAGAGACGAGAGCTCATGGTTCAAATCTCAGCTCAGCTATCTCGAACACGAGGAAATATGAAAACATATTTCTTGTGGCGTCTTCCTCTAAGCAGTCTTTCTGGCAAAAAATCAGAATTGCAAATTGCCATGAAAATTTTCTCAAATCTGTCGATCGGAGGTCCTTTCATTCATGGATAAAATTAATACATACATCTTGGGTGGTGTGAAAGGTTGTAATCTTGGCTAAAGAGTTGTAAAAACCAATTAAGTAGATAGAAGAATGGACGTGGGTGCATATTACGAAAATTGTCCTCGTTGGAGTATTCTGAAGTTTGTTAGTGTTTGAGGAGACATTAGAAATTGAGTTTGAAGAGAGTACCAGTACTAAGGCAACTTGCTTCATTGCGTCATTCTGCCTCTATGGCCTCAGAGTGTACAAAGAGATGTAGTTTTAGATATTCCCCCACTTTTGATTATGATTGAGAAGGTGTTGCTTTCTAATGGTCTGCAATTAAAGAGTGTTCCTAAGATGAAAATCTAAGACATGGGAAACTTTCGATGCCGTCCGGCAAGAATAGTCTCCCTAGAAGAGAATATCTCAGTACAAGAATGAAGGGATAGTTAAGTGGCTCTTAAAACACTCTTATCGACCACGCTTGCCTGAAAAATGATGGGTGAGTAGCTAACTTTTCTCAATAAGTTAGGGAAGTTTAGAAATCTAATGTTGGTTAGAGAGAGTTCCTTGGCATAAGGGCTCTGAAGGTAATAAGGTGACAGATTATCTGTCAAAACAAGGAATCTTTCCGTAGTCTCAGCAAAAGGCACAGAAGCAAAATGCTTAGAAAGTTGGGGGCCATTGGGAGCATTTGAACTAAACTGGTCTCCTTAGGAACTCTATCGATCTTGTGTACATTCTCTATTATTATCCTGCACTCGGCAGACTAAGGCTTCATCACTTTGGTTAGAGTTTCATACTTTCACTTAACGGCTAGAGTCTAACGGCTTTTAGATGGATTACTTGGAGAGGAAATAAAGGTTCATGATTGTTTCTTTCATTCGAATCAAAAATGAAAAAAAAGTTATTGTCCTCACCTATATTCGAACCTAGGATGCTTGGATTTCTTGCCAACCACTCACACTATAGCTACCTTGTTTTCGGAGATGTATGGGGGATTTTTTATTGATCCTCCTGTAAAAGAAAAATCTGTCTGCCTGACGGCGAATACTGTGCTAACTTGTGGCAGCAATTAAGTGATGAAGTAAAGCAAAATGGCCTCGCTTCCTAGGCAGTTCCTGACCTATTCTCATATGCGATATTGCGATGCAAGAGATCAATGAGTTAAATTTCGAATTGCTAAATTAGTCATCATACTTAGACTTTGGAGGGGTTAAGGAATGTGGATTACATAACTTGTGGAACTGCTGCGAAAGCTACCGAGAACACTACTTATTTTGTTAAGCAATTGTAAGGCTGCAAGCATAATCTTGAGAGAATTGAAGACTTTAAGGTCTCTTAGATGGGACGGTATTGCCAGACAAAGACAAATTAGCTGGAGAACATCAGTGAAAGCAGAAGCAGCAAGGACGGATAGAAACAGACGGGAAATATAATTCTGAGCCGGAAATAGCTCTGATGAGAATGACTTCCCATGGGTGTAAGAAGGTGCAAAGATGCCTACTTTTCGTTAAGTTTCCTTGTTTCGTTATTAAATCCATTTCTCAGTTTTTAAATTTTTAAAGTCCATCTGAAAAATTTCTCTCATTTAAGTTGCTCTCACATAAAATCCAGTGATGTGTGGAATATTTTTTAAACTTTTCTGAATTCAAAATAATTTTTCAGAGTTTTCAGTTTTTTTTTTCTACCGAGTTTTTTTAGTTCTTCAACCATAAAAAACTATAAAGAATTGAAGTTGTTGGTGTTGGTGTTGGTGTTGTTGTTGCTTTGTTGTACGGACTAAAAGTTTATATGACACCAGAATTCATTGATAAACTCAAATCTATTGTATGGGGTGTTTTTGCAACTTTTCCAATCTAAGTGGGGGTCATGTCATCTAAAAACTGCATGTTTTTTTGGAAATGTTTTCCTTTCTCTTTTCAGTTTCTATTTATTTAGCATGATGAACAGCCCCATATAGATACGTACATACATTCTTTTGTTGAAACTTTATTTGTTTGCTCAATAGCAATAACAATGTGACATTTATGGAAAATCACAAAGAGAAATACACAGACAGACAGACAGACAGAAACGCAGACAGACAAACTGGCAAAGAGAAAGAAATAAAAAAGAAAAAAACAGAAAAACTTATGAAATCAGTTACAAAACAAAACTGTTGCAGCCAATACCTTCAATAAAAGAACATGGATAGAGGGGCAAGGGGAGATGGTAAAGTGGGGAAAAAGAATTGAAAAATGAATTTGAAGTTAGGGTAGAGTTTTTGTCCTGTGTATTCGGTAAAGCAATCTGTTTAACTGTACCACAGATTCAATGAGCCGCATAAAAGCCAAATCCAAAGCTGTTTGTCCATCAATAGAACGAACGATTTTAAGGGGAGTCTCTCTAACGTCAATGACGTTAATAAATCCGGGTTTATAGTAGAATAGAATAAAGAAAGAAATTTATTGAAGGACGGTTAACAGAATTTGTTTTTTTTGAAATATTGCGGTTTCGTATTATCCATTTAGTGGCTTTAAAACCGCCATTCAGGCAAAGCTGCCAATGTGTTGGCTTTTTAGACGAGAGCCCTGACTATGTGTATGAAGATAAATTTGAATTTGATAATTCAAGACGCAATCCATAAATTTTAGCAGCGCCACATTTAGCGTTAACAGAGCAAAATTTCCTCTAACAGAACAAAATTTGCCCTTAACAGAGCACTGTTAACTATTTAACAGTATCCACTTGGTTAGGGAAATACTCTAGGTCTATGAGTACCATTCTATAGGCAAAGGAAGCTTCCAACGCCTCTTAATATAATGAGCAATATAGTCCCGTATAACCAGTGGTGTTGTGCTAATTTTTTTTTTACCGGAACGCGTATATATAATTATATAGACAGGGCCGATCCTGGGTAGGGGGCCGCTCTGTGCGGTCTCATGTCCCAAATTTAACGACGGGGGTGATTTTCCATGATAATCCTGGCGGCGGCGTTTTTTTTTTTTCAAAACGTCAGCCAATTCTCGTTATCAGAAATCATCTTTAGTTCCGAAACACGTTCCTGTCCAAAGAGGAAGTACCGGAACGACGTTCCGTAGCGTTCCGGCTCGACAACACCAGTGCGTATAACGTGATATGGTATTGTGAAAATTGGGTTTGAAAATATAAATTTTTTGCTTGAAAACTCTCTAGAAGATCAGTGGCCATTTGGGAACATATAAGAAATAGTACACTACACAAACTATATGCAAATGGTAGTCCAACCGTGGTAGTAGGAAGCTGGAATAATTTTGAGATATATCATAATGAGAATTACATTTTATGTCAATAGTATGAAATAATTGCAAAATAGAAGAATAATCTGCTATTGCTACTGTTAAACAGTTAACAGTGCTCTGTTAATAGCAAAGTTTACCCTGTTAGAGATAAGAAGTGGCGCTGCTTAAAGTTTGGGTTTGCGTCTTTGATTTTTAAATTCGAATTTATCTTTTTTTTTTTTTGTGAAACCAGCACTCAGGGGATGTCCCCTACTCATGCAGTGCATTGTGCAGGTTTTTTAGGAAAATGGGTTATAGGAAGATGGAAGAGAGGGAGTAGTGTTTGTGGACATCTCAAGATGCGAACGGCAAGGAAACGAGTTGCTGCTAGGTGACTATAAAATGGCCAGTGGCATTAGGCAGTCTACAGCAATCGTCCCCAAGAAACCCGCACCCTTCAGTCCTAGCTTCTCACACTACTCATGTTGTGTGTGTTAATTTTATGCATGAGTGGCGGGACCTACAGTTTAAACTCCGACTCCGAACGACAAATTTTATTGAGAAGCTTTCCATGGCAATTTTATTTACTCTCAGAGTTTTTGACAGAAATCGCCGAAGAAATATTTTCGTTTTGATGTCTGACCTGGGATTCGAACTCGGGCCTTCAGTCTAATAAGCCAAGGATACAAGTCGAAGCCGCGTTAGTCTAGTAGATAGTATGTTACCTTATTAAATGAGAGTTCGTGGTTCAAATGCCAGCTCAAACATCTCGAATTAAGCGAATAAATTTCTATAATCTACTCAAATTTCTCACCAGATTTCTGACAAAAATTCTGTGAATAAACAAAATTGGCATTAAAAATTAAACTTTAGGTTACGCCATGTATAAAATTAACACACACAACACAAGTTGAACAGATCCTGTCTCTCTAATTGCCAGCCTAATATTGGACAAGGAGATCGTTATGCGCACATCACAAAGGTGTAGCAGCCATGCTGGTCAGTACATCTGCAACATAGATTCTGCTATCCTCCATTGCTTAGACAAATGGACGACATTCATTCATAAAGACTCACTGTCAGACTATAACTGTATATTCTACAAGGATATTTTGTTAGTGAGTTTAATCGCCAGCAGGATAGCCATGACTTTCGTGTGGTAGAGTATAGAAATACGATAGTTTGTATGAAATCCTGATATTCGAATCCTTTGTACAATTTTCATTGACTGGGTTACATTTCTGGGCTCTTTGATAAAACTTAGTTTTGTCCCTGATATGATATTGTATTTAAGACGTCCTTAATGAATGAATTAAGGCTCATGCTTAAATTAACGTGTTGTCAGATACAGTCGCCACTAAAAGTCTCTTATGTATGATTATGCTGTAATTTAAATATCGTGTGTTCTTGTACGATTTTCACTGACTGTTTCATTGTTTTTTTTTTTTTTTTTTGAATAAAAATGCTGCTTTCTGGTCATGTACGATTTTCACTGACTGTTTCTCAATTTTTCTGACTAGTATATTCACAATGCGGGATGCTACTGGCTGGTTATAGTCAACACAGCATTTCATACCAATAGTCCGTGAATTATGTTTAATATGCGACCAACACTCAGGGGATTACCCCCAAGTATGCAGTGTATAGTATTGGGAATCATACATTATAAAACCTCACACATTTCATGTTCCATGTGCATCATGACATTGATTCGAAATACAAAACCATTATAAAACATTTGAAAAATTCTTCTAATTTGAAATCTTTAATAAAAGAATTCTGGGAAATTAAAAAGAAATCCTTTAAACTGACAGAGTCTACAAACAGCAGCAACAACAGCAGAATGAAAAACTTTTTTATTTAAAACTTTTCCAAACCGTCCTACACTCTTAAGACCACCATTCTTCCTCTGTCTTTAACTCATAGGTGTTGTTAACGAGCTGATTTTCTTTTCTTGTTTGTTGTATTAAATTTAAGGGGTTTTCTTTTCATTACTTTTTTATTGTATTAACGCGTATGTACATATGTGGTGTGTCTGGTTGAAAAGAAAAGAGAATTAAAAAGAATCCTTTGATAATAAAAGTCATTCATATGAAATAAGAGAAGTTCAAGGCTTGTTTTCTTCTGTTAATTTTCAAAAATAGCAGATTTTATTACCAGAAAGTGTTTAGGCCTAAAATGTGAACACAACCAGCAAGCAGCAACACGCATTGTATCGACACCAACTCAGATGTACAGTGAGCTTCACATGAAATCGTACAAGTATACATACACATGAACTGTATCAAACAATACTGTTACGAAAATGAAAAAAATCTAGATACTGGTGTTTTGCTTTTACATCAAAATAGTAAACAAAAGCTACAAAAACAAAACAATGCAATAAACAGTAAATTATAGCACTGCGTAATATAACAACAAACACCAGCATAAAAAATGATAAACAAATAAACAAAAATACAACAACAAGCGCTATAAGAATAAACGTAAACAACATACTTATATTTATGAACATTTCGAGAACGCGAAGCATTCATTAGACTGTTTACCCTGCCATATAAAAAGCAAAGCAAAGCAGGCGAGTGAGTTAGTAAAATTCAGACAGTCTTGTGTGAAGAGACTCTGTGCGTTTGAAAAGAATAATCGCAGTTACAAAGATCTACGTTACAAAGAACTGTCGAATAATTGTCTAGTAATTGTTATTGTTTATGCAAAGGGTGTAAACAGAGGAATAACAAACAAAGCAATTGTTGTTGTTTACATCAAGTTGTGAACAGTGGCACACAGAATTCTGCAAATAATAAAGAATTTTAATTAAGACTAAACACAAATTAATTTTTATTTTATTTGCAATCTACGAGCTCATATTTTAAACATTTTTGAAAGGTAAAAACGTAACAATACTTTAATTTAAGCAGGTACTACAACCTCAAATATATAGGCCAGTCATTGAAAATAGTACACGTTACACTTCAAATTTACTGGTGTCAAATGCATCCCCTATGTAATGGAAATTTAGTTTAGGATTGGTTACGAAGACATGTATGAAGAAGCAAGCCTTCATCCAGAAACCAGAAAAAAATAGCAGAAATAGGGAAGATGTCGTCAAAATCAAAAATTTCGAAAAGGAAAGCATAGGGGAGATAGAAAAGGGAAAAAGATGAAAAAAAAATGAAAAAATTGTGAAACGGAGTTATTTTACAAGCCAACAAGCCAGAGATTCTGAATTCTCAACGTCAGAAATTTCAACAGTGGACAACTTTACAAGACCATTGAAGAACCTCCGTTCCAGAATTCCAAGTCTTTGCCTTTGCACAGCAGAGTACCACATTTGGTGATACCAATTATTGCGTTGTAACAGTGCTATTCATCATCAGCATCAGCGCCAAATACTAGTTGAAGTTTGACCAGGGCATCGGAGGGTAACTTCTAATACATATGTGTAGGGACCATTAGAAGATAATCAACTTCAAACTAACAATCTGGCAAAGAGCTGTGGCTTTTAACTGGTCGGTGAAAGTTTAACGTAGAATTACCAGTACACGGTAAGTCCCTTTCTCCAGATATGTTTTACCTGAATGTTTGCTGTTCGACTTTCTTTGACACTCATTGGCCAATTAACATTCTGAAAAAAAGTCGTTTCTGTCTTTGAGTCGTTTTACCAGTCATTGAGGGTTTTAACGAAGAGTCGTTAAACGTTTAGTGTGTAGTAAACACACACTCCACTTCTTTAATGCATGCTGTATGATTTTCATTGACACTCACTGTAAGTATATGCGCGTACGCTACATTATGATTACGTTACGATTCTTATTTCAGAAAATTTATTTTAAAATTTCTCTCGTCTCTGTTCAGTTGATATAACCGTGTGTGTGTGTGTGTGTGTGTATATACGGTATTGTATTGTCAGTCATATTGTCCTCAAGCGGTTAAACTCATTAAAAAGTTTCACTTATTTTCCCCCAAACTTTTTTGTTTTAATTTTTTTTTTTTCGTTCTTTTTTTTTTTGGAAAAAATGTTTCCTATGAAAAATAGGAACACAGCGTAAAATGTGATTTGGTTTCTTGTTTATCAAATTTATTTTAATCTGTACATCTATCTGGGAGCAGGGGAGTAGGGGAGAGTGTAGAGAATACATGTATTAATAACAGACGTGATTTGTGTTCATAAAACAGATTTAGAAACAGAATTTCTTCAAAGCAAAACAAAAGTAAAAAATAAATTCAAGAAAAGCAAAAAAAATCTTTACTCGACAGTAATGCTTTTAAAGGATGAGATTGAGTGCAGAGGCACATTTAGCAGGCTTGAAATAGAGTCTAAAGAAACTATATTCACAAGGAAAATGCACTTACAGCATAACATTCAATGGTAATGCAGTGTAGTATGGAGTATTCCCGGTTTAAGGCGAGTATTATCACCAGTTATGTGAACTTTCTTTTTCATTATACTGTAGGAAGCGTATGGCTTCCGCAAAAGAGCCCCATCTTACACGATTAGCTAATGTCCTAGTCCTGACCTTCTCCAGGTGTCCTTTTTCTGGGTCACACCTTTTCTTCTCAACGCTTTCGATATGGCAGACCGTCAAATACTATAGGAGACTTTCTTGAAATCGCTGCATAATACATACGAAGGAATATGTCAATGTATCGATAACTATGTGTGTGAAGATAGATTTTTAAATCTAACTCCCAAGACGCAAAGCAATCAGTTAACAGATCCAGGTTAATAACATAACATAGCTCTGTTATGTTATTAGCACAACTCTGTTAAACAATTAATTTGAGGCTGGGAAGGAAAAAAAGGAAAAATTAATTAAATTCCTGGGTAAAATGAGATAAAAAAGCAATAATTTATAAAATAAGTCCTATAGTTAATCACTGTTACAAAATATTGCGAAATAAGAACTAAAATAAAATATAATCACACATTTCCGAAAGCTATTGTAATTCGATAAATAAATCAATATTGCGGGAAAACAGGACAACATGGGCGGACAGTGAAAATTGTTTTTAAAGCATTGGACGTCCCTTTAACTAAATCAATCGCCAGAACCCTTAAAAACAATGCTGTTTCTCTGTTAAATCTGAAAGCTGTTCTGTTAAAATCTGCAACCTGTTCTGTTAAAATCTGAAATCTCAGAAAATTTCAAAATCTACTATGAAAACGCCCGCTGTTAAGGGTTTTGGCGATTGATTTAGTTAAAGGGACGTCCAATGCTTTAAAAACAATTTTCACTGTCCGCCCATGTTGTCCTGTTTTCCCGCAATATTGATTTATTTATCGAATTACAATAGCTTTCGGAAATGTGTGATTATATTTTATTTTAGTTCTTATTTCCCAATATTTTGTAACAGTGATTAACTATAGGACTTATTTTATAAATTTTTGCTTTTTTATCTTTTTTTACCCAGGAATTTAATTAATTTTTCCTTTTTTTCCTTCCCAGCCTCAAATTAATTGTTTAACAGAGTTCTGTTAATAACATAACAGAGCTCTGGTTACTGATTGGTTTGCGTCTTGGGAGTTAGAATTTAAAATCTATCTTCACACACATCCATTTTTTCACACCGCACGTTCCACTTTTTCACACCGCACGTTCCATTTTTTCACACCGCACGTTCCACTTTTTCACACCGCACGTTCCATTTTTTCACACCGCACGTTCCATTTTTTCACACCGCACGTTCCAAATTTTCACACCGCACGTTCCACTTTTTCACACCACACGTTCCATTTTTTCACACCGCACGTTCCAATTTTTCACACCGCACGTTCCATTTTTTCACACCGCACGTTCCATTTTTTCACACCGCACGTTCCATATTTTCACACCGCACGTTCCACTTTTTCACACCGCACGTTCCATTTTTTCACACCGCACGTTCCATATTTTCACACCGCACGTTCTACTTTTTCACACCGCACGTTCCATTTTTTTACACCGCACATTCCATTTTTTCACACCGCACGTTCCATTTTTTCACACCGCACGTTCCATTTTTTCACACCGCACGTTCCGTTTTTTCACACCGCACGTTCCATTTTTTCACACCGCACGTTCCATTTTTTCACACCGCACGTTCCATTTTTTCACACCGCACGTTCCAAATTTTCACACCGCACGTTCCATATTTTCACACCGCACGTTCCATTTTTTCACACCGCACGTTCCAAATCTTCACACCGCACGTTCCATTTTTTCACACCGCACGTTCCATTTTTTCACACCGCACGTTCCATTTTTTCACACCGCACGTTCCATTTTTTCACACCGCACGTTCCAAATTTTCACACCGCACGTTCCATTTTTTCACACCGCACGTTCCACTTTTTCACACCGCACGTTCCATTTTTTCACACCGCACGTTCCACTTTTTCACACCGCACGTTCCATTTTTTCACACCGCACGTTCCACTTTTTCACACCGCACGTTCCATTTTTTCACACCGCACGTTCCATTTTTCACACCGCACGTTCCACTTTTTCACACCGCACGTTCCATTTTTTCACACCGCACGTTCCATTTTTTCACACCTCACGTTCCAAATTTTCACACCGCACGTTCCATTTTTTCACACCGCACGTTCCATTTTTTCACACCGCACGTTCCAAATTTTCACACCGCACGTTCCATTTTTTCACACCGCACGTTCCACTTTTTCACACCGCACGTTTCATTTTTTCACACCGCACGTTCCATATTTGCACACCGCACGTTCCACTTTTTCACACCGCACGTTCCATATTTTCACACCGCACGTTCCATATTTTCACACCGCACGTTCCACTTTTTCACACCGCACGTTCCATTTTTTCACACCGCACGTTCCAGTTTTTCACACCGCACGTTCCATTTTTTCACACCGCACGTTCCAAATTTTCACACCGCACGTTCCATTTTTTCACACCGCACGTTCCACTTTTTCACACCGCACGTTCCATTTTTTCACACCGCACGTTCCATTTTTTCACACCGCACGTTCCATTTTTTCACACCGCACGTTCCATTTTTTCACACCGCACGTTCCATTTTTTCACACCGCACGTTCCATTTTTTCACACCGCACATTCCAAATTTTCACACCGCACGTTCCGCTTTTTCACACCGCACGTTCCATTTTTTCACACCGCACGTTCCATTTTTTCACACCGCACGTTCCATATTTTCACACCGCACGTTCCACTTTTTCACACCGCACGTTCCATTTTTTCACACCGCACGTTCCAAATTTTCACACCGCACGTTCCATTTTTTCACACCGCACGTTCCATTTTTTCACACCGCACGTTCCATTTTTTCACACCGCACGTTCCATTTTTTCACACCGCACGTTCCAAATTTTCACACCGCACGTTCCATTTTTTCACACCGCACGTTCCACTTTTTCACACCGCACGTTCCATTTTTTCACACCGCACGTTCCATTTTTTCACACCGCACGTTCCATATTTTCACACCGCACGTTCCATTTTTTCACACCGCACGTTCCATTTTTTCACACCGCACGTTCCAAATTTTCACACCGCACGTTCCATTTTTTCACACCGCACGTTCCATTTTTTCACACCGCACGTTCCATTTTTTCACACCGCACGTTCCATATTTTCACACCGCACGTTCCACTTTTTCACACCGCACGTTCCATTTTTTCACACCGCACGTTCCACTTTTTCACACCGCACGTTCCATTTTTTCACACCGCACGTTCCATATTTTCACACCGCACGTTCCACTTTTTCACACCGCACGTTCCATTTTTTCACACCGCACGTTCCATATTTTCACACCGCACGTTCCATTTTTTCACACCGCACGTTCCAAATTTTCACACCGCACGTTCCATATTTTCACACCGCACGTTCCACTTTTTCACACCGCACGTTCCATTTTTTCACACCGCACGTTCCATTTTTTCACACCGCACGTTCCATTTTTTCACACATCACGTTCCAAATTTTACACCGCACGTTCCATTTTTTCACACCGCACGTTCCATTTTTTCACACCGCACGTTCCATTTTTTCACACCGCACGTTCCATTTTTTCACACCGCACGTTCCAAATTTTCACACCGCACGTTCCAAATTTTCACACCGCACGTTCCATTTTTTCACACCGCACGTTCCAATTTTTCACACCGCACGTTCCAAATTTTCACACCGCACGTTCCATTTTTTCACACCGCACGTTCCATATTTGCACACCGCACGTTCCACTTTTTCACACCGCACGTTCCATATTTTCACACCGCACGTTCCATATTTTCACACCGCACGTTCCATATTTTCACACCGCACGTTCCACTTTTTCACACCGCACGTTCCACTTTTTCACACCACACGTTCCATTTTTTCACACCGCACGTTCCAAATTTTCACACCGCACGTTCCATATTTTCACACCGCACGTTCCACTTTTTCACACCGCACGTTCCATATTTTCACACCGCACGTTCCACTTTTTCACACCGCACGTTCCACTTTTTCACACCACACGTTCCATTTTTTCACACCGCACGTTCCATATTTTCACACCGCACGTTCCACTTTTTCACACCGCACGTTCCAAATTTTCACACCGCACGTTCCATTTTTTCACACCGCACGTTCCATATTTTCACACCGCACGTTCCACTTTTTCACACCGCACGTTCCATTTTTTCACACCGCACGTTCCAAATTTTCACACCGCACGTTCCATTCTTTCACACCGCACGTTCCACTTTTTCACACCACACGTTCCATTTTTTCACACCGCACGTTCCAAATTTTCACACCGCACGTTCCATATTTTCACACCACACGTTCCATTTTTTCACACCGCACGTTCCATATTTTCACACCGCACGTTCCACTTTTTCACACCGCACGTTCCAAATTTTCACACCGCACGTTCCATTTTTTCACACCGCACGTTCCATATTTTCACACCGCACGTTCCACTTTTTCACACCGCACGTTCCATTTTTTCACACCGCACGTTCCAAATTTTCACACCGCACGTTCCATTCTTTCACACCGCACGTTCCATTTTTTCACACCGCACGTTCCAAATTTTCACACCGCACGTTCCATTTTTTCACACCGCACGTTCCATTTTTTCACACCGCACGTTCCAAATTTTCACACCGCACGTTCCATTCTTTCACACCGCACGTTCCAAATTTTCACACCGCACGTTCCAAATTTTCACACCGCACGTTCCATTTTTTCACACCGCACGTTCCATTTTTTCACACCGCACGTTCCAAATTTTCACACCGCACGTTCCAAATTTTCACACCGCACGTTCCATTTTTTCACACCGCACGTTCCAAATTTTCACACCGCACGTTCCACTTTTTCACACCGCACGTTCCATTTTTTCACACCGCACGTTCCATATTTTCACACCGCACGTTCCACTTTTTCACACCGCACGTTCCATTTTTTCACACCGCACGTTCCATATTTTCACACCGCACGTTCCACTTTTTCACACCGCACGTTCCATTTTTTCACACCGCACGTTCCATTTTTTCACACCGCACGTTCCACTTTTTCACACCGCACGTTCCAAATTTTCACACCGCACGTTCCATTTTTTCACACCTTACGTTCCATTTTTTCACACCGCACGTTCCATTTTTTCACACCGCACGTTCCAAATTTTCACACCGCATGTTCCATTTTTTCACACCGCACGTTCCATATTTTCACACCGCACGTTCCATTTTTTCACACCGCACGTTCCATTTTTCACACCGCACGTTCCATTTTTTCACACCGCACGTTCCATATTTTCACACCGCACGTTCCATTTTTTCACACCGCACGTTCCATTTTTCACACCGCACGTTCCATTTTTTCACACCGCACGTTCCATTTTTTCACACCGCACGTTCCATTTTTTCACACCGCACGTTCCATATTTTCACACCGCACGTTCCACTTTTCCACACCGCACGTTCCATATTTTCACACCGCACGTTCCACTTTTTCACACCGCACGTTCCATTTTTTCACACCGCACGTTCCATTTTTTCACACCGCACGTTCCATTTTTTCACACCGCACGTTCCAAATTTTCACACCGCACGTTCCACTTTTTCACACCGCACGTTCCCTTTTTTTCACACCGCACGTTCCATTTTTTTCACACCGCACGTTCTATTTTTTCACACCGCACGTTCCATTTTTTCACACCGCACGTTCCAAATTTTCACACCGCACGTTTCATTTTTTCACACCGCACGTTCCATTTTTTCACACCGCACGTTCCATATTTTCACACCGCACGTTCCACTTTTTCACACCGCACGTTCCATTTTTTCACACCGCACGTTCCATATTTTCACACCGCACGTTCCACTTTTTCACACCGCACGTTCCAAATTTTCACACCGCACGTTCCATATTTTCACACCGCACGTTCCACCTTTTCACACCGCACGTTCCATTTTTTCACACCGCACGTTCCAATTTTTCACACCGCACGTTTCATTTTTTCACACCGCACGTTCCAAATTTTCACACCGCACGTTCCAAATTTTCACACCGCACGATCCATTTTTTCACACCGCACGTTCCACTTTTTCACACCGCACGTTCCATTTTTTCACACCGCACGTTCCATTTTTTCACACCGCACGTTCCAAATTTTCACACCGCACGTTCCATTTTTTCACACCGCACGTTCCAATTTTTCACACCGCACGTTCCATATTTTCACACCGCACGTTCCACTTTTTCACACCGCACGTTCCATTTTTTCACACCGCACGTTCCATATTTTCACACCGCACGTTCCATTTTTTCACACCGCACGTTCCTAATTTTCACACCGCACGTTCCATTTTTTCACACCGCACGTTCCATTTTTTCACACCGCACGTTCCATATTTTCACACCGCACGTTCCACTTTTTCACACCGCACGTTCCATTTTTTCACACCGCACGTTCCATATTTTCACACCGCACGTTCCACTTTTTCACACCGCACGTTCCATTTTTTCACACCGCACGTTCCATTTTTTCACACCGCACGTTCCATTTTTTCACACCGCACGTTCCAAATTTTCACACCGCACGTTCCATTTTTTCACACCGCACGTTCCAATTTTTCACACCGCACGTTCCATTTTTTCACACCGCACGTTCCATTTTTTCACACCGCACGTTCCATATTTTCACACCGCACGTTCCACTTTTTCACACCGCACGTTCCATTTTTTCACACCGCACGTTCCATATTTTCACACCGCACGTTCTACTTTTTCACACCGCACGTTCCATTTTTTTACACCGCACATTCCATATTTTCACACCGCACGTTCCATTTTTTCACACCGCACGTTCCATTTTTTCACACCGCACGTTCCATATTTTCACACCGCACGTTCCACCTTTTCACACCGCACGTTCCATTTTTTCACACCGCACGTTCCAATTTTTCACACCGCACGTTCCATTTTTTCACACCGCACGTTCCAAATTTTCACACCGCACGTTCCAAATTTTCACACCGCACGATCCATTTTTTCACACCGCACGTTCCACTTTTTCACACCGCACGTTCCATTTTTTCACACCGCACGTTCCATTTTTTCACACCGCACGTTCCAAATTTTCACACCGCACGTTCCATTTTTTCACACCGCACGTTCCAATTTTTCACACCGCACGTTCCATATTTTCACACCGCACGTTCCACTTTTTCACACCGCACGTTCCATTTTTTCACACCGCACGTTCCATATTTTCACACCGCACGTTCCATTTTTTCACACCGCACGTTCCAATTTTTCACACCGCACGTTCGATTTTTTCACACCGCACGTTCCATATTTTCACACCGCACGTACCACTTTTTCACACCGCACGTTCCATTTTTTCACACCGCACGTTCCATTTTTTCACACCGCACGTTCCATTTTTTCACACCGCACGTTCCAAATTTTCACACCGCACGTTCCATTTTTTCACACCGCACGTTCCATTTTTTCACACCGCACGTTCCAAATTTTCACACCGCACGTTCCATTTTTTCACACCGCACGTTCCAAATTTTCACACCGCACGTTCCATATTTTCACACCGCACGTTCCACCTTTTCACACCGCACGTTCCATTTTTTCACACCGCACGTTCCAATTTTTCACACCGCACGTTCCATTTTTTCACAACGCACGTTCCAAATTTTCACACCGCACGTTCCAAATTTTCACACCCCCCTTTCCATTTTTTCACACCGCACGTTCCACTTTTTCACACCGCACGTTCCATTTTTTCACACCGCACGTTCCATATTTTCACACCGCACGTTCCACTTTTTCACACCGCACGTTCCATTTTTTCACACCGCACGTTCCATATTTTCACACCGCACGTTCCACTTTTTCACACCGCACGTTCCATTTTTTCACACCGCACGTTCCATTTTTTCACACCGCACGTTCCATTTTTTCACACCGCACGTTCCAAATTTTCACACCGCACGTTCCATTTTTTCACACCGCACGTTCCAATTTTTCACACCGCACGTTCCATTTTTTCACACCGCACGTTCCATTTTTTCACACCGCACGTTCCATATTTTCACACCGCACGTTCCACTTTTTCACACCGCACGTTCCATTTTTTCACACCGCACGTTCCATATTTTCACACCGCACGTTCTACTTTTTCACACCGCACGTTCCATTTTTTTACACCGCACATTCCATTTTTTCACACCGCACGTTCCATTTTTTCACACCGCACGTTCCATTTTTTCACATCGCACGTTCCGTTTTTTCACACCGCACGTTCCATTTTTTCACACCGCACGTTCCATTTTTTCACACCGCACGTTCCATTTTTTCACACCGCACGTTCCAAATTTTCACACCGCACGTTCCATTTTTTCACACCGCACGTTCCAAATTTTCACACCGCACGTTCCATATTTTCACACCGCACGTTCCACCTTTTCACACCGCACGTTCCATTTTTTCACACCGCACGTTCCAATTTTTCACACCGCACGTTTCATTTTTTCACACCGCACGTTCCAAATTTTCACACCGCACGTTCCAAATTTTCACACCGCACGATCCATTTTTTCACACCGCACGTTCCACTTTTTCACACCGCACGTTCCATTTTTTCACACCGCACGTTCCATTTTTTCACACCGCACGTTCCAAATTTTCACACCGCACGTTCCATTTTTTCACACCGCACGTTCCAATTTTTCACACCGCACGTTCCATATTTTCACACCGCACGTTCCACTTTTTCACACCGCACGTTCCATTTTTTCACACCGCACGTTCCATATTTTCACACCGCACGTTCCATTTTTTCACACCGCACGTTCCATATTTTCACACCGCACGTTCCATTTTTTCACACCGCACGTTCCATTTTTTCACACCGCACGTTCCATATTTTCACACCGCACGTTCCATTTTTTCACACCGCACGTTCCAATTTTTCACACCGCACGTTCGATTTTTTCACACCGCACGTTCCATATTTTCACACCGCACGTACCACTTTTTCACACCGCACGTTCCATTTTTTCACACCGCACGTTCCATTTTTTCACACCGCACGTTCCATTTTTTCACACCGCACGTTCCAAATTTTCACACCGCACGTTCCATTTTTTCACACCGCACGTTCCATTTTTTCACACCGCACGTTCCAAATTTTCACACCGCACGTTCCATTTTTTCACACCGCACGTTCCAAATTTTCACACCGCACGTTCCATATTTTCACACCGCACGTTCCACTTTTTCACACCGCACGTTCCATTTTTTCACACCGCACGTTCCAATTTTTCACACCGCACGTTCCATTTTTTCACAACGCACGTTCCAAATTTTCACACCGCACGTTCCAAATTTTCACACCCCCCTTTCCATTTTTTCACACCGCACGTTCCACTTTTTCACACCGCACGTTCCATTTTTTCACACCGCACGTTCCATTTTTTCACACCGCACGTTCCAAATTTTCACACCGCACGTTCCATTTTTTCACACCGCACGTTCCAATTTTTCACACCGCACGTTCCATATTTTCACACCGCACATTCCACTTTTTCACACCGCACGTTCCATTTTTTCACACCGCACGTTCCATATTTTCACACCGCACGTTCCATTTTTTCACACCGCACGTTCCAAATTTTCACACCGCACGTTCCATTTTTTCACACCGCACGTTCCACTTTTTCACATCGCACGTTCGATTTTTTCACACCGCACGTTCCATATTTTCACACCGCACGTTCCACTTTTTCACACCGCACGTTCCATTTTTTCACACCGCACGTTCCATTTTTTCACACCGCACGTTCCAAATTTTCACACCGCACGTTCCACTTTTTCACACCGCACGTTCCATTTTTTCACACCGCACGTTCCATTTTTTCACACCGCACGTTCCATTTTTTCACACCGCACGTTCCACTTTTTCACACCGCACGTTCCATTTTTTCACACCGCACGTTCCATTTTTTAACACCGCACGTTTCATTTTTTCACACCGCACGTTCCAAATTTTCACACCGCACGTTCCATTTTTTCACACCGCACGTTCCAATTTTTCACACCGCACGTTCGATTTTTTCACACCGCACGTCCCATATTTTCACACCGCACGTTCCACTTTTTCACACCGCACGTTCCATTTTTTCACACCGCACGTTCCATTTTTTCACACCGCACGTTCCATTTTTTCACACCGCACGTTCCGTTTTTTCACACCGCACGTTCCATTTTTTCACACCGCACTTTCCATTTTTTCACACCGCACGTTCCAATTTTTCACACCGCACGTTCCATTTTTTCACACCGCACGTTTCATTTTTTCACACCGCACGTTCCATTTTTTCACACCGCACGTTCCACTTTTTCACACCGCACGTTCCATTTTTTCACACCGCACGTTCCATTTTTTCACACCGCACGTTCCATTTTTTCACACCGCACGTTCCAAATTTTCACACCGCACGTTCCATTTTTTCACACCGCACGTTCCATTTTTTCACACCGCACGTTCCATATTTTCACACCGCACGTTCCACTTTTTCACACCGCACGTTCCATTTTTTCACACCGCACGTTCCATATTTTCACACCGCACGTTCCACTTTTTCACACCGCACGTTCCATTTTTTCACACCGCACGTTCCATATTTTCACACCGCACGTTCCACTTTTTCACACCGCACGTTCCATTTTTTCACACCGCACGTTCCAAATTTTCACACCGCACGTTCCACTTTTTCACACCGCACGTTCCATTTTTTCACACCGCACGTTCCATTTTTTCACACCGCACGTTCCGTTTTTTCACACCGCACGTTCCATTTTTTCACACCGCACTTTCCATTTTTTCACACCGCACGTTCCAATTTTTCACACCGCACGTTCCATTTTTTCACACCGCACGGTCCATTTTTTCACACCGCACGTTCCATATTTTCACACCGCACGTTCCACTTTTTCACACCGCACGTTCCATTTTTTCACACCGCACGTTTCATTTTTTCACACCGCACGTTCCAAATTTTCACACCGCACGTTCCATTTTTTCACACCGCACGTTCCATTTTTTCACACCGCACGTTCCATATTTTCACACCGCACGTTCCACTTTTTCACACCGCACGTTCCATTTTTTCACACCGCACGTTCCATATTTTCACACCGCACGTTCCATTTTTTCACACCGCACGTTCCAAATTTTCACACCGCACGTTCCATTTTTTCACACCGCACGTTCCATTTTTTCACACCGCACGTTCCATATTTTCACACCGCACGTTCCACTTTTTCACACCGCACGTTCCAAACTTTCACACCGCACGTTCCATTTTTTCACACCGCACGTTCCATATTTTCACACCGCACGTTCCATTTTTTCACACCGCACGTTCCATTTTTTCACACCGCACGTTCCAAATTTTCACACCGCACGTTCCAAATTTTCCCACCGCACGTTCCATTTTTTCACACCGCACGTTCCAAATTTTCACACCGCACGTTCCATATTTTCACACCGCACGTTCCACTTTTTCACACCGCACGTTCCATTTTTTCACACCGCACGTTCCACTTTTTCACACCGCACGTTCGATTTTTTCACACCGCACGTTCCATTTTTTCACACCGCACGTTCCATTTTTTCACACCGCACGTTCCATATTTTCACACCGCACGTTCCACTTTTTCACACCGCACGTTCCAATTTTTCACACCGCACGTTCCATTTTTTCACACCGCACGTTCCAATTTTTCACACCGCACATTCCATTTTTTCACACCGCACGTTCCATTTTTTCACACCGCACGTTCCAAATTTTCACACTGCACGTTCCATTTTCACACCGCACGTTCCACTTTTTCACACCGCACGTTCCACTTTTTCACACCGCACGTTCCATTTTTTCACACCGCACGTTCCATTTTTTCACACCGCACGTTCCAATTTTTCACACCGCACGTTCGATTTTTTCACACCGCACGTTCCATTTTTTCACACCGCACGTTCCAAATTTTCACACCGCACGTTCCATTTTTTCACACCGCACGTTCCATTTTTTCACACCGCACGTTCCATTTTTTCACACCGCACGTTCCAAATTTTCACACCGCACGTTCCACTTTTTCACACCGCACGTTCCATTTTTTCACACCGCACGTTCCATTTTTTCACACCGCACGTTCGATTTCTTCACACCGCACGTTCCATTTTTTCACACCGCACGTTCCAAATTTTCACACCGCACGTTCCATTTTTTCACACCGCACGTTCCATTTTTTCACACCGCACGTTCCATTTTTTCACACCGCACGTTCCATATTTTCACACCGCACGTTCCACTTTTTCACACCGCACGTTCCATTTTTTCACACCGCACGTTCCACTTTTTCACACCGCAAGTTCCATTTTTTCACACCGCACGTTCCATTTTTTCACACCGCACGTTCCAAATTTTCACACCGCACGTTCCACTTTTTCACACCGCACGTTCCATTTTTTCACACCGCACGTTCCATTTTTTCACACCGCACGTTCCGTTTTTTCACACCGCACGTTCCAATTTTTCACACCGCACGTTCCTTTTTTTCACACCGCCCGTTCCATTTTTTCACACCGCACGTTCCATTTTTTCACACCGCACGTTCCATATTTTCACGCCGCACGTTCCACTTTTTCACACCGCACGTTCCATTTTTTCACACCGCACGTTCCAAATTTTCACACCGCACGTTCCATTTTTTCACACCGCACGTTCCATTTTGTCACACCGCACGTTCCAAATTTTCACACCGCACGTTCCAATTTTTCACACCGCACGTTCCATTTTTTCACACCGCACGTTCCATTTTTTCACACCGCACGTTCCAGTTTTTCACACCGCACGTTCCATTTTTTCACACCGCACGTTCCAAATTTTCACACCGCACGTTCCATTTTTTCACACCGCACGTTCAACTTTTTCACACCGCACGTTCCATTTTTTCACACCGCACGTTCCATTTTTTCACACCGCACGTTCCAAATTTTCACACCGCACGTTCCAAATTTTCACACTGCACGTTCCATTTTCACACCGCACGTTCCACTTTTTCACACCGCACGTTCCACTTTTTCACACCGCACGTTCCATTTTTTCACACCGCACGTTCCATTTTTTCACACCGCACGTTCCAATTTTTCACACCGCACGTTCGATTTTTTCACACCGCACGTTCCATTTTTTCACACCGCACGTTCCAAATTTTCACACCGCACGTTCCATTTTTTCACACCGCACGTTCCATTTTTTCACACCGCACGTTCCATTTTTTCACACCGCACGTTCCAAATTTTCACACCGCACGTTCCACTTTTTCACACCGCACGTTCCATTTTTTCACACCGCACGTTCCATTTTTTCACACCGCACGTTCGATTTCTTCACACCGCACGTTCCATTTTTTCACACCGCACGTTCCAAATTTTCACACCGCACGTTCCATTTTTTCACACCGCACGTTCCATTTTTTCACACCGCACGTTCCATTTTTTCACACCGCACGTTCCATATTTTCACACCGCACGTTCCACTTTTTCACACCGCACGTTCCATTTTTTCACACCGCACGTTCCACTTTTTCACACCGCAAGTTCCATTTTTTCACACCGCACGTTCCATTTTTTCACACCGCACGTTCCAAATTTTCACACCGCACGTTCCACTTTTTCACACCGCACGTTCCATTTTTTCACACCGCACGTTCCATTTTTTCACACCGCACGTTCCATTTTTTCACACCGCACGTTCCAATTTTTCACACCGCACGTTCCTTTTTTTCACACCGCCCGTTCCATTTTTTCACACCGCACGTTCCATTTTTTCACACCGCACGTTCCATATTTTCACACCGCACGTTCCACTTTTTCACACCGCACGTTCCATTTTTTCACACCGCACGTTCCAAATTTTCACACCGCACGTTCCATTTTTTCACACCGCACGTTCCATTTTGTCACACCGCACGTTCCAAATTTTCACACCGCACGTTCCAATTTTTCACACCGCACGTTCCATTTTTTCACACCGCACGTTCCATTTTTTCACACCGCACGTTCCAGTTTTTCACACCGCACGTTCCATTTTTTCACACCGCACGTTCCAAATTTTCACACCGCACGTTCCATTTTTTCACACCGCACGTTCAACTTTTTCACACCGCACGTTCCATTTTTTCACACCGCACGTTCCATTTTTTCACACCGCACGTTCCAAATTTTCACACCGCACGTTCCATTTTTTCACACCGCACGTTCCATTTTTTCACACCGCACGTTCCATTTTTCACACCGCACGTTCCACTTTTTCACACCGCACGTTCCATTTTTTCACACCGCACGTTCCATTTTTTCACACCGCACGTTCCAAATTTTCACACCGCACGTTCCATTTTTTCACACCGCACGTTCCACTTTTTCACACCGCACGTTCCATTTTTTCACACCGCACGTTCCACTTTTTCACACCGCACGTTCCATTTTTTCACACCGCACGTTCCATTTTTCACACCGCACGTTCCACGTTTTCACACCGCACGTTCCATTTTTTCACACCGCACGTTCCATTTTTTCACACCTCACGTTCCAAATTTTCACACCGCACGTTCCATTTTTTCACACCGCACGTTCCATTTTTTCACACCGCACGTTCCATTTTTTCACACCGCACGTTCCAAATTTTCACACCGCACGTTCCATTTTTTCACACCGCACGTTCCACTTTTTCACACCGCACGTTCCATTTTTTCACACCGCACGTTCCATATTTGCACACCGCACGTTCCACTTTTTCACACCGCACGTTCCATATTTTCACACCGCACGTTCCATATTTTCACACCGCACGTTCCATATTTTCACACCGCACGTTCCATATTTTCACACCGCACGTTCCACTTTTTCACACCGCACGTTCCATTTTTTCACACCGCACGTTCCAGTTTTTCACACCGCACGTTCATATTTTCACACCGCACGTTCCACTTTTTCACACCGCACGTTCCACTTTTTCACACCGCACGTTCCACTTTTTCACACCGCACGTTCCATTTTTTCACACCGCACGTTCCATTTTTTCACACCGCACGTTCCATTTTTTCACACCGCACGTTCCATTTTTTCACACCGCACGTTCCATTTTTTCACACCGCACGTTCCATTTTTTCACACCGCACGTTCCAAATTTTCACACCGCACGTTCCGCTTTTTCACACCGCACGTTCCATTTTTTCACACCGCACGTTCCATTTTTTCACACCGCACGTTCCATATTTTCACACCGCACGTTCCACTTTTTCACACCGCACGTTCCATTTTTTCACACCGCACGTTCCAAATTTTCACACCGCACGTTCCATTTTTTCACACCGCACGTTCCATTTTTTCACACCGCACGTTCCATTTTTTCACACCGCACGTTCCATTTTTTCACACCGCACGTTCCAAATTTTCACACCGCACGTTCCATTTTTTCACACCGCACGTTCCACTTTTTCACACCGCACGTTCCATTTTTTCACACCGCACGTTCCATTTTTTCACACCGCACGTTCCATATTTTCACACCGCACGTCCCATTTTTTCACACCGCACGTTCCATTTTTTCACACCGCACGTTCCAAATTTTCACACCGCACGTTCCATTTTTTCACACCGCACGTTCCATTTTTTCACACCGCACGTTCCATTTTTTCACACCGCACGTTCCATATTTTCACACCGCACGTTCCACTTTTTCACACCGCACGTTCCATTTTTTCACACCGCACGTTCCACTTTTTCACACCGCACGTTCCATTTTTTCACACCGCACGTTCCATTTTTCACACCGCACGTTCCACTTTTTCACACCGCACGTTCCATTTTTTCACACCGCACGTTCCATTTTTTCACACCTCACGTTCCAAATTTTCACACCGCACGTTCCATTTTTTCACACCGCACGTTCCATTTTTTCACACCGCACGTTCCATTTTTTCACACCGCACGTTCCATTTTTTCACACCGCACGTTCCAAATTTTCACACCGCACGTTCCATTTTTTCACACCGCACGTTCCACTTTTTCACACCGCACGTTCCATTTTTTCACACCGCACGTTCCATATTTTCACACCGCACGTTCCACTTTTTCACACCGCACGTTCCATATTTTCACACCGCACGTTCCATATTTTCACACCGCACGTTCCATATTTTCACACCGCACGTTCCACTTTTTCACACCGCACGTTCCACTTTTTCACACCACACGTTCCATTTTTTCACACCGCACGTTCCAAATTTTCACACCGCACGTTCCATATTTTCACACCGCACGTTCCACTTTTTCACACCGCACGTTCCATATTTTCACACCGCACGTTCCACTTTTTCACACCGCACGTTCCACTTTTTCACACCACACGTTCCATTTTTTCACACCGCACGTTCCATATTTTCACACCGCACGTTCCACTTTTTCACACCGCACGTTCCAAATTTTCACACCGCACGTTCCATTTTTTCACACCGCACGTTCCATATTTTCACACCGCACGTTCCACTTTTTCACACCGCACGTTCCATTTTTTCACACCGCACGTTCCAAATTTTCACACCGCACGTTCCATTCTTTCACACCGCACGTTCCATTTTTTCACACCGCACGTTCCAAATTTTCACACCGCACGTTCCATTTTTTCACACCGCACGTTCCATTTTTTCACACCGCACGTTCCAAATTTTCACACCACACGTTCCATTTTTTCACACCGCACGTTCCAAATTTTCACACCGCACGTTCCACTTTTTCACACCGCACGTTCCATTTTTTCACACCGCACGTTCCATATTTTCACACCGCACGTTCCACTTTTTCACACCGCACGTTCCATTTTTTCACACCGCACGTTCCATATTTTCACACCGCACGTTCCACTTTTTCACACCGCACGTTCCATTTTTTCACACCGCACGTTCCATTTTTTCACACCGCACGTTCCACTTTTTCACACCGCACGTTCCAAATTTTCACACCGCACGTTCCATTTTTTCACACCTTACGTTCCATTTTTTCACACCGCACGTTCCATTTTTTCACACCGCACGTTCCAAATTTTCACACCGCATGTTCCATTTTTTCACACCGCACGTTCCATATTTTCACACCGCACGTTCCATTTTTTCACACCGCACGTTCCATTTTTCACACCGCACGTTCCATTTTTTCACACCGCACGTTCCATTTTTTCACACCGCACGTTCCAAATTTTCACACCGCACGTTCCATTTTTTCACACCGCACGTTCCATTTTTTCACACCGCACGTTCCACTTTTTCACACCGCACGTTCCATTTTTTCACACCGCACGTTCCATTTTTTCACACCGCACGTTCCACTTTTTCACACCGCACGTTCCAATTTTTCACACCGCATGTTCCAATTTTTCACACCGCACGTTTCAAATTTTTTCACACCATGCTTGCCGAAGTTTTCACATCCATTTTTTCGTGCGTACCAACTTTTTTTACACCGAGTGTGCCGAATTTCATATAATATATATATATAATATAATATAATATACATATTTATATGTATATTATAAATAAATACATATATATTTAATATTTAATAAAAAAGAAAAAAGATCCTGGCTAGGGATTGAACCAAGCTGTTCGAAATTAATGCTAAGAGTTGTAAATAATAAATTTTTGAGAATATTTTTTAAAATGAATTTAAAATTCAATTGCTTATTCTCAATCATCTCCGAATTCAATCCCTAGTTGGGGTTTTTGTGTGATTCTTTTTCTTTTTTTAATTTTTCTTAATACATATGTACATATGTATATATTAATATTCTGATATAATAATATACTGATAAATATTATATATTTGATATGCATTAGAACAAATTAAAAAAATGAAAAATAAAATCCTTTTAAGCCCGACCTGGGGTTTGAACAACCCTGGCCTTACGTCTAATAAACCAACACACTACTTACTAGGCCACAGCGACTTCAAATCAATCGCCTGTATACCATCTACATATAATAAACTGTTTGACAAAAACTTAATCTTGTACTGTTGCCTCCCTTAGAAATAATGTTGTTTCTCTGTTAAATATGAAATTTGTTCTGTTAAAATCTAAAATCTCGGAAAATTTCAAAATCTACAATGAAAACTCGCTCTGTTAAGGATTCTGACGATTGGGTAAGTTAAAGGGACGTAAAATGCTTTAAAAACAATTTTCATTGTCCGCCCATGTTGTCCTGTTTTCCCACAATATTGATTTTTTTTTATCGGATTACAATACCTTTCGGAAATGTATGATTATCTGTTTATTTTTTAGTTCTTATTACGCAATATTTTGTAACAGTGATTAACCATACTTTTGCCCTTTTTTTTCTTATTTTACCCAGGAATTTAATCAATTTTTCCTTTTTTTCTTTCGCAGCCTCAAATTAATTGTTTAACAGAGTTCTGTTAGTAACATAACAGAGCTCTGTTAACTAATTGGTTTGCGTCTGGGGAGATAGATTTGAAAATCTATCTTCACACACATTCGATAACTTGCATTTTCTATATCAGTACTCTGCTAGGCCCTGATTCAAGCAACGGGACTCTTGAAAATTTCTTGTAGTGGTGAGGCATGGATATGCAACAGATTTTGTTGACCTAAAACTCTATTTACGGGTTAATTATTTACGGGTTAATTGAATAGAAGTCCAATAGAACAACACATTGAGAGAACGCTAGAGGATGTCACCAGACCAAAGGCTTAGTAAGGCTTTTCTCCTCTAAACAAGCGTAGGCTTTTTATCGGTAGACTACTACCTGAGATATCAGCTAAATAGGTTTTGAAAGAGACAGAGTGAAGGCTCTGTCGAGCTGTCTAAAACCAGGTTGCTCCTTGTACTCTTATAGAGAAGGATAGGCTCTTTATCGGTAGACCACTACCTGAGATATCAGCTAAACAGGTTTTGGATGAAATTGAGTGCAGGCTCTGTCGAGCTGACTAAAACCATGTTGCACGTTGTACTCCTATAGTGAAGGATAGGCTCTTTATCAGTAGGCTACTACCTGACATATCAGCTAAATAGGTTTTGGATGAGACGAAATGCAGGCTATGTCGAGCTGACTAGAACCATGTTACACTTTTAGAACCATTTTTAATTAGATGTGGATGCGATCAGGTCTGTTACTTGGAATCTCTTCTGTGAACAGAGAAATTGCTATTTAAACATGGCTTTCAGTTTGCCCCTTTGTAAAGAGGGAACATTCGCAAAGAACGATACCAATGAACGAATGAATATTATATTGTTACGCAAAAACAATCGAAACGACCTAATATCGTTTCACATAAAAAAACAATAAACAAAAGCTACCAGCTACACTAACACATATATATACCGAGCCATACATGAAGCAACAATAACACAGTATGAGTATAAGAGAGATGAATAACCCAAACGCAACATAAGCGAACACAACAAGAAGCAATGTGTACGCAATACACATTAACAAATACATCGAACATCTTCTAAATAAGCCAACAACAACAAGCATGAGAGCAAAAGGGATGAACAAGTAAGCAAGCGCAACAACAAGCAATGCAGTCGCCATAGAAATTGCGAGAATGCGAAACCGCGAACATTCTTCTTCAAGAACGTTCGATGTACTGTTCGTGTTGGACTATAAAAGGGCAAGACAAAGCAGACGAGTGAGTTCAGTTGTAATTGAGTCAGTCTTGAGTGAAGTTGCGTGTGAACTAATCAGTCGCGGTTTGAATATATCCGTTGTGAGCAGTATAGCGAATAGTTGTGTGTGAATAATAGTGAACAAGCAATAAATTGTAGTAATTATTGTTGCATCGGTTAAGTGTGAACAGTGGCACATAAGAAAGTGTGGACAATAAAGAGAGTTTAATTAAAATAAGACACATATTTGTTTTTACTTGGTCTGCAATCAACGAACTCATATTTAAACGTTTTTAAAAAGGTAAAAACGTAACAATATTCTACAGGCATAAGGTTCAACGATTGTAACTAAAATAAGATACAAAAAATTTTTTTAGGACTAAGCGGTTGCCATTCAGTAAAATACGGTCCTTGCAAGCATGACAAATGTCAGACACAACAGATACCGCCTCCGAAACGACTACTTATGCTATAACACACGTGGGATCTGTGAGGCAATTGTATATTCTAAAGACGATTTGTTTGTTTATAAGATCTGATGTGAATTAACGTGGCCACTATCACACGGAATCAATGTGTGATAATTCTCATTTTTTTTGTACTTGGACAGTTATCGGGCCTTTTGTCCCGATATAAGGCCCTCTCGTACTTCAATGGGAAAATTGTGAGATGACCACTAATATGGGTTAATACTGTTCACACCATGAAAGCATGTGATGAGATTTAAAAGAAAAAAATTAATTTTTAAATCATCTTTTAAGAGCCTTAAACAAAATCGCTGACTTTCATAGTTACGGGGCCTATTTCCCATTTTGTTACGGAATGTTGAGCGACTATTGTTTTCAATTCAATTTCTTTTTTAATGAATTATTTTGACGGAATGCAATTATCTTTCAATTTCTAAAATTCTTTGTGTCAAAATAATTTCATTGAAAATAAATGTCAATCAGTAGATTTTTTTTCTTTCGTGAGCTTTCAGTTTTTATATTTGTTGTTGTGTAACTAAAGAAAATAAAGAAAATTTATGCAGAAAATTATCGTTTGCTACACTTTAATGAAATTTTTGCTATTATAGTTATCGTTGTTATTGTTGTTGTCAAAGAGCTCATTAAAATTTTATCACAGCATAATTGTATTACAATGTAATTTCAATTATTTGACAGGAAAATTATTTATATTCGCAAAAGTAACAACAACAACAACAACAACAAAAAGACACCAAAAATCCTCTTCGAAAAAAAAAAAAGATTCTCCGCTTTAAAGCTGTCAGTTATTCAATTAAAAATACAGACTAACAAAGACAAGTACTATAAAGAGAGAGAAAGATAGAGCGAGAGCGAGAGAGAGAGAGAGAGAGGAAGAGAATAAGGAGACCAATAAACGGATTAAATACTATATTAAGACCTGTTCACAGTTTAACTTAAATAAATAGATTTGAATGATAAAGTAGCAGAATTTAAAAATTCAAAATTCACAGCAAATGTGTGAGGTTTGTGTCTTTAATAACTTATGAATGCATTTTTTTAGGATAAATAACTGTCAAACCTAATTCTTGCATAAAATGGTTATCGAAATGAGGCGTGTTTGCTTTCAAAAAGCTTTGTTTCCATGCTAAAGTGTCATTTGCGTAAGCGATTTTGGTTTTACTTACTTAATTGATCATAACACTCCTTTAGCCAGGATTACAACCTAGCTTCTTACACCACCAATGTTGTGTGTGTTAATTTTTAATCATGAGTGGCGTGATCTATAGTTTTACGTCGACTTCAATTTTAAAGGATCGCGCCAAATAACTTTTTTTTTTTTTGAAAATGCTTTAAAAAAAACTACTGAATATTTTCTTAAATTTCTTTTTTTATTTGAAAGTACAATCCTTTCGGTTAATAATGAAAAATAATTTGATTCAAATGGTTGCCTCGGCTGGCCATGCAGTAGCCTACACGATCGGTTCAATTTTTAAACACATTATCGATTGTGTGCAGCTGTATTTCACCAATGGCTTCACGAATATTGTCCTTAAAAGCGTCAATTGCCTCTGGCTTGTCGGTGTAACACTTATCTTTGGCGGCACCCCACAAATAATAGTCCAACGGTGTCAAATCGCAGCTCCGATGTAGCCAAACGACATCAGCTCTGCGGCGGCTGATAATGCGATCTTCAAAAACAGGTCGCAAAACATCGAGTGTAGCATCGGCTGTGTGGCACGTAGCGCCGTCCTGTTGAAACCAAATGTTGCCAATATCCTCCTTCTTCAATTTTTGTGAAAAAAAATTCGTTCAACATGGCCCGATAACGATCGCCATTGACTGTAACGGCCACTCCTTGCTCATTTTCGAAGAAAAATGGCCCAATTATGCCTCTGGACCAAAATCCGCACCAAACAGTGACTCGTCTTGGGTGCGTCGGCTTTTCAATGTATGCGTGCGGGTTCTGTTCTGTGCCCCAAATGCGACAATTTTGCTTGTTTACATACCCCCGCCAAGATCAAAATGAGCTTCATCTGAAAAGATGATTTTTTTTTGCCAAAATCAGCATCTTCTGTAAGTCGATCGCAGGCCCACTTAGCGAAGCGAAAACGCATTGGATGGTCAATTGGCTTCAACTCCTGAACCAATTGGACTTTGTATGGCGTCATACCAAGGTCTTTATGCAAAATTCGTCTCAATGATTTCTCCGAAATGTTCAATTGTTGAGAACGACGGTGAATTGATGTTGATGGCGCACTTCACGCACACTTTCTGCCACAGCAGCAATATTCTCGGGTGTACGCACTGTTTTTGGCTTCTCACGCTTTGGTTTATCGATGAGGATGCCAGTTTCTTTCACTTTGTTTTCACAAGATAACGAACATACGGAGCTGACGGTGTTTCTCTTCTTCCAAAATCCGTACGGAATTTTCGCACACATTCTGCAACATTACCATGATTTTCAAAGTAATGTCGCAATATTTCCCAGCATTGTTCAAGCGTATACACAACCATAGTCGTTCAGCGGAAGGATAAAACTAATTATCTGTCAAATCAGACATGAGCTAAGTGTTACCATTCACGAAATAATCACTAGTTGAAAAAAACAACGTTAGATGGCGGACCCATTATTTGCCCTGAGGGGTTTTTACCAGTCGACTACTGAGACATTCGAAATGTCTGTGCTGGGGTTTAAACCCCCTAACACGGGCTCTCATCCAATACATCAAAAAACTATCTATTAGACTTCGACGACTGTGAACACCTCTTATATTTGGTACAATCAAATACAAATAAAAAAATGAATGAAAGAAGGAAAAAAACCAACAACAACAGTATTAGTTTAGCTTATTAATATTTGGCATTCAAAGAATTCGTAATTAAAACTTAAAAAATATGCAAAATTATTCGAAAATGTCAGCCAAACACATACTCAAGCAAACAGATGCAAAAACTAGCACACACAGGATAACTAAAAATAGCAAAGAAGGAAAGAAAGAAAAAAAGAAAATAAGAATTGAAATGAATTTCAAATATTTGAAAACAAATTACGAGAATGAGAATGAGAAGCCAAACGGAATATAGTTTAGCCGTTACATTGTTGTTATAATTATTATAATTATAACGGGTCTTTCATTAAGCACTTCCTAACTTTAAATTTAAATTTAAAAAAAGGTTTGTAAGTTCCTGACTGCAGGGTTGAAATGAAATGATGTATGCACGTGTGTATGTGAAATTTTTATTCGTTTGAAGACCTATTTGTGCAGCCCTTGCCCTGACCAACTTCTTCCTCCTTGGTTCGGAGGAACTTGGTCAGTACAGGGACTGCGTTCAACTGTGGCGTCACAACGGGCCGCTATGCATGCTCAAGTGAGCTTTTGGTATCAAGGCTACCACACTAACCTAACCTAACCTAAAGAGCTATTAGTACCATTATGTTTGGAACATTACAACGCCACTGTTTTTCTAGGTAGAGCGCAACCGAAATGTCCAATTATCCATGACATTTGGCGCATAAGTCTAGAAGTCGCCGTAGTCTAGTAGGTAGTATGTTGGCTTATTAGACGTAAAGCCAGGGTTCGAGCACCAGGCCAGACATCAAAACAAAATACAAAAAGTATTTCTTCGGCGATTTCCTCTCAGCAGATTTCTGGCAAAAACTCTGAGAGTAAATAAAATTGCCATGAAAAGTTTCTCAAAAAAATCTGTCGTTCGGAGTCGACTTTAAACTGTAGGTCCCGCCACTTATGTATAAAATTAACACACACAACATAAGTGGTATGAGAAACAAGGTCAATAATCGCGACTGAAGGGTTGTAATGACCAATTATTATGTATGTATGTATGTTTGGCGCATAAGTTAGGCTGAATTCGATCGATGGCATTGGTTATGTTGGCTTTAGGGATCGTTGCGGTTTGTGGCTTGTTCGCTTACACCTGTAAGTTGAGAAAACCTCATAAGAAAAATTCTTATGGGCTAAAATCCCACGATTTCGGTGTCCAGTTTACATTACTTTCACGTGAGATGATCATGCCCCCAAATCGCTGGTGCAGGATGTCCAATGTGACATGAACATTCAATTCACGCCAAAATTAGTTAATAATTATCGACCTATAGTGCTTGCCGTTGACAATTAGGAGATTTCTCAAAGAAATATGGACCAATGACGTCATCAGCCTTAAACCCATAGCAAACAGTGTCTTTTTCGCGATTCATTGGATCGCATATGGATTGGTATCGTTAGGTTAGGTTAGATTAGGTTAGAGGACGTGTACTTGTCAACTGTGACAAGTACAGTACCCGGAGGTCGAATTCACCCATTGTACAACGTCCTAGTTTCTCACACCACTCATGTTGTGTGCGTTAATTTTATACGTGAGTGGCGGGACCTACAATTTAACGTTGACTCCGAATGACAGATTTTTTGAGAAACTTTTTCATGGCAAATTTTATTTACTCTAAGAGTTTTTGCCAGAAATCTGCTGAGAGGCAGTCGCTGAAGAAATATTTTTTTTTTTTCATATTTCGTTTTGATGCCTGACCTGGGATACGAACCCGGGCTTTACGTCTAATAAGCCAACACACTACCTAATAGACTACGGCGACTTGGTATCGTTACAAATTCGACAATTTTGTTTGTTCACGTGCCTATTAATCCCATTCATCAGCCTCATCAGTGAAGATGATTTTTCAATAAAAATTGGGATCAATTGCCTACTGCTCCAGAGTTCATTCAGCTAAAACACGTCGTTGGCTATGGTCGACTACCTTCAGTTCCTGGGTCGGTTAAATTTTGTGCAAGTGCAGGCCCATTGTCACGATGCAAAATTTGCTAAGTTGTGTTCCGCGACGAGCAATCTCCTACAGACTCTCACTTATTCACGCTGTACAACATTTTTCTAAGGCCTACGCTAACTTCTTCTCATCGGACGTGTTTATTGTATAGGTTTTCATTGCCATTTTACGCTGAACTAAAATAAAACAGATTTAAAAACCTAACTATCAGTATTACAAATTACAGCTCCAGCCATGTTTATGCTCGTGTTATAATTTAAAAAAAAAAATTATTCGAATAATGGCGGTGTTGGTAAAAACAAACCAAGAATCAAAAAAATGGCAACGTAAAGAATAGAATTGAAATTGAAAAAGTGACTGACGACGAACATCTAACTGACAGTGTTGCATGTTGAAGTTTCCGTTAATTATTTTCATTTCCTTTTAATGCTTCTTCGCTTTTCCATTTTTCTTTATTCCAGCATTTCTATAATTTTTTTTCGGTTTATTTTTTTTTTTCTTTAAATTTTTGGCTCTAATTTTACAAAACAAACGAATATATTTTCTTTTAGTTTTTGTTCTGGTTGTTGTTGTTGTTGTTGTTTGTATTTTTCATAAATAATTTTCCGGTTTTCTTGGCCAAGCCATTATTCATTTAAAATGAAAATGTGTTACAGAGATGAAGGCAACAACAACAAAAGTGAGAGAAGCATCAGAAGAAGAAAAAAAAAGCGTTGCAGTTTGTATTCTGTGCGTAATTATTTTCATTTCGCGTTACGTTTTCGCTTGAGCCTTGAGAATTAAACCCCGTTAAAAGTGTGTGGTGGTGGTGGTGGTGGTAGTAGTGGTAGTGGTTGTGGTGAATGGCAACGGGTTGTTTGTTTGGTATTTCTCATAATGATGGGCATGAACTTTTGTTGTTTCTTGTTTTTTTTTTTTTTTCTCTGATTTTTGTTGGTCATTTTTTTGCTGTTGGTGATGCGTGCTCACTACTCATGCCAATGTACCGCATTTCTATACCCTTTGCAGCCACCACACCATAGTAATACAATCCTTAATGGTATGAAATGACTGTTTTATTTAATTACAATTGTTTTCGGTATGTTAGTGTTACTTTTACAGTTACTGTGGATTTTTCTCTTTTGTTTTCATTTGTTTTGTTTTTTTTTATTTTTCTTGTAATTTGTAATTGTTTATTGTTGCTGTAATTAAATGTTAAATATCATCAGTGTCATGTCAACACAACACAACACATCACATCACTTCTCAACTTCTTTCACTCTCTCCCCCTCTCTCTCTCTTGCTCACTACTTTAATTCCTTTATATGTTGTTGTTATTCTGGTGGCTATTTTTAACAGTACAATGTAATGAAAATGATTAGATTGCCGCTATTGTTGATATCCTTTATTGAGCGCGTATTAAAAAAATAGAAAGAGAGAGAGAAGAGAAAAACCCGAAAACAAATTACCAACAATTAAATGTGCGTTGTTTCGTATTTCTCTTAATCAATTAACATGGCATGACGATTAAGAAATGACTGCATGAATAGCAGAATAATTTTTTTAATTTTTTCATTTAATGAATAAATCCATTTCTTCTTCTTCTTTTTATTCTTTCTTGTTCTTATTGTTTTTCTTTTCATTTTAGGCTTCAACAGAGAGAGAGAGAGAGAGATCAGTTCTAATCTCATTTGATTAAATGGCAAACGTTTAAAGCAAAATAATGATGATTTAATCAACGTTAAAATGAAAATGAAATGTCCACTGGGTATGTAAGGAAAATTATTTTTAATGTTGAGTTACAAATAATAAAAATAAGACGCCAGAATAAAATTAATGATAATGCCGGGCAGTGTGGTAAAATAATAAACAATAAAAGGATTTAAGAGTTGGAGTGGACATTAATTTGTAATGAAGGTTTTTCGAAGTGAATGAAAATTTTCAAAATTTTTGCCATGATAATGTAGTATAGTAGTGAAGCAGTAATAATCAGCTTCTAAAGGGTGATTTTTTAGCTATTATCTTTTTGGCAACACTGGTTTAAACAGCTCACGCACGTTTCGTGTTTTGTTTCACTGTCAAACATCTTCAGTTTGGTCTATAATTTAACCATGAATCGTCTTACAAACGAACAACGCTTGCAAATCATTGAATTTTGCATCATTGGACCGTACTTCTTCAAAGATGCTGCGAATCGTAACGTAACTGTGAATGGTGAGCGCTGCCGTGGGATGATATCCAACTTTTTTTTGCCCAAATGCAAGAGCTTGACTTGCATGACATATGGTTTCAACAAGACGGTGCCACATGCCACACAGCACGCTTAACAATGGACTTATTGAGAGGCGAGTTCGGTGAACATTTCATTTCACGTTCGGGTCCGGTCAATTGGCCGCCTAGATCGTGCGATTTAACGCCTTTAGACTATTTTTTATGGGGCTATGTTAAAGCTCATGTCTATACAGACAAGCCCGCTTCAATTGACGCATTGGAAGACAACATTGAAGCATTTATTCGTGAGATACCGGCCGAAATGTTGGAAAGAGTATGTCAAAATTGGACTAAGCAGATGGACCATTTGAGGCGCAGTCGCGGTCAACATTTGCATGAAATAATCTTCAAACATTAAATTATATGGACCGTACTATCGATTCAAATAAAGATTTCATCCATTTTTCTGAATTTTGTGTTTTTTTTTTTTTTTGAAAAATTTTCCTATAGCTCTTAAAAAATCACCCCTTATTATTCTCTTTAATCTGATCCTTCCACTGGATTTTGCGGTTTTCTTCCTCTTACATTGCTTAACTTAATTGTTTATTACAACCCCTTAGTCAGGATGCCAACCTAGCTTCTCACACCACCCATGTTGTGTGTGTTCATTTTATAGATAAGTGGCGGGAACTACAGTTTTGAGAAAGTTTTCATGGAAATTTTATTATTCAAGATATTTAGGGATTGAACCACGTACACAATATCTACTAGACTACGATGCCTTTGCATGCCTTTGCTTTAAGGTTCAAAGATGTGGTAATCCCGAAAATCCTATTTTTGAAAACAAAATTGGAAAAATGTTAGGCAAAGTATCGGGTTTGAAAACTATTATCTGGAAATGTTCTAAGCTGTTAAATACTTTGCATCTGAATCCTCCTATCGGGAAAACTATTCGCCATCGCCGCTGTACGTGAGTGTTGCAAAGGAATGTGAGGAGGCTCTTCGCATTCCACAAATTGGAGAATTTTGTGTTGTGACTTAAGGCTGCAGCCATACAAAATGAAACTGCTCCAGGAACTGAAGGTAAACGACCTTAAACAAAGACGTGTGTTCTCATTGAATGGGCGCTGGAGCAGTTGTCAACTGACCTTAATTTTTATCGAAAAATCATGTTCATTTTTGGATGAATAGGTACGTGAATAAACAAAATTAACGAATTTAGAACGATACTTATCTCCATGAGATCTAAGAGCGTTCAATGAACCTCGAAAAAAACACTGTTTGGTGTGGAATTTAGAATGGCGGCGTCATTGGTCCATATTTATTTGAAAGCGCTCATTGGTCATTATTACGACCTAGTTTCTCACACCACTTATATTGTGTGCGTTAATTTTTATACATGAGTGGTGGGACTTACAGTTTAAAGTCGACTCCGAACGGCAGATTTTTGAGAAGCTTTTCATGGCAATTTTATTTGCTCTCAGAGTCTGTTGCCAGAAATCTGCTGAGAAGAAGACGTCGAAGAAATATTTTATCATTTGTACTTCATTTAGTTGGAGATGCCTGAACTGGAGTGTGAACCGAAGTCGCACGACTAATAAGCCAACACATTACCTACTAGACCACGGCGATCATGGATTACCAATTTCTTTTGGCCTGAATTCAATGTTTTTCACACCAACGACATGTGGTTTCAACAGGACGGCGCTACTTGCCACACTGCTCATGTCACATTGGATACACGAACAATTTGGTCATCTCACGTGAAGGTGATGTGAATTATCCATCGAAATCGTGTGCTTTGACCGCGTTAGACTTTTTCTTAAGTCAACATAATTATTTTCCCAAATTTACTTTGTTTTGATCGCATAACCTTAGTATGCGTACTGAAGTATTTAAATAAACTGAGAAATACAATCAATACCCATTTCACACATTCCAAATCAATAATTCAGTTTAAATTTACAAAATTAAAGGACCTTGTCTTCATAAACCCTTTTGATGGCAACAATTTTGAAATCCTTTGCTTTAAGGATTCCATCATCTGTAAGATACACGTAGCATTTGCCAAATCCACTTAAAACTGAACTCAACTTCAATTTAATGGTCGGTCAACAACAAAGAAAGAAAAACAGACAGACAGACTGTGCTTGTGATGAAAATGGCTGCTACTTTGACTCATTTTAGGAGTTTCAATTTCTTCAGTAATCGTTTTGTTTGAATTCAAGTTATTTTCCTGTACTTCATACTTTCAATTACGAGGCCAACATTATTATTTTTATTCTGAAAATTTTTTACTCTTTTTTCCTTCAGTTTTTTTATGATTTTCATTACAACAATTGGCCAAATGTTGCTGCCACATTATATATTGGTTGACTTTAGGATTAGCCTTCGCATGGTTTTCCTTGCTGGGTTCGCTTTTGGTCATTCAAGCCCCATTTATATTACATTTTAACAGAGGAAAAAAATGGAAGACCAAACCAAATCCATATAACAATTCAATACAATGTTTCTCTTTTTTTTTCAATTGTTTCTCTCTTTTTTTCCTTTTCGTCCACGTTTTCTTTTTATTCTTTTTCTCATTCTTATTCCGTATTGATACAATACAATACAATTTTCTAGACTGCAATCAATTGCAAATTTTTTTCATCGTATTTTTTCTTTCTTTCTGGAGTTTGGACGACATTCACTCAAGCGTGCATAAACTCATGTCGATAAGTAGTCAAACAAAGTATCGGAGAGTTGAGAGAATAAAGGGAGAACAAAAAAAAACTGAAAGATTTTAAAATATAAATTCGAAGAAAAAAAAAATGAAAAGAAAATAAAAGAAAACCAAGAGAAGAAATCATTTACAGAAAATAAAATTTCTAAGAAGTTAATAATGCACCCCGTTTACGACAGAAAACCGAATTTGAAATTGTTGACACTGAAATACTGAAATACTTAAATTCTATGTGTGTGGAAGATAAATTCAAATTTGAAAATCCAAGACGCAATCCATAAATTTTAGCAGCGCCACATTTAGCATTAACAGAGCAAAATTTCCTATTAACAGAATAAAATTTGCCCTTAACAGAGCACTGTTATCTATTTAACAGTGTCCCTCTGAACAAGCCCACTTGTTTAGAAGCTAATTTTGGGAAATACTCTAGGTCTATGAGTACCATACCATAAGCAAAGGAAGGTTCCAAGACCTCTTAATACAATCAGCGATATAGTCCCATATAAAGTGATATGGTATTGAGAAAATTAGCTTTGAAAATATAAATTTTTTGCTTGAAAATTCTCTAGAAGATCAAAAGCCATTTTGGAACATATAAGTAATGGCACACCATACAGACTATATGCAAATGGTAGTCCAGAAGGACCTCTTTTGAACTGTGGTAGTGGGATAGCTGGAATAATTTTGAGATTCGAGAAAATCAACCACCAACCTCCTATATATTTCAACACTTTTATTTACAAATAATAATGATCATAATGAGAATTTAATTTTATAGCAATAATTGCAAAATATAGGGTGATTTTTTAAGAGCTATAGGAAAATTTTTCGAAAAAAAACCACATAAAATTTAGAAAAATGCATGAAATCTTTATTTGAATCGATAGTACGGTCCATATAATTTAATGTTTGAAGATTATTTCATGCAAATGTTGACCGCGACTGTGCCTCAAATGGTCCATCCGCTTAGTCCAATTTTGGCATACTCTTTCCAACATTTCGGCCGGTATCCCACGAATAAATGCTTCAATGTTGTCTTCCAATGCGTCAATTGAAGCGGGCTTGTCTGTATAGACATGAGCTTTAACATAGCCCCACAAAAAATAGTCTAAAGGCGTTAAATCGCACGATCTAGGCGGCCAATTGACCGGTCCCGAACGTGAAATAAAATGTTCACCGAACTCGCCTCTCAATAAGTCCATTGCTACGCGTGCTGTGTGGCATGTGGCACCGTCTTGTTGAAACCACATGTCATGCAAGTCAAGCTCTTGCATTTTGGGCAAAAAAAAGTTGGATATCATCTCACGGTAGCGCTCACCATTCACAGTTACGTTACGATTCGCAGCATCTTTGAAGAAGTACGGTCCAATGATGCCAAATTCAATGATTTGCAAGCGTTGTTCGTTTGTAAGACAATTCATGGTTAAATTATAGACCAAACTGAAGATGTTTGACAGTGAAACAGAACACGAAACGTGCGTGAGCTGTTTAAACCAGTGTTGCCAAAAAGATAATAGCTAAAAAATCACCCTTTAGAATAATAATCTGCTATTGCCACTTTTAAATAGTTAACAGTGCTCTGTTAATAGCAAAGTTTACCCTGTTAGAGGTAAGAAGTGGCGTTGCTAAAAGTATGGGTTTGAGTCTTTGGTTTATAAATTCAAATTTATCTTCACACACATCAGAACGAATTAGAAAACTTCTAAGATGGAGTTGTATAAGATAAGGGCAGAGACTGAAATGTTTTGGTATAATCGAGGCAGTGAGATTTTATCCTACAATGGCACTAAAGTCTCTGTTGGGTTTATAGCTGCTGTATATGATAGTGAACACCAGAACTATAGAGTCTAGGGTTAGGATAATGAGAAACAAAACTAACACATAGCTCATCAGAAAGTATTGTGAGCTGATATAGATGTTAAGGCCTACCACTCCCCTGAATAAAATCACAGAAATAGTGTTTGAAAGGATTACTTGGCCAAAGAGAAGATGGTGAGAAATGGCAACTCTGTTTAAGCCAAAGAGGTTTGAGACAATCTAAACTTTTCGTGGTTAATTAAAATATGAAAAGATTTGCATTTGAGTATATGGAAGCTATGAGAGCTTATTAAATGATCTTTTAACCGGGTACTGTAGACAGTGCAAATTGCGCCAGAAGCGTGCAGCATGTAGATCAGGACACATACTTGAAATCTATGCGGTGTTAAAGCATCTTTAAATGGAACATCTGTACGAGTATAACTCATACTAAGCACTAAGCAGAGAGTTATTCTAGCTGATCCGGAAACAACTTCGTGAGATAAGTTAGGTTAACAAGGAAAACATTATAGGGATATCCTATATAGGCTGAGGGCAATAATCTAACGTACATTGGAAATATTTTGATTACTAAGCACACACAATTATTTTCGTTGTGGAAATGGTGTAAGTAAACTATTTCATGTTAAAAAACACTTGAGTTCAAACGAAAAAATGTTGCAACAATTTGTGTTTTCTTCTACGAAAGTTTCCTAAAGTTTATTATGTAAATATTTTTCGTAGTTATTATTGTTGTTCTTGTTATTGTATTTTATTTTCTTTTTTTGTACATTTTTCAGACGAGGGTGGGTGGATACAATCCTATCGGATCCGCCATCTAACGTTTTTTTTTTTTCAACTAGTGCTTATTTCATGAATGGTAACACTTAGCTCATCTCTGATTTGACAGATAATTAGTTTTATCCGAATACGGTTGTGTATACGCTTGAACAACGCTGGGAAATATTGCGACATTACTTTGAAAATCATGGTAATGTTGCAGAATGTGTGCGAAAATTGCGTACGGATTTTGGAAGAAGAGAAGCACCGTCAGCTCAGTATGTTCTTCATCTTGTGAAAAAAGTGAATGAAACTGGCATCCTCATCGATAAACCAAAGCGTGAAAAGCCAAAAACAGTGCGTACACCCGAGAATATTGCTGCTGTGGCAGAAAGTGTGCGTGAAGCGCCATCAACATCAATTCACCGTCGTTCTCAACAATTGAACATTTCGGAGACATCATTGAGACGAATTTTGCATAAAGACCTTGGTATGACGCCATACAAAGTCCAATTGGTTCAGGAGTTGAAGCCAATTGACCATTCAATGCGTTTTCGCTTCGCTAAGTGGGCCTGCGATCGACTTATAGAAGATGCCGATTTTGGTAAAAAAAATCATCTTTTCAGATGAAGCTCATTTTGATCTTGGCGGGTATGTAAACAAGCAAAATTGTCGCATTTGGGGCACAGAAAATCCGCACGCATACATTGAAAAGCCGACGCACCCAAAACAAGTCACTGTTTGGTGAGGATTTTGGTCCAGAGGCATAATTGGGCTATTTTTCTTCGAAAATGAGCAAGGGGTGGCCGTTACAGTCAATGGCGATCGTTATCGGGCCATGTTGAACGAATTTTTGTTCACAAAAATTGAAGAGGAGGATATTGGCAACATTTGGTTTCAACAGGACGGCGCTACGTGCCACACAGCCGAAGCTACACTCGATGTTTTGCGCCCTGTTTTTGACGATTGCATTATCAGCCGCAGAGCTGATGTCGTTTGGCCACCTCGGAGCTGCGATTTGACACCGTTGGACTATTATTTGTGGGGTGCCGTCAAAGATAAGTGTTACGCCGACAAGCCAGAGACAATTGACGCTTTAAAGGACAATATTCGTGAAGCCATTGGTGAAATACAGCTGCACACAATCGATAATGTGCTTAAAAATTGGACCGATCGTGTAGGCTACTGCATGGCCAGCCGAGGTAGCCATTTGAATGAAATTATTTTCCATTATTAACCGGAAGGATCGTACTTTCAAATAAAAAAAGAAATTTGAGAAAATATTCAGTAGTTTTTTTTAAGCATTTTCAAAAAAAAAAGGTATTTGGCGGACCCTTTATAAATGGAAAAAGGAAAAATAAAACAAACAAATTTTATTCGATGATGATGACGATGATGATGATGACGATGATGATGATAATTTACTGTAAATGTGATTAAAAATCAATGGAGCAGACAGGTTTTTTTTTCTTTTTTTGTTTTGATTATTTCAACTCCCTTTTTTCTACAATCGAGTACTTACACTCCATAAATACAAATATGTAAAGGAAATAAGAAAATATTGAAAGAAAAATGAAGAATAATGAAAATTAAATATAAAAATTGGAATTAAAAAATGAAAAATAAAACGAATTTCAATAAAAATTTAAAAATTAAGGTGTATGAGTGGAATGACCTGACCCTTCCCTTGCCATGCCTTTACCTGCAATGGAAAATCATGTTATTTTTTCATTCATTTTAAAACGTTAATAATTGATGACTTGAAATATTAAAAAATATTTCCAGAAAATAAATGCTTTGGCATGGTGAAAATGTCAGTTTAGAACTTTAAATTCATGTCGTTTTTATGTAAAGTTAAAATATTATATATACGAGGGTAATTCCAAAATAAGCCAAACTAACAAAGAAAATACAACAAATTTTTTTTACTTTCAACTCGATACACAGCGACATTTATTAACGTTCGACTGCAAAGGCTTGGATTGTAAGGCTTTCGATAAGCATATTAGCCTTTAAGGTTACATTGAGGATGAGACCTCTCGCTATGAGCTAAAAACTACATACTCTCTCAAAGCAATAATTATTTTGTGGTATAAAAATGGGTAAAGAAAGCATCAAGAAAGCAGAATGAAATACTCCGAAGCTATGGGGAAACGCCCTTTTCTGTAGGGGAGTGGCTGCCAAAATAAGTAAACGTCTCTGGGCGACTGGACTGTGGCATGACTCGGATATCGGCCACGCAAGGATCCTGAGGGAAGTTGGAGTTGTCGGGAGCAGTGACTATATGACACCGCGGTACGACTTCACGAGGAGATTCAGGACATCGGTTCCAGACAACGGAGCCTGGAAGGGTGGTGTGACCCACCTGTTAAGAGACTCCGTACAAATCTACACCCACGGTTCTAAGCTGAACGGAGCTGTTGGCAGTGGAATTTTTTCGGAATCGATTGGAATAGCCCAGTCTATAAGACTGCCGGACCACTGCAGTGTATTATTGGGGACGGAAGGGTCTCCAAGCGGAACGTCACCATACTTTCTGATAGTCAGGCGGCTATCAAGGCTCTGAGGTCTAACGTGATGAACTCCAAGACGGTGTACGGCTGTCGCAGATGTCTCGACGAGATAGCGGAACGATATGATATAAATATCGTATGGGTACCGGGGACAGTGGTATTCCTGGTAACTGCAGAGCTGATCAACTTGCCAGGCGGGGCACGACCATCAAACTCTCCGATGAGTTCTCGAATCTGGGCATACCTATGAGGACATGCAAGCTCATAATTGATAATGCGATCGTCGATTCCGTCAACGACAGGTGGGCGGCCTCGGACACGAGTAGAACGGCTCGTAAAATCTGGCCAAGGCTGGATGGAGGGCGCACAATGAGTCTACTTAAACTCCAAAGAGACACGCTAAGTGTAGTTGTCGGTGTCATTACGAGTCATTGTATTATGGGTACGCATGCGAGGCGCATTGGTCTTGGACACCTTGCTAACGCTGCAGAAGCTGCAGAGATGAGGAAGAGGAGGAGATTGTCTCTCACCTGCTGGGTACATGCCCGGCTCTTTGCCAAAGGAGAAGGAAGTACTTGGGTTCTTACTACATGGATGATCTGCAGGAACTGTCAAGGATTGACATTGGCGCTTCATCAGGAGCTCCGAGTGGTTCCGGGACTAGGGGATAACGGACAACTGTGGTAACACAATGGGCCCAATGCGGCCTAAGTGAGTCCATCCAAGGATTTTTCTTGGATGGGCAGCCACCTCTACCTACCTACCTATGGGGAAACGCGCAAGTATTTTCCAAACAGAAGCCTATGCCGTATCAAAAGATGTGCTCAATTCAACTTGGATAGGAGGTACAAAGGACAAGACATAGTAATACTATCTGACAGCATCGAGCACTATGCTCTTATGAGGTTAAATCGAAGATTGTATGGGACTCTCTGTGGAAACTGAATCAGTTAGGTAACGGAAATAAGGTTACCATCTCCCATGTCATGTGGGAATTCTCGGCAATGAACAGACAGACGTGCTTGCGAGGAGAGGAGTGGGCGCAGAGATTTGGAAAGGTATGCTCAATGAAAGAGAAAGACAAAGGCTCTTCCCAAACCAAGTGGGTTTGAGGCAATCAATATGAGTCATGCATCAGACTATCAAGAAATAACATAAGATTTATAATCAGTCTTTTCATAGGGCATAGTAGACTCAGAGTACTCTAATTCAGAATGGGATTGTCTCAACTCCAATCATCCAAAAAATGCAAGTTATCGTCCAAAAAAATGCAAATCATTGACCAAAAAATTCAAGTCAAAAATTGCAAGCCATTGACGAAAAAATGCAAGTCATCGAGCAAAAAATGTAAGTCATCGACCAAAAACTGGAACTCATCGAAAAATAAAATGCAAGTCATCGACCAAAAAAATGTAAGTCATCGAACAAAAACTGGAACTCTTCGAAAAAAAAATGCAAGTTATCGACGAAAAACTGCAGTCATCAGCCAAAAAATTAAAGTCATCGTCGAAAAAAAATGCAAGTCATCAAGCAAAAAATCCAAGTCAGTGCTTTAAAATGTAGCTTTTGGAGTAAAAGAAGGCTTAAAGAAATTGATTTTTTTTCATCATGAACAGGCGTTAGGTTCCTAAGCTAAACATGGATTTTGTTGATAATAATACAGCCTAGCCATGTAACCTAACATATTGTATATAAAACTTAAATATTAAAGTCTTGAGGATTGTAGAAATCCAAGTTCTGCATTACATTATCGTTTTGCGATATGAAGGGATGCAGTGAAGGAAAAATAAAAATTGTAACATAAAATCCATATTTAAATACAGCAGTTAGTTTCTATTTAAAAAAATAAAAAAAAATAAAAAAAATCAAGTATACTCACGTAAAGGCAAAGAGAAAAAGAATGAAAGAAAAAAAACATTAAAAAACCATCATCATAGAGAGAAACATTTTAAAATAATGGAAAAACTCTATAAAAAACCAATCAATTTCTATATGAATTACATGCCATAGAAAATAAATAAATATTCAGAGACAGGCATTATTATTACCATCGAATAGGTGAACATTACAGACTAGGCACTCAATGGGGCCTTTTTTCCATAGGCTGTTGTTCACGCTGGCCACCCTACCTTTAAGTATGATTCATGGGTATGATTCATGGGAAACGGCCAAACAATTCGTGCAACACTTATGATCTTTAACAGATAATATGCGTTCACTAACCGATAGCTGTGTTAAATGCACTGTTAAGATATTGTTGCTTTTACATCGTTTAACTTTAAAATTATAAACAAAAGCTACAAAAATAAAACAATGAACTTGTTTACAAATTATCGCATTTGTTGTTATATCACGCATAACAACAAACACCAGCATAAAAAGATGGTAAACAAGTAAACAAAAATACAACAACAAAAACTACAAGAATAAATGTAAATAAAATACACAAACAACAATAATGAAACAACGATGTTTACATTTATAGAGATCTTGAGAAGATGAACATTCGCCATCAAGAACATTCATCATACTGTTTACTTTGCCATATAAACGGCAAAGCAAAGCAGGTAACTGAGTGAGTAAAAGTTCAGTCAGTCTTGTGTGAAGACGCGGTGTGTTTGAAGAGATTCATCGTAGTTTGAAGATCTCCGTTACAAAGATCTGTCGAACAATTGTCTAGTAATTATTATTGTTTATACAAAGGGTGTAAACAGAGAAATAACAAATAAAGTAATTGTTGTTGTTTACATAAAGTTGCGAACAGATGCACACAAAATTTTGCGAATAATAATAAAGAAGTTTAATTAAAATTGGACACAAATTTATTTTTATTTTATTTGTGTTACGTTTTTAAAAAGGTAAAAACGTAACAATATTAATTTATGGTCTCACAATGGGCCTAGAGGATTTTACACTCCAAGGAGAATCCATTATCTAACCTAAAAACGAAATAAGTATGTAATGTGACGTCTTTCTGCATAAAAAGGCCTTAACCTAAGGCTCTGCTCTCTAACCTTTGCTTTGTTATATAAAAAATTCTAAAAAAAAAAACAATAACAATAACGAAATAGTGGAAAAAATATTTAAATATTTATAAACAAACGTATAAACAAATAGACACTACACAATACACACAGATACACACAAATACAAACACAGAAGGATTGGCCGACATTATATGTAGATACATGTGTACGTACATGTGTACACACATACTTGTGTGCAATAGAAATTTAAATAAATATTTACAGTTAACTATTGTACATTGTAAAATATTTATAAAATGTTTTTTATTTAAAAATAATGTTTTTATATAAAAAAAAAACAAAATAGAAAAAAAGTGGAACAATAAAAACTTTGATGGAAATAGTGATAGAAAAATGTAACATTTGGCGTTAGTATTAGTGTTGTAACATCAGTACTTGAGTGATATATTGTTGATAAAATAGTTGAATTTGTTAACAATCATTGTCATCATCATCAACATCAACGGCAACAGCAACAGCGACATCAACATTTTGAAATGCTGTTGTCGAAATGCAGGCATGTCTAAATGTGATATTTTGCAATTATGCAACCCACTTTATTTATGTTTTTTCTGTCATTTCAAGTATATATGAAATTCTAGCAATAATTGGTTTTAGAAAAATATTGTCACATAAATATTTTATGAGAATTTAAGATTTTAAATAAAATAATGTTAATTTTTTATTGAAATAAATCATCTTTAAAACCGCTTTATCAATTCTATTAAGCGATCCTTTTGCTAAAACGATCAAACTTCACAATGCTTTATTTGTACTTCATTTGTTTATGGTTTGTCAACTTCTAGAACCTTACAGTTGATTTGTTATTGTTATTATTGTGGTTTTTGTTTACTTCCCTAATTTTGTTGGTCATTCTGTGTATACTTGCCACCGATCTGGTAAGCTTATCCCAAGGCACATCTAACAGGTAAACCTATGTCAACAGCTGACGCGTTTTTAAATGTCAAAATTTTGTTGTTTTTTTGTTTGTTTTGTTTGGATAATCATTTTCGCATTTATAAACCCTCATATGTACCGGATGTATCCTTAACGATACGCACTCTAGAAATTCTTCAGGATTACTATTTCAAAGCCAATTTTATTAAAATTTTTGCAAGATGATTAATAATATTTAAGCCTTTAACACTAAATCCATATATCTTTTAAACTACAACCTAGATTTACTATATTTATATTTATTTAGACGAGGCTGATGAATTACCCAAAAAAAGATTTTGGTCTCCCCAACTAAGTGCCAAAACTATGACCAATAACAAATAACGTTAGCATCTGCCATTTTTATCGATGGCCATATAAAAACATGTTCTTTAGATAAATGTTATTGACTGCATGGAATAATTTTTTTTTAATTTATAGGTGCCCCACTATTGCGTAATTAAGCATGACATAAAAATCAAAAGAAATTTCAATATATAAAATGTATTTAGTTTTTTTAATTGCTTAATTTCCTATAGAGGTTTGAGGGTTAATTTTTTTGACATTACGCGTACGCTTTAACAAAAACAAAATGCCTGTTGTTTTTGCATTGTTGTACTTGTTGTACACTTGCGGTTACCTGTTAGATGTGCCTTGGCTTATCCGTTGTTAAATATCTGTCATCTGAATTGTCATACGAATTCATACGAATATGGATCGTTTAGCAATGCATAATTGGCAAGATTAGAACAAAAAAATTGAGAAGAATAACAGCGTTAACGTTAACAGCGTCATCGAAATGTATAAACTGCCGAAAATATCGCTGATGTTAGACAAAATATGGCGAATTATTCTAATTTGTTGATTCCATGGCATTCTGGCGTTTCCATTTGAATTTGCACTTTTATTCATATAAAGTCCTACTCACGCCACAATTAGAGTCAGCTGGGCGCTTGAGAACAGGCCTTCAATACTGCTTTTCGAATAAAATTTTCTTCAGCGATTAAACTCATTTCTCATTTGATGGGTATATTAACAGGCAAAATTGTCGTGTATGAGTACGGTGACCATCCGTCCACTATTATAGCGGACAGTCCGCTTTTTTAACCTCCTGTCCGCTATTTTTTTTTGCGTCTGCTATTTGTCCACTATTTTACCACACGTAACTTCTAAAAAGTATTTATTTTCCAAAATGTCCGCTTTTGTCCACTTTTTTCACTAATTCGATTAAAATGCTTAGTAGTTGTTAAACTGTATTCATATTTTTACATTTATACAGTTAGAGTGGAAAAATTTAAACAAATTTGTGATAACGTTGATGTAGAGCATAAAAAATTATTGGGACATAGTAAAACTCGTTGGTTAATTTTAATGCCAGCCATAGGGCGAATAATGGAATTGTTTTTACCCTTGAAAGAGAACATTTTTAAGCAAGAAAAATGCCCAACAATATTGTTTAATTTTTTTAATGATCATTTTGCTATGTCTTGGTTATTATTTATAGACAGTCAAGCTATGTAGTGTCTTCCATACATACATATATACTGCGTTTAGAAAGTCAACATATTTCAATGCCTGAAGCGGCTATAATATTAAAAGAATTTAAATTAAAGTTAATAAAACGTCACAATGAAATATTGTTACCACTTAACGTATAAAATTCTATATCAGTTTTTCACTCAAAGGGACTTGATATACAAATTTTTAAGAAAAAAGTTAAAAACTTTTACAGAACCTGTATCAATGGGATGAATCTTTTAAAGAAATTGGGGGATTTGCTTGGAAATTTTTAGATGTAATTCCATCTTGGTCTTCAGTTGAAAAGTCGTTAATAAAAGTAACAGAAATTAGAAATGATTTAAATATAAATAAAAACGAAACTTTTGATGAATTCACTTATATAAAAAATTATGCAAATGCTGAACAAATAGAAATATGGAAACAATCAGCATTAAATCTCGATAAAAAGTGGGTGGAGATTTTAAAATTTTTTGAAACGAAAAATATTCCTTATAAAAACATCCTGATATTAGTAGATTTTTCATTTGCTTTGCTAACGTCTAACACACCAACCGAAAGAATTTGGCCTTCCGAAAAATCCCAATTGGGACTAGAAACTTTAGAATGTCTTTTGACCATAAAATGCAATTTTGAAATGGACTGTTCGGAATTTAAAACATTTTTATCTAACAGGCCCAATACTTAAAAAAAAATACATTTCGTAGAGAAATATCAGAAGTCAATTTATACACATACATACATATGTAAGTATATCCATATTTATGTATATTTATAAATTTAAGTTTGTGTACATTATTTGTACCTATTTATGTCTGTATTTTAAAAATCTTTATATAAAATATTAATTATAATAAATGAATTTTTTTGTTTTTCAATTTTATATATTTGTCCGCTTTTTTCTCTTGGAAACAATGGTCACCGTATGTATGAGTGATCGAGAACCCAGATGTGATTGTAGAAAAATCATAAAATTTGGAAAAACTGATTAAAAATTTATAAGTGAATGGCATGTGGTTTCAACAACACGGTGCCACAGGCCACACAACATGACCCATTTTTACTTTATTTTATTGTATGAGAAGTTTCAAGAAAAAGTAATTTCACCTAAGGCCATGTCAAAAACCGCCTCTATGCGAATAATCCCCTAACCATTGCTGCAACCAACCCAAAAGCGGTCATAAAAGTTTCATTTCATCATTATGATTTATTAATGTCGTTAAGATGTACCAACAAACCTATTGCCCTTACAAACTTCAGGATTCTGTTCGGTGTCAACAATGACAATTCCCTGCCTAGCACCTGATATGCATTTCTAGATAGTCTAGTGCATGCTTCAGATATTCTCCACATCAAGTGTTGGTATGGAATAGTCTTTGCCTCTCTTTTTCTTTCCTTTCGTTAAGCATACCTTTCCATTTTTTGCAATCATAGCTTTATATGGGTTTCATTTAACTTCACATGACACCGAAATATGGATGACAACACTGTAGAGTTTGGCATTAAAAACAACACAGGAAATTAAAATCATTCCATTAAAATGTTCAAAAAAAAATTCATGAGTACCAGAATTTATTAAAGTAAAAACTATTTTTATAACAAAAACTGAAAGAAAGTTTTTAGTCAACAGTGTAAAAACCATGAGTGACGTATTTCTTTTTGTTTCTTTTATTGTTGTTCTTACAACAACAATATTTAATAAAAGCATTTGTTTTGTTTTCCGACTTACCTTGGGAACAATCGTCAAAGAAATGATCGAGCTCTTGCCAAATGTAAGGTTATGTTGCTTTTTCCCCGCTGTGGTATTAGATTGAACAACTATATGTACTATTAAACACCAATTTAAACTTTTTTTTTTCACTTATTAACATATTTTCTAGAACATAAAAACACATATTTCACATACACACACGCACGCACACACTTTATAAATAAAACAAAACACCGAATGATGGATGCTGGTCAACATCCGGCAAAAATTTCCGGAGCAACGTTTTTTCCGCACAATTTTTTTTAATTAAAAACACTTTTTAACAATTCGTTCGAGTTTCACACAAATTTGCAACATAAATTTCCATATTTTTTTAATAATTTCACTTGAAATTTTTATGAAATTCATGGTGATTTATGCAAATTTAAGATTTTTCTCTGCAAAAACACAAAACACAAACACTTTTAAGCGCGATTACAATGACAACTAAAAACAACAACAACAACAACAAAAGAAAACGAGATGTTCTTATGTGTTTTGCTAAATAACTGAAGAGAGCTAACTAATCAAAGACCGTTAAACAGAAAGAGTTGCCATTCCATAAACATAAAACCGGAAATTATGTATAATTGGAGTTTTGATTGAATTTTAATGAAAAATTTTTAAAAATGCCAAGAAAATCCATAAAAAAGGGAAAATTTTAAATAAAATAAATGACTTTTCCTTACGTTGTAACCAATTGCATGGAATTTTTCATTTGTTTAATATTTCTGCTTTCAATTCCAGTCAAGTTTGTTTTCTAAATAAAAAAAGAAAAATATAAAAAATCCAACAACAAAATTTATTTATCAACTAGAGTAGAAGAAGAAGAAGAAGAAAAAAACTATTGTTGCCATTCTTACGAAATGAAATTTTTGTATATTATTTGACTTATTACTTGGCAATCGTTGACATTATTTATTTTCAAAATATTTCATTCGCTTTCTTATTAGAAAATAGAAAAATTGGTTTCATTCTCTTATTTGAGTACACAACTCTTCAAAACGAATGGGATATGAGTGTGTTGAAAGCATAAAAAACAAAATCTTATTAGACCAAAACCGTATAATAGTATCCTTTTAACAATTTCTATTTCAGCAACTTGAACCTCATGCTCTAAACATACATGTGTACATCGACGTACACACGCTCATGGTAAATCTATATGAGATATCCAACATGTCAATAAAGAAATCGTTCAAATGCTTGAAAAATAGTTGAAAAATTAATGCAACAATGTGAAGAAAGCTGCAGAGAAAATCGTAATTGGTTAAGCGAATGAGTATACAATTGTACAATGACTTACGCTGCAATTGGCATATGAAACGAGCTGAAAGTGATATAAGAATATTGTTTCAGATTTTTTTCATTTTGATTTCAAATAATTTCAAAGTGTATTAAATAATATTATAAAAATAGGTCTCCATTCGAAGACCAGATACCATCTTTTATGACAATAGGTCAAATAGGTCAATCAGAGTTACTAATAAAAAAAAATTTAATCCGACATAAAAGAGAGAAGAAAGTCCAAGGAAGAAAGAGAGATGTTCTTCTTGAAGAAAATTCCTTTAGAAAGGACTGCATGAGCTCACTAATAGTCTGTTAAAAATTAAAATTGTATCTCCACATTCCATGTGTTATAAGCTATTGGGTAGAGGGTATATTTTAATAAACTCGAATAAAAAAAATTTCGATTTCCTACATATTGACAATTGGCGCACTCTTAGTTGATATTGATAGTTTTTCTAAAAATGTTCTTAAGAAAATAGGATTTTGTTTTTTTTATTTAAAAAAAAAAGAATTTAAATAAAAACTTTATTTTGTTGCGCTTTCTGGTCATGAAGCTGATATGTCTGCCTGTTTGGCTTCCGGTCCTAATGTATTACATTTTCTATATTGTATTTGACACTTTTTGTTTTTTTTTTCTCTCACTCTCCGTTCCTTCAATACTATGACATATCCTTGCTTGCTTTGTTATACAATTTAGCCATTTTTTCTTTTATATTTTTTTTTTTTTTTTTTATTTTTTTAGTTGGTCGCTGGTATGAGCAAATGTCATATCCATTTTAAAATGTGCAGTTTTTTTCTGTCATATTTTATTTTTTTTTTTTTTTTTTATCCTAGAGAGGGTGAAAAAGGTCGTACAAATTCATATATATTGTATTTTAAATAAACAAGTTGAAACTCATATTTTTTTCTGGTTTTTTTTTCTTTTTTGTCAGGGTTTGAGTATTTTTTAGAGCATAAAAGAAAAACATCGTATTTCTGGTCACGTTCAAAGCATAAATGTTGAAAATTTTTCAATTTTCAATTTCTTACAAATGTCTCGCAATCGCAAACACTAGCAAAATAGTAAGTATAACAACATATACGTTACTTCGCATATTAAATATAGAAAATAATGTTTTTAAAGTTCATTTAAGTACTTTTTTTTTTGCTTTTATTTCCTGCTTAAAAAATGTTGCTTTTCCTTTTTTTGGCTCCTTTTTTAGCACCTTTCCTTTAAATCGATAATGTAATAGACGTTTATAAAAGGAAATTTGTGACAAATTTCAGTTTGGCATGGGCAGATTTAAACAAAACATAGATTTTATGTTTCAAATAAAAAAAAAACAAAATTTTATAACCTAAAATAAGGAAAATAACACATTAAAACAACAATAAAATATTACTTTTGAAACATAAAAGCTTGCAAAATTAATTCCTCACATTCTAGAGATTGAAAATATGCAATTCTCTTTAATTTCTCACTATTCTGGCAAATCAGACGAATAATGTGTATAAATTTCTTAAATTCGTGCAAGAAAATATTTAAAAATTATAACGTTTTCTTAATTCCAAGGCACGGCAACACTGTTCAGTGTTTGTTTTAAATATTACAATATGGCAATGCCATCATAATTTAATGATCTCTTCTCTCATGCAATCTCATACGTAGAGGTCGCTTAAAAATGGCCGCCGAAATGCACAAACAAAACAAATTCAAGCAAATTGAAAGCATTTGTAAAATATTTTACTTGGAATTGCATTAAATTAAGTGAACATTATGAAATTAATTGCTTCAAAACGTGCTGTACATGTGGAAGTGTGTTTAAAACAATTAACAGGGTAAGTGAATTGGAAATTATTAAAATAAAAGCTTATTGTGGAAAAAATCCCATCAAACGCAGGCATCTAGAACATGTACAGGCTCAACTAGAAGATCCTTTAAAGGATATGCTAAGTAAAAAGCAATTGCCCTTCAATGAAAGCATTAAACTCTACAAAGAGGAATTGGAAAATGAATTGCTAAGCGTGGTAGACAGTGTTATGCTGGAATGTGAAGCCAAGTTGGAGGACGAGGTAAGTTAAGTTTTCTATTAACATTAATTAAAAGGGTCAAGATCAACTCCTATGGCCCTCTCCAAAATGAAATACTCTAGACATAATTATTATTCTATACAATGTAACAAAAATAGCTTTTAATGGCCCACTTTTAAATAATGGGTTCAGTAATATGACAAGGTGGCGTGATATAGTGCTTAAACAAATCCAATTAATGCAACATTATGAAGTAATTTGTAAGGCAGAAAGGTATAAAATTGTATTAACGCCGCAATTGGCAATTGCAAAACGCAGTGATATAAAAATATTATTCAGTTTTTTTTTTATTTAAAAGCATTTGAAAGAGTTTTAAGTAGTTTTATAAACATGGGTTAGATTAGTTTCGGAAGATAGTTTAGACACCTCCACTCATAGGCCAGAAAATGTCCAAGGAGAGTTACTAATCAATCAACTAGAGCAGATGGAAAACAAGAAATAATTATCAATATCAGATATCCTAGTCGAGGGAAGCCAATTTACCATCAAACCTAAATCTGCAGCCCAGGAAACCTAGGCAGAGACAAGAATGTGCTCAACAGATTGTGGCTCTCCCACATTCATTACAGAAACGCGGTAAACTCCTACCCACATAGTATTTTTCGCCTTCATGACGAAACTCTCCGTTGAAAAACCTATCAAGATCCTAATAGATTCTCTACCCAATTTTTGGATCCAATTCTTTCATTTTTGACGGGGATCTGCGTTATCCTCTATTCTAACATGCAGAGACCAATCTCCATTTTATATTGTCCGAGGGAAGATCTAACCGACCACAATATTAGATTCGTGCTTCTCTTGCCAGCTCATTTAGCATCCTAAACTTTACTAGCAGCCCCATATGGCATTTTCTACAGGCTGAAACCCATCTCGTGCTAAAATATTGTTCTGTCAGTGCAAAGTCAAAGCAGTTTGACCACTCTATATGGATAATAGGTTCCCAGACTAGCTTCGTTGTCTTGGTCATTGCAAACACTTTAGCGTAGAATGGGACATGAAACATAGCATTTAAAGTCGCCAAAGGTCTTTATAAATACGTTTCTGCAAAAACTATGAATACTTTTCAGCCAACTATAATACCAAATGCAATATAACGAAGCGTAATTAAGCAGAAAGCAATAATTCAAGAAATAACTGACCGTGAGGGAAAATGGTCATATGTTTAGAAAGCCAAGTGTTGATATGTCTAGACAGAGTGACATTTGAAATGGAATTCCTGAAGGAGTCGTAGAAGAAGTAGGCGTGGAAATAGCTTAAAAAGAGTCCTTGAAAACGGAAGCTCCCCAAAGGAGTAGGAATACTTTTGATACTCCCAAGATTATTGCCTCATAGCCAAATAAATAATTTAAAACCTTAAAATATTCCTAATCCGTTAATTTCATCCTGTCTGATCCTAGACTATTGAAAAAAAAAATCCTTTAATAACAAAACCCACGCCCAGTTTACTTAAATCATTTTCAAACAAAAACTACGACAATTTTACCCAAAAACAAATCAATTTTTTAATACTATTCGCAGTTAACCACTCCCGAGGATGCTGAGTATTTTATTTTTCACTTTTATTGGCCTCAACGACGAGCCATGGAATTGGAAATGTTTGATGCGGAAACAGGAGCTTCTGGCGATGATGATTCGGATACGGTTCCATCTTCCAGTCATTGGATATTACCCTCGCAAGCGTTCGAAGGCCTTTGGGAAAACTTGATATACGCTAAGGGTCTGAAAGAGAAACTTTTAAAATTCGCTTTGTCGGCCTTACTGTTTTCCCAGCACAATGTGAATCATAATATTATATCATGCAATCGTTTGCTGCTGCTTCATGGTCCACCAGGCACTGGCAAGACCAGCCTGTGTAAGGCGTTGGCTCAAAAACTAGCAATACGTTGTCGGCCAGTTTTTAAGCATACCCATCTGATTGAAATCAATTCGCATTCTTTATTCTCAAAATGGTTTTCGGAAAGTGGCAAATTGGTAATGAGATTATTTGGCAAAATCAAGGAAATCATAGCCGACAAACACAATCTGGTATGTGTGCTCATTGATGAAGTTGAATCTTTGGCTTATGCGCGCAGTTGTATGTCGGGCCAGGAGCCTAAAGATGCCATGCGTGTGGTAAATGCTTTACTTACGCAATTGGACAGCATTAAGGAGCATAACAACGTATTGATTTTGGCCACTTCCAATTTGGCGGAGTCGATTGATTTGGCTTTTTTGGATAGAGCCGATATAAAACAATACATAGGCCTGCCCAATGAGAAGGCAATACAGAGAATCTACGAAACTATGTTAATGGAATTAATGCGTGTGGGCCTAGTGGACGACCGAGAGCCTTTAGACAAAGATCGCCATGAGGGTCTTATACAAGAATTGGCTGTAAGAAGTAAAGGTCTTAGTGGTCGTACTTTAAGGAAACTACCCTTTCTAGCGCATGCCTCCTACTGTTTTAATATGGATTTCGATTGTACACAAAAAATCATTTTGGCTGACTTTTTAGATTCTTTGCTAGAAGCATTGGATAAACATCAACAAGATCAACATTTAATGAAATTCAATAAAACTGTTTAAAGCAAGAAAGAAAAATAGAGAAGAGCCTATAGAATGCAAGACTGTGTCATTTCATTTCAATTTGTTTTTTTTTGTTTTCTTAGGGATTTTTTTTTTTTTTTTTTTTTTTGTTTATTTTGTAATACAAATTCTAGTTACGCTCGCTTGTAATGTAACAGTTTGTTAAATCGATTTCTTTGCCTGTTTCTTTTTTCGGTTTTTATACTGTTTTCCATTTCAATTTTTGGTAAAAATCTGTTTAAACGTATTCTAAACAAATATTCACAGATTTTTTTTATTTTTTTTTTTAATTTTTTCAATTCATTTTTCTTCCTTTATTGACGTTTGTTTTATTTGTGTTGACTTTTAATTGTTACGATAAATTTCTGGTCCTAATAAGCGATTCTAGAAGGTGAGCTATGGCTGCAAATTAAGTTTTATTTTTGAAAACAAAAAGCCTTTAAGAACTGTAACTAAAATAGAAGACTTGAAATCATTGCTTTTATATTTTTAAAAACTAATTTCATTTAAAATTATGATTGTGGGAAAATCTGTTTTAAAAATTGTTTCCCATTTGTAGTGTATTTTCAATTCGGTTTTCATAAATTCCTGCTTTTTATTTTGTCCGCTGCTGCTTACCATTCACACACAGATTTATAACGAAAATCAATTTTCACTCGTTGGTCTGTTTACTTTGTAAATTTTCCAATTTTTTTCTTCCTTTTTTTTATTTCTTTTTCAATGGAATCTCGTTCGTTGGGTCTCTTGTTTATTACACAACCATTTAAATTCCATAACATTTTGGATTTATTTGCCTTTTTTCCTCAATTTAGGACAAAATAATTGTTATGGAATCATTGGTGGTTGGTTGCTTGCTATTGAATGATGATTTATTGGAAAACTTTTTGCCATTCCCACCCACCCATTTGCCATGTCGGCGAAAGAAAATTTAATTTCAAATTGAAATTCAAGAATTTCAATATGTGCAGCAGGAGAGATATGTAAACGTTTAAATAGCAAATCAGAAAATGGTTTCAGAATTTAACTATTAAGTTAGTACACATTTCAGTTTTCTTTTTTCAATTTAAAGATATTTTTTTTATTAACGTTCCCATAAACAAACCCATACCCTGTTTTATTTCCGAAGTTTCTTTTCCACTCCATCTATCTCTTACTTAACCATCAAATCATATATTAAATCGTTTTGTTTACATGATAGACGGTTCAAATGCTATTTTATTGTCCATTTTTGTTTGATGACAAACACAAAGAATGTGTTCCTTCATGTTTTGAGGCGACTCAAAAATGTTTGGTAGAATATTGAAAGTTTTGCAGAAACAATATTGGCAAATAGAAAATCTATTTGCACGTTTTTCTGACCTCCACTACATACTACAAATAGGAACAAAAACAAGCAATAACAACAAACATCATAATAAGTATTGTATTGTTTGCCAAAACACTTTCAATAAATTTTTATCGACTACCATAAGCAACAAAGACTTCATATAACTGTTGTTCACAGCCATGGAGGAGAAATATACGGATTTTTTGTTTGTTTTGTTTTCAGTTACAGTGTTTTTGAGAGGCTGTGAGGTAGGGGCTATCAGGCGTTGAAAATATCCTTTGGTCTGGAGATCAGACAGAATTGCATCGATCAATGCTTTCAGTTCTAATGTAATCAGATTGAAGCATTCGCTTACTGGCACAGATTGGGCGATATCATGTCGAATTGTTATGGATCGCAAGACGTTCGGGATGATGTAGAAACTTAGACTTTAGACTTAGAAAACGTCAAGATCTGACAGCCTCAACTCTTTGAAAACATTGAGACTCAGCGGACAAAATTTCTCACCACTACACCCAATACCATGTTCGTATGGCAGTGTGTTCGATTGTAGATCACAGGAATTGTCTGAAGTGGTTTACGAATGAATGAAGAATGACGCATTTGCACAGGCGAAAACCTTTGAACCTAATAGAAGGATTTCTCTATCTATGGGCAAATCCCCAAGTGTCTTCCACGCCGAGAATGAGACAATTGGCAGGACAAACAGTCAGAGGACTATCTCAGCTGCGATCAGAATTATGTTTTCAGATAGTAAAGCCTAACAAAGAGCTCTTGTTTTGTGTTCGATGGCATCCAATGCATGCTTTGGTAGGTACCAGATTGTACCGTTAGTACTGGCCATCAAATTGTTGATCAGGCTTTATTTGTCCAAAGACTTTTTGTGAGCTTAAGTAGGCAGAAGTTTAATCGATGTATCGAACGTAGGCTACAAAATGTCTGCCGTTGAACAACCTTCTGCGCTCGTCTTAAGTATCCTTCCATACAAGTTCGCCCCCCAAACGCTCTCATTCTCTCTTTCATGTTCAAAGGACAATTTTAAAGGAATTTTCTTTTCTGTTTTCCCTAGAATACTACCTTTCAGTGCAATATTCTATTTTGCATCTCAAACAGCATTAGATTTGGCAAAAAGGATTTTCCTTTTTGGCTTCACACTAACAAGATATGGAATTTTCAAAGCAATCGTTTCTTTTTTCAAATGATTTTCTGTTTTTCCTTTTTATAAAGGGCTTTGAAGATGTCAATGTTTTTGTTGGAACTGCAGTTGTTGTTGTTCTTGTTGTTTTGGTCATAAAAAATACTTATCGAGAAAAACAGGAAAGCATGGCCTGAACCATAAAAAAGAGTGAAAGAAACAGTATTTACGTTACGGAATCTTGTTGCCTTCCTAAATAGTGGTGGCGGTGAGGATGATGATGGTTGTGGTATTGGTAGTAGTGCCTGTGCTGATGGCCAGCCGGCACACCAAAAAAAACCAAAACATTAAAGGAAATGACTGTCATTCAGTGGCGTATCTTTCTTACTCTCGTTGTGGAAGTCACTGCATGTGTATGTGTGTTATAGAAAGAGTTCTTTTTTTCTTTCATTTTCAGGGAATTTTTTATGAGTTTTGTATCCCTTTTTTTATTTTCCTTTTCTTTTTTGTTTTTGCTTATATTGTCCTCGTCAGTAAATTCAAACCGTATATGTTTGTTTGTGATTGTTGTTGTTGCAGTGTTCTTGATATTTTTGCTGAGCTGTTGCTGTGTTCTTGCAACAGTTTTTTTACTTTTTGCTTTTTGGTTGGCCGCAGCAACAGGAAATACACACAAACACTTGCAAACGTTAACATTTTGGCATCGTTCATCATTTCGAGCAAATAGAGTTTAAAAAACAAAAACAAAAAAACGTATATTGCGAGCAACAATAACGACAATTGAGAAGAGAGAAAACAATACAAAACAAATAAAACAACAAAGAATTGCAAAATAAAAAAAAAAAATGAAAACAAGAACAGTTCAATACTCCGTTATATCGTTGTTGATATCAAAACAAAACATTGTTTCTCTATGCACAGGGTAAGGCCGCGCAATTCTGTATGTATTTTGGGAAATGTAAACATTTTTACAAAACTCCAGTTGCGATGCATAATGATCAAAGGATAGTGTTGTTGTTTCCATTGGAAAAACTCTACGTTGTAGATTTAAAGCCGTATTCATAACCAAAATTTAAAGCCCTGGGGATAAGACTGTGATTAGATAGTCACAAAATGATGTACAAGTTGTCAACAGTTTGAAATGTGCAGCACTTTACGGCCAACAAATCCACTCTTACCATAATATCAGCTTAGAGATCAAGCGTAACACGTGGTACTGTGATCGTAAAGGTGTACGAAACTATTGCTCTACAAGTCATTTATCTTCCCCATATTTCTCAATGTCGCGGATGACTAGATAATATCACGTTAATATGCGCACCTGGACCCTTTCTTTGGATTCTTGCGTAAATATAGGGTGATTTTTTAAGAGCTTTAGGAAAAAGTTTCAAAAAAAAAAACATAAAATTCAGAAAAATGCATAAAATCTTTATTTGAATCGATAGTACGGTCCATATAATTTAATGTTTGAAGATTATTTCATGCAAATGTTGACCGCGACTGCGCCTCAAATGGTCCATCCGCTTAGTCCAATTTTGGCATACTCTTTCCAACATTTCGGCCGGTATCTCACGAATAAATGCTTCAATGTTGTCTTCCAATGCGTCAATTGAAGCGGGCTTGTCTGTATAGACATGAGCTTTAACATAGCCCCACAAAAAATAGTCTAAAGGCGTTAAATCGCACGATCTAGGCGGCCAATTGACCGGTCCCCAACGTGAAATAAAATGTTCACCGAACTCGCCTCTCAATAAGTCCATTGTTACGCGTGCTGTGTGGCATGTGGCACCGTCTTGTTGAAACCATATGTCATGCAAGTCAAGCTCTTGCATTTGGGCAAAAAAAAAGTTGGATATCATCTCACGGTAGCGCTCACCATTGTTACGCGTGCTGTGTGGCATGTGGCACCGTCTTGTTGAAACCACATGTCATGCAAGTCAAGCTCTTGCAATTTGGACAAAAAAAGTTGGATATCATCTCACGGTACGTTAAGATTCGCAGCATCTTTGAAGAAGTACGGTCCAATGATGCCAAATTCAATGATTTGCAATCGTTGTTCGTTTGTAAGACGATTCATGGTTAAATTATAGACCAAACTGAAGATGTTTGACAGTGAAAGAAAACACGAAACGTGCGTGAGCTGTTTAAACCAGTGTTGCCAAAAAAATAATAGCTAAAAAACATCACCCTTTATTAAATTTATGACCACACCCTGTATATAAAGACATACGTAGAAACACGTATGCACATAAATCGTATACGTTCAAATGTGTGTTTGTAAAGAATGCTAAAGAGAAGAAGAAGAAAAAAGCGTCGCTTGTAAATAAACACAGGCACCAAGCCAATTAGTTGACTAAAGACAGCAACCGGAAATGACGCTTGCTATATTCAAGTACCACCCAATCATCATGCCAAGCATGCCTTAACTGCCATCCTGTCGCTTCACTATATCTTTTTTTTTCTCTTCTGTATTACATGTATTTGTCACAAATCGATTGGGCGTTTATTTCTAGTTGGCATGAATGTCCTGTGCATTACCGTGTTCCGTACAGTGTGGTCATACATTTAAATGGTCGCCTAGTGTTCTGTCTTTCGTTTTTTTTTTTTATTTTTCTTTGTATATATGCAAGTGTCAGGAAGAAAAACAAAAAGAGAGAAAGAGAAAAAAAGAAATCATTTACCGGGATAAATGTCCAGGGAGTATGAAAATTATTTAATTTAATTCATTAGCACGTGACTGGGAAGGACTGTTAAAACAAAACAACAACAACAACAGCAGAAAAAAAAACACAAAATTGTCGTCGTATTGTTACGCTTCTACTACTCCTGTTGGTCCTTGTTTGTTGTTTTTATTATTAAAGTCTCACAGTTCTATACAACGCGTATTCGATTACATTTTCTTGTTTATTATTGGGCTGGTCAGTGTAAATGGGAAATTGGTTTTTTTTCTTCCTCCTTTTGGGCTCTTATTTACAGGTTCATTTCTTTACGACTTGGCAGGGGCAAAGGTTAATTGAATAGACGATTTTTTACTGTTGCAACAGCAGAAATAAAAACCAAAGACAATAATTACCACAATAAATTGGCGAGAAAAATAAATTTTTCTGTTTAAGCTTAAGAGCAAAATTTGAATGTTTATAGGGAAGTATCTGAAGTCGCCGTAGTCTAGTAGGTAGTGTGTTGGCTTATTAGACTGAAGGCCCGAGTTCGAATCCCAGGTCTGACATCAAAACGAAAATATGAAAATATTTCTTCGGCGACTTCCTCTCAGCAGATTTCTGGCAAAAACTCTGAGTAAAAATTGCCATGAAAAGCTTCTCAAAAAAAAAAACTGTCGTTCGGAGTCGACTTTAAACTGTAGGTCCCGCCACTCATGTATAAAAATTAACGCACACAACTTAAGTGGTGTGAGAAGCTAGGTCGTAATCCTGACTGAAGGGTTGTAATGACCAATTATGTATGTATGTATCTGAAGCTTAATTTGTGGTGACAATATCTAGTTGAAAGCAGCTGGCGCTACCGATTACTGCAGTAGGGCATATAAACCAAGGCAGAGAATTTGTCCTGGTGCTTGCGGTTCATAGGTTTTAATCTTTTTATGGAGTTGTCAACTGGAGGACTAACCTCTACTAAAATTGCAAGCTGCTTAATAAAGTAAAAAGATCTGTTGCAATACAGATTACCGGTACTTTTCTTACTACTCACTTCGACAATTGAGCCTCTTCGTTAAGCTTAATTGTCTTCCATTTATATTACTTGTCAGACAGCTTGTTGTAATGTGATTACTTAACCCCTTTTATTTGCCTGTCACCTCTAACTCTCATCTCCTTAACTTTACTTTAAAAAATAATTCGTTATTAGGCAAGTTTAACCCAAAGAGCGGTGTAGTCTCTCGAAAGCTTCAATTCGTTTATCCCCATCTAAATATATATGTACATTGTACATATGTGTGACGCTAGCAAAATATTCTCTCACGGCACTTCTCCATCCTATCTGTGGTTCCCATATTCAGACTATATCATGCCTTAACCTGATTTTTGATGTGATTGAAGTTTGAGCATACTTACTGCGCACCTTCCATCTAACCTTCGCCAGATTTATTGTGTTATATTGCCCTTAACGAAGTCACCCATGCAGCATTAATGATATTCTCAGTGTAGAGAACCAACACGAAAGTTCGATGATTGTACTTTATCTGGCGAAATCATTTGTTCCGCAGTTTCCCGAAATACCGGTATACCTTGGTGCCTATGTAATATGAAAATTGTGCCGCTCTGACGTCTAGTTAAGAGCCTCACGTCATCCGTGGACTATCCTAGAGATCGTTTCGTTATATTAGAATGCAGTGCCTGGCTATCAGTAAGTTTGGTAATATTGCCATCCTTAGGAGTTCTAATCCGCTTCAACAAGCCACAGAATTTTTTCATATATTTTTTAATAAAAAATTCTCAAATATCTTATATTACAACCGTTTGTACATATTTCTTCCAAGAAATCACTGTAACAAGCTAACAAATTATACGAAGTGCCTAAAGTTTCTCTGTGATTTAATAACAGAAAATTATGAACTTTTTTTTTTCTTTTTATTAAGCCTCATGAAGGACTTGCATGATATGATTTATTTTTATTTCTTCATGTTGTTGTTGTTGTTGTTTATTTGTCATTTTTACGTGTCAAATTGATAAACGAAATCAAAACTTAAGTGACATACATTTCACCCTGAGGGAGGATAAATCGTGTACCAAAACAACACGGCTTAATCAAATCCGAGAAGCAAGTGACTATTTATGAATGACAACATAAACTTACATCATCATATTCATATGTATGTGATGGTATTTATGTACATACATATGTGCTCTTGTATAGACAAATCTATTATTTATATGGAGTAAAACTACAACAACAACGATAACAAGATAATAATAATTTCATAAATATAAATTGCATAGAAAAGAAACAAAGTGAAAAAAATAGGTAGTAAGCCAGCCTCTGAACCACAAATTCATTCTACCAGAACCATGTAGCAGAGCAGAGCTGGCTTCTTATATGTGGCAGTGATGTAAAAGAATGTCTTGATAGGAATCTTTTTTTTGGCAAAATTTCTGCAAACTAAAGATACGGATACGCGCAGAATAGCACAGCAAATCAGGCTAAGGCTAAATAAAGGGTGCCCGGAAAGTACATAATTACGTTAACATCGCGTAAGTGACTGTTTAAGAATAAGATAATAAAGGAAATCAGATCAAAGCAAGATGACCTTTTTGGTCGTGGCCACCTGACTAATGACTTCTGCTGGAGTTGCAGAAACAAGGGAGAGTGGTACATGCCCAATATTGTGTTGCAAGAGAAGGAAACATCTGGGCTTCTACTAAGCAGATAATCTCACTGAGAAGATGAAGAGGAAGATGTCTAGGGGAAATGAAAGGACGCTGTATCACAATGGGCTACATGTGGTCTAAGTCCCTCTATTCTGCTTTTCTATTCGATTCTGTCGTCTTAACATTGATTTATACGTAACTATTTTCCAATTCAAAATCGTTTTCATTCTTTTAAAATTCTGTTATTTATTTGCCACCATAAAATCTGATGAAATTAAATGGTTGGTGGCACAAATGCACGACAATCATGTTGAAGCAAAACAACAAAAATATCATAAACTTGTACTGATTATATTAACAAATAAATGTTTGTATATATTTTTATTATTATGTATTACAATAACAACTACAACAACACTTAACAAGAATATGAGAAACAATTTTTTAGATTTTTGTCAGCTCCCTCCCTCAATTTCATAGGAGACCAAAAGCTTAAGAGTTTAAGAAGAAGGCAGTAAGAGTGAACCCTACCCTCGTATTCCGGGTTGTCACTGTGCCAGACATTTGGCTCTGTGTATTTTGGGCCATTGTCGAGGTGATCCTCCACTTAATTGAATGTCGTCACTTATTCTCAGTTTACTTCTGATCATCTGATGCATCTTTTCGCTTGACAAAAGTCCTCATCTGATTTCATCTTCCTTTTCGCCATTGGCCCCCCTACACTTATCTTCTTACTCCACAGACATTTTATAGCCCAATCGAGGGCATGGAAGTTTCTCTTCTCGCAAGATTTGGGATCCAGCAGAATGTAATCCCATTTTCCCTGCCTAGCCTATTCAACTTTCTCAGACAGCCCCATACCAATCTAGAGTCAATCTCATGGGAGTTAAGTGCTGAAATGGCGGGCTGACTGTCAGATAGTGTTACTAGGTTCCCGTTCTCTATATGTACTATACGTGCTTTTGGAACACGACCGCGAATTTCTCAATGGGTTTTAAATATTCCATTCGAGGAACCGAACCCCTCTGTATACCCTTTTTGAAAGGGATATGTCGCCCTGTGAAGTTTTTTCCAAAATTATAGTGTTTGCTGGTTCTGATGAGGACACAGGTAAGGGGAAACTGACAGCCACTCTACTTGTGAAATTATGATGCCCGCTAGTGCATATTTTATTTGGCAGTATTAACCATAGCACCCATGACACTGGTTTTTACTACCATATGCAATGGGTTTAAGTCCAACAGAACTTATAGCGACGCTGTACGGAAGGCTCTGATTTCTCCAAATATAGCAATACTTCCGAACTTCTCCATCTTATCCAATTCCAACTGGCTGCCCTCTAATTCGTCCTGTCTACCCGAACAATGGCTCGATATGTCACAATTGGACTAACTTCCACAGCATACGTTCAATTCTTAACTCTTGGCTTTGACAACAATTTTTGACATTGAATTTGACGGAAAATAACCTGGCAACCCTGCTTACATTCCTGCAAACACATTAACAAAAAAATAAGCTAAAGACAGTCCAGACTAGAAATGACAGGACCAAAAATGAGCAACAATCCAAACAAAAACAAAGACAAAATAGAAAAACACCAGTAAAATTTAAATGAATAAAGTGTGGAAAATTGAGTAAAAATATCCTTGAGGCTATAAAAAAACGAACACAAGCAAAAGAAAGCAATAAAACTGATTTACTTACAATTTATGAAGAGGAGTGATGGTTGAACAAGCCAAAAGAGAAAAATAGTCATCAACATGTTGACTTATTTTTCTCATTTTCCTTTTCTTTCCTTTTTAATTAAAAAAAAGAAAATAATCCTTTTGGTTGTGGTGAAATGAAAGTGTATGAAAGTCTCCACAAGCAGCAGCACTTCGTAACCACAAGTCAAGAAAAGCATAGAAACTTGCGAAAGGCAAAAAACTTATTTTCACTCAAAGACCAGTAAACCTGTAGTTTGTATTCTTCCTTTAAGTAAAAACCAAGGAAAGTACAAGTTTCCTTATCCATGTACTGTGTAAGAGAGAAAGCGGAAAGAGAGGGAGAGAAGAGAATTGAACCGTTTACAACATTATTCGATTACCTGATCACAACATCAGCAATACAGTGGTTTTGATGCGATAATCTTGGTAATCAGAATACTTACCCTGCTTTCCTGTAAAGTAACTAAGCTTTATAACGCAAATACTGTCTGATCAAGGCGGGCGAAGAGCAGAGGGGAAGACAGAAACACTAAACATGGCATGGGATAAAACTGAGAAGACTATGTGGACATCTAATTCCGGCTTGAGTGCAAACACAGGGAAAACGGAGGTGGCACTTTCTATCAGATGGCACAAGCCATCATCTTTTTATCAATTCAAGTTGTATGGGGCGAATCTTCAACTCTGAGTGCCTATTTTGAATAGAAAACTGTCTTGGAAGTGGAGAATGGCAAATGGTCTCCATTGCCCTTAATGCTTGTCATAAATTGTTGTGGAGAAAATAGAGTTTTGGACTTAGGATGAGGTCAGTAGTCAGAGCTATGTTGACCTACAGATGACTGGTTTGGTAGGACAACTAATCTCAACTAGACAAGGCGAACATAAAAATCTACCTCCGTTATTATTGGTGTGCCAATCCTATGACGATGCTTGAAACAATTTTACATCCTTTTCCGCTGAGTCTCTACCATATTAGTTATTGAGAGTCAGCGTCTATGGGCGATTGGATAATGACACGGATGGATTGCTGATCACTAAAGAAACTTGACAGAAATAGAAATCTTCAGGAATATAATTCAAATGGCAACTCAATAAAACTTCTCGAGAAAGTTCAGAACGTTCGTTATGACTCGTATAAGTTATTTAATATGGCTTCCGTATAATTGCAAAGTTCTTCAAGCGGAAGTGTCCACCAGATTTTCTGTGATGCTGATTATTAAGGACGACAATATTTCTGGACAATACTTGCTATTAGTCAAGCGGTTGCCAGAGCGCTGCTTTGCTACATATCGACGTCCAGGAAGGTCTACAGCTTTCGCAAGGTTCTCTACAAGCTGGTACAGTGGTAAAATTTTCTCATATGTGGGAAAAATTGTAGCAGGGATAAATTAACAAGATATGGTACAATCATTCAAATTTCGCGTGAGTTCTCTACATTGGGAATCCCACTGAGAACCTGCAAGTTCAGAATTAATAATGCAGTAATGGATTGCAATAGCGTTGCCTGATTGCCGTTGCATCAATTTGGCCAAGGCTAAATGAAGGACACGCGGAATGTCAGCTTCTACTCCTAAGTAGCACGCTTAGCACAGTCCTTGTAGCCATTAGTGAACACAGCAGATTCGATGCAAAATTCTAACATCTTCATCTGCTTTTTCTTTATTTTGTCTACGCAATATAACTCCACTGGGAAACCATGTTAGAACCAGTGTACACAAGCTCAGGATGTATTATCATCACTTTAAAACTCCATGTCAACAACTTCTTTGCAAACATACACCAACGTTTCGTTTATGACAGACAAGTGCAACAGACAGAGAAGCTGTAAGGGAGTAGGAGTATGTTCATCATATAAATTGAATGGTTGGATACAAATTTATAATTTTCTACATCGTTTAATGTTTCATCCTTTTCCAGAGCATCATCACTAGGAAACAAACAAAATTAAATTCCTTTTTTTTTTTTGTCGAAAAGGCATTTGTTTTCTAAGGAGTATTCCTTTTACATTTTGTAGACACCTTGTCTTCTTAGTGTTGTGGTTAGCCAGACTGAAGTTCTTCTTAGGAAACGTTGCACAAACGTTGGTATTCATTTTTTATCAGTTATTTGGTCGCCTTTTCGTCTAGAAAGTAAAAAACAGAAATTGAGAAGATTATTGCTGTGCAGTACACTTGGAAAAAATTATGGAATTGAAATTGTTTGCAGTTACATACAGTGACTGTCATCATTGTGTGATATCCTCACTAAAACTCACTCCTTTTCTTCAGGGGAAAAAGCACTTATTGAGGATGGGTCCCGCAGCATGATTTGTTCCCATTACCTTGCTTTGGGAGACTAAGATATACCCTAAAGTAATGCCTTCTTATGAGAATACCTCAGCTTCTTATATTCGAGTTTAGGACCATTCGTGTAGAGGTTTAAGAGCAGAGGAATACTGCTTGGAATTGTTGAGAATCTCCTATCAATGCTTATATGATAACTGTCTCCATTGCTTAGGGTCTCTTATTTAATTTCTGTAAGTGTGACTTTAGTTTTTAAATGAAATTTTCCTCGAAACTACTCTCGTATCCGTTGATTTCACTTGTCTCTCTTTGTTATGGTCATAACTGTCCATCTTCTTGGATGTTTTCCTTTGAGTTTTTCAACTCTTTCTCCTCTTTTTTTTCTTGCTTTTCCAGTCGTCCACAACTTGATTTCTGTTGTTTTTCTTTTTAATTGTCTACGACAATAACTTGATTTAGTTATTCTCTTATTATTTTAGCAGAAGACAAGAACAAAACAAGACAGGACACAAAGTAGAAGGACACCCGCTCTGATACAAAACTAAGCATAAAAACTAAAGTTTAAACACTCCTTTTGTGGTTCTGCTGTGTTGTGTTTTTGTTGTCTTAAGTTTTTTGTTGTTGTTTTAATTTTTATTCATCGACTTGGTACATCCTTTTCAAGGATAATCACAGAGTAACTGTAAGATAAGCACAAAATTTTATTATGATGTGCTGGCAAAGCAATTTTTAGTTTTTCTCTTTCCTAAAGAAAAACTAAACCAACCCAAGTCATGACAAGCAATAGTTGTTGGCTTTTGATGCTTCACGGTCTTGTCGTTATAATTTTTTGGACAAACAATGCTTAAGTCCAAGGAAATCAAATTTAATATTAATGACATTTCCGCCGCAAAGTGATTGTTTTCGAAACGGAAACAACCAAGAAACGCACAAATAACTGATGATTATAAATCAAAGAAACGGATAGAATGAAAACTTTTCGTTTATTTTCGTTTAAGAAAATGGTAAAATTTTATTCTGTTCCTATTATTTTGTTTAATATATGACGTGTGAGAGTTCCATGATTGTGTGGCTCTGTATTATGGGAAAGCTCATATATACATGGGCTTCAGTAAAGAGGATTAAACTCACGCCAAGTGACAGCTTTACTGATTGCATTACTAAACAACAAAGATAGTAACTCCCTTGAGGAGCTCCAAAGCGCACCGTTCTTCTAACCGTGGCTTGCAGTATGAATCCTCCATTACGAAGAGCATTAACAAATTGAATGAAACAATTATCAACTTTTCTCAAAAAGAGAGCTTCAGTCACAGCATAATAGAATCCAAAAAACGTGGAAATTGTTTCACTGTCGTAACAGATCACCAAATAACAGACAGTAAGAGAGACTAAATAAACTTGAAGTTGCCGTAGTCGAGTAGGTAGCGCGTTGGCTTATTAGACAGGAGTCTGTGGTTCCACCCGCGGATCAGACATATCGAACAAAACGAAATATAACGAGAATAATATTATCGGCGTCTTCCTCTCAGCAGTGCTCTCGCAAAAACTCTTAGGGCCATTATTACAACTTACCGTTAACTAAAGGGAGGATGTTAACGGGCAGATAAATTGTTTTTCATTATTATAAGTGGACAATATGGTAGAAGTGAGCGTTAAGCTAAAGGATCATCCTACCGGTAACTTTTAAAGTTAAGTTTATGTTTGAACTTGCCATATTATGTATTTTTTTCAATATGGCAACTTCAAATGTAAATAAAATGAGCATAGCCAACAAAAAAAAACGAAGCCCGCCTTTGCCACTGCGTTTAAAAAAAACTTGTTTAATTGAGCAGTGTTATCGACATTGCTCCGGCACTGCCATATTTTTGGAAAAGTTAACTTTATTTTATCATTATTTATCATAGTAATAACGAAAAGGAGTTAAAGGAGACTTTAAAGTTCACTTTGGCTAAAGTTACCTTTAACTAAACCCAACTTTAACGGGAAGCTGTAATAATGGCCCTAAGAGTAAAATAAAAATGCTATAAAAAGTTTCTCAAATCTATCGTTCCGGTTCGACGTTAAACTGAAGGTCCCGCTACACATTGATAAAATTAACCCACACAGCCAACATGGGTAGTGTAAGAAGCTAGGTTGTAATCCTGACTAAAGGGTTGTAATCCTGACGAATTAAGTAAAGCAAATAAAACTTGAACAATATTTCAATATTTTCTATAAAAACTTGGCTTTTTTTTACTTATAAATTAATCACAACAATTTTGTATATATAACTCTACAATGATCATCTTATTACGAAATGATTGTATGCAACGTTTTACAACTATTTTGTGGCACATTAACATTTCGATCAAAAGAATTTCTATCTTGCTTAGGAATTGCAATAATTGACCACATAATACTCAAATATACAAGTGTTCTCCATGCCACACAACGCTACAAGTGTGTTGTGTTGCTCTCTTCATAGGCCGGATTTGTGATGCCACCCTGGGTAATGTGATGATTACCGTTATAATTATTATTATTGTGCGAATTATCCGCATTACGCTTTGGCACAAAGTCACTTTGTTGCAATTGTATAATTTTTGCTTCCGTATATGGCCCTATGGGGATCTGTAAGTCCTCCAAATTATTCAAATGCACTGGACAAGTCAGTTGACGTTGTTTTTCCAGTTTTTCTTGTTTTTGTTGTTTCTTGCATAGAAGATTTTTGGTGGATTTTTTCGAAAAGTGGGCCTCAATTTCCTAAAAAGAAAATCATCACAGAATTAACGTTCATTCCAATTGATTTAACTCAGGAGATACTTACGCCTAACGTTCTGCCTTCCGTTTCCGGTAAGGTAAAATACAATGTAATGGCACCCACAAAGGCTACGGCCGAGTAAAACCAAAAGGTACCGGGCAATGTTAAGGTGGATAACATTTGTAAGAATAATTTATTGGCTAGAAAGCCGAAAATATAACCCAAACCGCTGACCAAACCAGAGGCAGTGCTGCGCACTGGCGCTGGAAACACTTCACCAATCAATATCCAGGGTATCATACGTATGCCAAAGTGGGCAAAGAATGCGGCGCCTAATAATAAAATCAATGGCAACCACACCAAATTGTTCTTCTCTTGCTTGGGAACTTTCAAAAGAATCTCTTTTCCAAGCTTATCTTCAGTCGTGTCTTTTGCTAACTGGGGTTTTGATGTTGTTGTGGTCGAGGTACTGGTAGTGGTGGTGGTACTGGTGCTAGTAGTAGTAGTCGTGGTAGTAGAGGTTTCTCCAAAGTTTTCTACGTTTACAGTTGTGGTTTTATCCGCATTTTCATAAGAGTCTTCTAAATCGTACTGTGGTGTTGTCTGCGTATAATTAAAGCCGCTATCATTGTAATCCAAATCGGTCAACTCTACAAATGAAATGTTATACGGTTCCAGCGTAGTGCTTAAGATATCATCATCCATCACTTGTCTCTTTGAACGATTGTTATGCTCCATAAAATTATCACTCAGATTGCCATTTAACATCTTCATATGCATTTCACTGGCATCAGTTAAAAGCAAAGCCTTTTCTTCATTTTCAAAGATTTTTGTTATATTCTCACGCGTTATAATACTGTCTTTCGGTACTAAAGATGAAGCATTCACCACAACATTGTTAACAGCAAAACCGGGTACGATTTTCAGATAGTGGGCATAGGTGGCAGTGCCAAAGAAACACACAGCTACACCCACTGTTGATATCAAAACTAAAGGCCTTTTGCCTGTAAAATGTATCAGAAACACACACATTATGGTAGCAATCATCTCCGCTACGCCCAATAGTATAGTGGCATGATATTTATTGATCGGCGCTTTTAATGTGTGAAATATTTGCACTGCATACGTCTGCAATGAAGTTTTACCCGAGAAATGCCCCACAAAGAAGGTAAAGGCAACCAATAGGAAAGGCACTAAAAATGAACGCTTTCTGAAAACTCTAAAACGTGTAAAACATGTTCTACCGCCACTCTCCTGCAAGCGTACTTCCTCAGCTTGTTCCTCTATGGCAGGTTGGGTTATTAATTCATCGTAAAGCCTATTGAACTCCTCTTCGATGCGTTGTTCGCTTACCCAGCCACGTAGCCATTGTAGAGCTTTAATGGCCTCACGAAATCTTTGCTCACGTATAAGCCATGTCGGTGATTCGGGCACAAAACATAGTGATATTATAGAGATAACGGGAAATGCCGAACTGACCGCTGCTATTGTACGCCAATCCATTAATGAGCCCATAATGAATTGTATGAAAACACCGGTTATGACACATGTTGAGCCCAAAGCCGATAGAATACCACGGTATTTGGGTTCAGTAATTTCCGCCACGTAAGTTAGAACCTGAAAATAAAAAAAAAATTAATTATGGTACCCTTTATATGTTGTACTGTAACGATAGATCGAAAGGTTAGAAAAATTACATCAAAGTTTTTACGATATCATCCAAGTATCGTAATGACAATGAAGTTGGTCGTACTTGAAAAACTCAATTATTTTGAACATCTTATTTAATATTTTAGGCAGAGCACTACAGTTCAATTCTAATCCATTTCTTTTACTTTTGCAGGGCATAAAGAATCAAATCAATGTTTTTGGCAGATCAAGCACGCTTTTTCCTTTGGATTTGAAACTTTTTGGCTTAATTTCGATTGAATACAAATCAAGCAACAAAATTGTGTGGTTGTCACACTTACTTATCACGAATTTTTTTAAATATTTACTTACCGGTGCCTCCATTAAACCGCCACCTAAGCCACTCAGACACAGGGCAGCATACAAGTGTTCAGTTTTGGTTGAAAAGTGGAAAAGTAGCCATGATGCCAGTATGGGTAAGTTTACAAACTTCATATAAAATAAAAAATATAAATAAAATATAATCATTTATTAAAACATAGTCCTGGTATAACTATAAACAATTGTTGCCCAATCTTATTACCCCATTTTATAATTTCAAAACAAATTGCCCTCTATTCGGTATTCTTTCTGAATAAATTCTAAAGTAATTGGAACTTACCTGCATTGCTCTTTTCTTGCCCAGCGGTTGAGTTAATAAACCCGAAAATAAACAACCCAATGGTACACAGATTAAATTAATAGAACCTATAAAATAAACCACAAATAAATTTACATACGATGATGGCATGGCATGGCATAACATAATTAAAGAATTATTTTTCTTCTGAAATATACTTACTGAACCATGAAATTTCATCTTTATTTAATACAATATCACTAGGCTCTCTGCCATCACCGCCCTGTATAGCTGGTATAACAATTGTAGGGAATCCCAATGTCATGCCATAAACTAAAAGAAAAAAAATGCGAAAAAAAACAAACCGATTTCGGTGAAATAAAGTGTTAAACGTGATAAATACCATAATAAACAATGAATAAAACACGTATTTAAAAAAATAATATCAAAACGAAAAAAAACATTCATATTGAATTGAATTAAATACAAAAAAAAACAATAATAACAATAACAATCGTAATAATAAAAATAATTACCAAAAAGTAAAATATTTTTAACACTAACGGCTAAAAATTGTGGTAACGCTCGTCTAAAATTGCTGATTTCCTGTGAATCCCCACTCACTGAAAAACTCCGATTGCCATTTTGCATAAACAATGGACGATCATTAATCGAACTGAAACGAAAAAAAGCCAAAAACAATAACAATAACAAAAATCAATTATTTTATTTATAAAAACAGTTTCTCTATAAAAATATCAAAAATTTTTTTGTTCATTTCATATAGGGTCCGCCAAATAACTTTTTTTTTTTGAAAATGCTTTAAAAAAAAGCTACTGAATATTTTCTTTTCTTTTTTTATTTGAAAGTACAATCCTTCCGGTTAATAATGGAAAATAATTTCATTCAAATGGCTGCCTCGGCTAGCCATGCAGTAGCCTACACGATCGGTCCAATGTTTAAGCACATTATTGATTGTGTGCAGCTGTATTTCACCAATGGCTTCACGAATATTATCCTTTAAAGCGTCAATTGTCTCTGGCTTGTCGGCGTAACACTTATCTTTGACGGCACCCCACAAATAATAGTCCAACGGTGTCAAATCGCAGCTCCGATGTGGCCAAACGACATCAGCTCTGCGGCTGATAATGCGATCTTCAAAAACAGGGCGCAAAATATCGAGTATAGCTTCGGCTGTGTGGCACGTAGCATCGTCCTGTTGAAACCAAATGTTGCCAATATCCTCCTCTTCAATTTTTGTGAACAAAAATTCGTTCAACATGGCCAGATAACGATCGCCATTGACTGTAACGGCCACTCCTTGCTCATTTTCGAAGAAAAATTGCCCAATTATGCCTCTGGACCAAAATCCGCACCAAACAGTGACTCGTTTTGGGTGCGTCGGCTTTTCAATGTATGCGTGCGGGTTTTCTGTGCCCCAAACGCGACAATTTTGCTTGTTTACATACCCGCTTCTCTTCTTTCAAAATCCGTACGCAATTTTCGCACACATTCTGCAACATTACCATGATTTTCAAAGTAATGTCGCAATATTTCCCAGCGTTGTTCAAGCATATACACAACCATATTCGTTTAGCGGAAGGATAAAACTAATTATCTGTCAAATCAGACATGAGCTAAGTGTTACCATTCACGAAATAAGCACTATTTGAAAAAAAAACGTTAGATGGCAGACCCGATACATGTTTTTTAAGGTGTTTTGTTAATAATTTTTACGGTTTCTATTTTATAAATTCATCATTATATAATTATTAATCTATGTATGTATGCAAACCTATGTATACATTCTTATATATATATAGAATACATATCTATTTGTTTGTTTGAAAGCATTTAGGAAGCGTTCCGCAAGGTTAGAAATAAAGCTTAGTGGTAAAAAAGCTACACAGCATTGCGGCCGGGTAGTAAATTACATTAACACTCCAATTGACTGAATACAAAACAGACAGTCTTTAGGCTCTTGTCTAAAGGTCAGGCTAATTGTTACATAAGTTGAATAAGATACAGCGTCTAACATGCTTCGGTACAATTGAGTTAATGAGAACCTGCCCTGCAGCGACACTAAAGGCTCCTTTAGATTTAAGCCCCTTTCACATAATAGTGAGGCCTATAAAAATAAGATAAGTTGGTTAAGATAATGGGAGTGCAACACTAGATTCAGCCGGGAGCAATGTGGCTTGATAAATAGAGTGGTTGACAGCTTCATCCTTAACTCTGTAACTCTTAACTGTAGACAGAACCAATAAACTGTATTGAAAAGCAATTTGGAGGCTACATACATACATACATATGTACATACATAATTGGTCATTACAACCCTTCAGTCAGGATTATTGACCTAGTTTCTCACACCACTTATGTTGTGTGTGTTAATTTTATACATAAGTGGCGGGACCTACAGTTTAAAGTCGACTCCGAACGACAGATTTTTTGAGAAATTTTTCATGGCAATTTTATTTATTTGGAGGCTACATACTCTTTTTAAATGGAGAATCTTGGATCAAGGATATATGATGGGACAGGAGCAAGGGTGTTCGGTCACAGGTATTTTCCCAGCGAAAATAAACGCCTTCAAAAGATATGCTCAACGGGGAATAACAATAATATCGAACAGTCAGGCTGCCATCTGACTACTCGACTCGGTATGAGGTTGACTCGAGAATATAATGCCTAGCAGAGAGAATAGGGTCCCTGTCTGCTGGATCCCAGATTATGTGGGAATTCATGAAAATGTACTCGCGTGAAAAGCAGATTCCAAGAATGGGAGAGAAATTTAGAAAGTATAAATCGGCGAAAGTGAAGATAGAGATGCTATGACTCTTCTCAAGACAAATGTATTTGAAAACTAAACTTTTGCTGGGTTATTACAATGGAAATACATTTCAGTTAGGCATCAGACTATCCAGTAATAGCCCACTTTCTAACCGGAATATACAGAACACCTGCTCATAATGGAAGGAATCGCTTTAAACGATAAGGAAAGTGAATTCAACGAACCTTCGAACGTGTTCAACGTTAATGCCTATCAAATACTATACAGTTCGTTATTCCTACTGGTATCAAGCAATATCCTGCGGTTCGGCATGGCAACACGATTTGGGGAGAGATTACAGGGATTGAAGGCAGTACAAGAGATCGTATGGTCGCAGTAAAACCTCCACAGATTTAAATTGGGGGCTAAACATAAAGGGCTATCCATTTCGTGGTTTCAAAAGTATGGGACTGGAATTCGACATTTGTCAAACTAAGTTGTGAAACCAATTTTTTTCTTTTCAGTTGAAAGTCTGATATTGACGAAAATGGATCGCTTAACTATCACACAACGCATAAAAATTATCAAAACATACTACAGAAATGGTGATTCTGCCACAGCCACGTATCGTGCGTATCGGCAATTTTTCGAACAAAATTTTCTTCAGCGATGAAGCACATTTTACACTCGGTGGGTATGTTAATAAACAAAATTGTCGTATTTGGGTTTCTGAGAATTCTCAAGTAATTGAAGAGAGGCCATTGCATCCTGTCACTGTTTGATGCGCTCTTTGGTCCGAAGGTCAATCGCACCTTACTTTTTCGAAAACGACGACGACTGTCACCGTCAATTCAGAGCGTTATGGTCATATGAAAACCGACCTTTTTTTGCCTGCTATTGAAGAATACGACTTGGATAATATGTGGTTTCAACAAGACGATGCCACATGCCACACAACTCGAGCGAATATGGCTTTATTGCAAGAGACATTTCCTGGCCGCGTAATTTCTCGTCGTGGCGATATCAACTGGCCACCAAGATCATGCTCTTTGACACCATTAGACTTTTTTTGTGGGGCTACGTGAAAGACCGTGTTTATGCAGATAAACCTTCAACTCTTGAGCACTTAAAAACCAACATTCGTCAAGTTATGGCTGAGATACCGCCCAATATGTGTCAAAAAGTGGTCGAAAATTACCTCAAAAGAATCAATGCTTGCAACACTTCGCGTGGAGGTCATTTAAATGATGTAGTGTTTCACACATAATGTCAACGTTCAAACTTTACAATAAAAAAGAAATATCATGAAAAAATATTTTATATGTGTTTTATTTACGTTTACTTTTGAAACCACGAAATGGATAACCCGGTATAAACAACCTTAATCTCAGAACATTGTGGTAGCTATAATTACTCTCTGTTCCTGGTATTCACATGCTAGAATGCTTAAAAACTCTGCGTTGAGGTTCTGGCGAAAGAGTACACTACGGAAGACAAAATGATGTCCAAAGACCGAGGAATTGCATGGAAGGTTACACCACACCTCCGGGACTTAGTAATTAGTAAATTCAATACAATAGAAAAACATTTTAAGGTTAGCTATTTAGGGTAGCGGAGCATAGCGGGTTTTAGTTGATAAATTATGTTTATACTACCATCAAATGATTGTTAAATTGTTAATGTACAATAAATAAATGAAATTAAAAAAATATTTACCCATTTTTTATATCAATTGATTTATTCATATCCATAATTGTGTGTGATGTGAACAAAATAATTTAATATTTAACAAAATAATTGAATATTAATTGTTGTATTATACTCTAGTATTTCTCTTTTGCTGTTTAACTCTAATAAAATGTGGTGAAGTTTTTTGGCATTTTTTTTTAATTAAATTTTATTTATTTATCGTATACTTGGTTAACTGATTAAATAATAAACTATTGATAGAAGAAATAATAAAAAAAAAGTTTAAAATTTTAGTAAATTTTTGTGGTTTTTAACGGGTCAATAACAAAGATATCCGCCACTTGTAAACATTCATTTCGAATTCAAATCGCCAATAAAGTTATGAAACATATTTAATTGAAATTAATTTAATTTAATTAACACAATGTTTTTAAAAAGTTTACAACATTTAATGGGAGTGAGCCCGCCAATGGATGTCCTATCAATTTAATGTGATTATTTCATATATGAAGGCTATTAATCAATCAATTCCATCAGTTATTAAAGAAAAATTTCTCCTTTGTTATATAAGGTTGCAGTTTTTCCATTCTTATTATAAAGGGTGATTTTTTAGCTATTATCTTTTTGGCAACACTGGTTTAAACAGCTCATGCACGTTTCGTGTTTTGTTTCACTGTCAAACATCTTCAGTTTGGTCTATAATTTAACCATGAATCGTCTTACAAACGAAAAACGCTTGCAAATCATTGAATTTGTCATCATTGGACCGTACTTCTTCAAAGATGCTGCGAATCGTAACGTAACTGTGAATGGTGAGCGCTACCGTGAGGTGATATCCAACATTTTTTTGCCCAAAATGCAAGAGCTTGACTTGCATGACATGTGGTTTCAACAAGACGGTGCCACATGCCACACAGCACGCGTAACAATGGACTTATTGAGAGGCGAGTTCGGTGAACATTTTATTTCACGTTCGGGACCGGTCAATTGGCCGCCTAGATCGTACGATTTAACTCCTTTAGACTATTTTTTGTGGGGCTATGTTAAAGCTCATGTCTATACAGACAAGCCCGCTTCAATTGACGCATTGGAAGACAACATTGAAGCATTTATTCGTGAGATACCGGCCGAAATGTTGGAAAGAGTATGCCAAAATTGGACTAAGCAGATGGACCATTTGAGGCGCAGTCGCGGTCAACATTTGCATGAAATAATCTTCAAACATTAAATTATATGGACCGTACTATCGCTTGAAATAAAGATTTTATGCATTTTTCTGAATTTTATGTGTTTTTTTTTTTTAAATTTTCCTATAGCTCTTAAAAAATCACCCCTTATATTGTCGCGGCTTACTTTATTGTTATCGTTGCCATACATACGAGTACATACATAATTGGTTATTACAACCCTTCAATCAGGATTTCGACCTAGCTTTTCACACCACTTATGCTGTGTGCGTTAATTTTATACATGAGTGGTGGGACCTACAGTTTAAAGTCGACTCCGAGCGACAGATTTTTTCGAGAAGCTCTTCATGGCATTTTTATTTACTCTCAGAGTTTTCGCCAGAAAACTGCTGAGAGGCAGTCGCCGAAGAAATATTTTTTTTTCATATTTCGTTTTGATGCCTGACCTGGGATACGAACCCGGGCTTTTACATCTAATAAGCCAACACACTACCTACTAGACTACGACGACTATCGTTGCCATATTTCAGTTTATTAGTTAAGTGTCTCCTGTTAGGCACGTTACTTGTCTGCTGTAGCAAATTCTAGAATGACAGAGATTTTTATTTTATTTGATATGGTGAGGAACTGCTAGACTGCAACTCTGACGGTCTAAATGAGGCCTAAAGACCCTGAAAATTGTACGCGTTAATATCCAAACCACAGCTAAGCTAGAAGTTTAGACCAGGGGAATAAATGCTGTCTCCGAATGGAGAAAAAAAAACTTTATAAAGTTACCAAGCATTGGTATCCACTGGAGGGCAATGATTTACTAGATACTGCAAGACAAAAAGCAACCTAGTTTCCGACTTAATAGTGGACTCTGTATGTAATCTTTTCCGATACTCAAGGCATTCTCTATGGTAGTATTGTTGCTATGCAGAGTATTGTTGATGCCATACTTTCACGGGAAAGGAATGAAGGCAAAAAGTGGAGAAGACTGACTTGGATTATATGGATAATGGACTCGTACAAAACCTGAAAATCTGAAAAGCAAACCAAAGCCAGGAGGATAAACAATATTATCACAGAGAATACTGTGCTATAAAGTTTATCACTCGATTGCTTAGATTGATTTTGCTATAAACTTATTATTTACAACCAAATGGTTGGCAATACTTTTTAGCACATTAGTTTTGTTTTGTTTTATGAATGTATGGATTCGTTTATACCGAATTAAGAGTACTTCCTCCATAATTACCAAAGTTGGTTCCAGTAATTTCTGTCAGTCACGAGTCTTGAATATTTTATTTCGTTTTTTTTTCGATTCTTTACAAACAATCGATTGTAACTAAAAACCATTGTTATTAACGATTATTATTATTATTGTTATTAAACCACAGTTTGAAATTGACACAAATTGCATAAAATGAAAATGTTGTCTCTCTGTCCGTCTGTCTGTATGCTTGAGTGTTTGTTCAACAGAACTCTTTAAAAAATTAGAAAAAAAAAAATAATTATTATTATTATTTTTTATAATTATTTGTGTTTATTTGCAATAAAAATAAAAGTTATACGAGTATTTATTATGTATGTATACATATGTATGTACATGCATACAACCATTCATACATTATTATGGCTGCTTAAACGTATTTTGTTTATTTAAATCGACGCTTAAAGCTTAATTTATGGTAGATCAGGGTCTGCATACTGTGAATAGCAACAAAACCATATTCGCCTTTATCAACTTTAGCTTCAGGTGTCGTCTGTCTGGTACGTACATACATATGTATGTACATACATTAGTACACATATTATTTTGTACACTTTGACACACACAACACAGTCAGTCTATTGCTGATTAATTTCAATTGTTTTAATGGCCATTTGACGCGGTTTTTGATCTTTTCCTCTAATTTATGCTTAAAGAACACAATGACGTGTTATCAGTTGTTTTGTTAGGAATTATTGTAATGTACAAATACAAATATTATTGCTATTATTATTATTCAGATTATTAAACAATACATTATTGCCTATTGAAGCTTATAATTCTATTGGTTCATTGACCATTATTATAAAGTGAAGTTTTCTTTTAACTCAACGCTACACTTGTAAGTGGAAATTAAACATTTTTTTACCCTACACGTACTCAGATAAGGTTGTTGTGCTAGTGAAATGTTACTCACTAAGCTAACTGTGCTCGACACCATAGTACGTGATAATGTTTAGGTTTTTGAAATAGTTTCACTAAGAATTTGTTTGTTTGTTATAAAAATTTCCTTTTTTATATTTGATGAGGCTGAAGCATGGCTTGTCTACTGGGACTTGACTCCAAATTGCGTCAACTGTACAATTGCTAGATAGAATCGACATTCGTTTGTTTCTTTCTTGTAGATCTATTTGTGGTGGACTGCGACAACCTTTACAGGGTGTTTTTTTTTTCGCCATCTATGCTGATGTGTGGTATTTGTCATTGATTAAAGTGTTAATGGTGGATCTCCGAATATTTAAACACACAGACAAATTTTCTACAGTGTCCTAACCTAAAATTTTCACTGTCTATATCCATCGCGAACCTATACACCTGCTGGATAAATAAAGTGCATCTGAATCAGGATATTTCTTTTGGTGATATGATCACCCTGACTGTGTGATACCCCAAAATTTCCGATAATATTCCATACTTTTCAAAACATGCCACCTACATCCTAAATCCGAAAAGCGGTAGCACACACATCATTGGATAAAACGAAGGAGATAGTAGGCAGATCACTGATAAACTATGCTTCTCAAGACTGGATCTTCTTTTTAAGCTATGTATAGTAAAAAGTTCTTCAGAGATTGGAAAGCAAATAGGAGTTCTCAGTCCACATGACTTTATGGAAAGCCTGACACAACATTTAGATTGACTCACTAGGTCGTTATAAAATGAAACTAAAGTCTAAGAGAGGCATTAATAGACGTTGGGCTTTCACCTTTTGAAGTGCTACAAAGTCCCTATTGGCTTTCAAACTCTGATGAGTCGTTTAAATCCTAATGAGTGTAGACCACTTGACCTACCCTGCCAATCTAAGAATATATTTAATTTTGGCTTTAAAGAAGACTTGGCGATATCAGCTAGTTTAACGGGGCCTAAACTACTTTCCACTGTCGTAATGCAGAGAGAGGCATAGTTTATTGTAGCATAGCCTAGGTATAGAGGTGGCGTGGTGTAGTGTTTGAAGTGCTTGACTACAAAGCCCAGTTTTCCAGCTTTGTATATATCAGAACACAAACAAATTTTTATCATGATTGTTTCAAATTTCATTTCTCTTGCAAATAATTCATCCAGAAGCTCATAGAGAGGATAAGATTAAACAATGAATATAGGAAGTAGGCAAGGACTTGGGAAAAGATCATTGATGAGACAGGTCGCTCGCCACTGCATTCAGTTTTGTTTATAGGACCTGTTACCGTAGACTTGCTTAACTGCAAAAACTTGGTCAATGAAAATAAAACAAAGCAAAAATGAAATTGCTTTGTGCCCGACCTATGTTCGCCCTCAACGACTCTAAAGAACAAATCGTAAAAATCTAGAAACCCACTGCAACCATTTAACAGTCTTAATAACAAAATTGAAATGACAAATCCAGCTTTAGATTTAGATCCATCCGTATTGGCCAATTGTAACAAAAAACGAAGAAGACCCACCTATATCTGAAGACCTACCAATACCTGATAACGCAAGATCAAACTGGAATCATAAGAATAAATATTCTTAGTATTGATAACTAAACTTCAATCAATTTTCCTTTCTGTAAATTAAACTGGGAAAGTGAAGTGTATGATTAATTCTTTGTTATTTTTACAAGCGTACAATATTGTTTTGAAATCAACACTTTAATTTCTATTTATTATTCATTGAAAACAAAACTTTTCTTTTTAACTTTTGTTTTCATTCATATTGGATTTTACCCAACAGCTTATCAGTTCAGTTCATTATAAAAATGAATTGAACCAACAAACGCAAATAATCGTTCTATGGAAGTTTACCATTCAATTCATTAAGCAAGTGGAGAAGAATGACGATGTGATACAGCCATCCATACAACCATTAAAGAAATGTCAAGTGTTTTCTACAGGAACGTCACATTAATAATTATTTATTGTGGTGAAACTTTATTGTCTTGAAATACAAAGTTATAGGCATTGATTAAACGGGCTTATAATCTCTAAATTTAATGAGACAACTATATTGCCTTGGATGAAGTTCAATATACCAAGAAAGAATCGTATAAGAGACCAGAGTTAATTAAGTCTACAACCGCCATACTGACAGATTAGCACTCTGCCTACGAGCCTTATTATTAGCAACTAAAACAAGGTTCAAGACCCTGCTCAGACATCTCGCCCAAAACGAAATCTAAAAAAAAAATATTTTTATTGGCGACTTCCTCTGTAGGTCCTGCTGCTCATGGATAAAATTCTCACACTCTGCGTGAGTGGTATGAGAAGCTATTCCTGACTAAAGGGTTGTAATGACCAGTTACATGTAAATTCTAATCCTTAAGATAGGAGTAAAAGAGGAAAACCAACATGGTAGTCCTAACAACGAACCAGAACTATTACAGAAAATAAACTCCATATCTCATAGTCTTTGTAGAGTCTCCAAATATATGTATGGCCGTGCATCAACAAGACAACTTGTCGACAGCTTACGTCCAGTATAGAGACAGCTCATGACCAGATGACGGCAAGCAAGGCGTTATATTGTGGTGATTAGACAAACTAGTTGTTGAAACTTACTCTTTCTTAAAATATTGTAATATTTGAGCTTGTACTGTGAGGATCGTTGTTGATATTATCTTCTCGGGGGTCAGGGGATTTCCAGAAAGGATTATTTGAAGGGGAATTGAAGCCTTTCTTTAAAGCCAAAACCTTGAAGTCACCTTAGTCTAGTTTGTTAGTTTTATTAGATGTGATAACGTGGTGAAGTCGCCGTAGTCTAGTAGGTAGTGTGTCGGCTTATTAGACGTAAGGCCGCGGTTCAAACCCAGATCAGACATCAAAACGAAATAAAAAAAAAATATTTCTTTGGCGACTTCCTCTCAGGAAATTTCTGGCAAAAATTCTAAAAGTAAATAAAATTGCTATGAAAAGTTTCTCAAAAATCTGTCATTCGACGTCGACTTTAAATTGTAGGTCCCGCCACTCATGTATAAAATTAACACACACAACAAGAGTGGTGTGAGTAGCTAGGCCGTAGTCCTGACTAAAGGGTTGTAATGCCCAATTATGTATGAATGTATGTGAGATCCCATGGTTCAAAGCTAAGCTTAAACATCTTGAACAAAACGAACAGACTTCTGGCAAAAATTCTAAGAGTCAATAAAATTTCCCTGAAAAGTCCTTGCAAACCGTCGTTCGAAGCCAATGTTAGGTACCGCTACTCATGAGTAACACACAGAGCATGGGCGTTATGAGACTTTAGGTTGTAATCCAGACTAAAAAGATTGTGATGATCAATGAAATAAGAAAACCATGATGAAAACTTTGTTTGTTTTCTCCTGGATTCGAAACTGGATTGTTTGGTGGGTTTGTTGCCATGCCACATGATAATCTTTATTCCCAAAAAAAAGTGCATGTGCAATTTCCTTATTGTCACGTGATTCACGGATCATTTATTATAATTTTCCTCTAAAATATTGTACTTTACGGCTCTTTTCCCATCATTGTTAGACTTAATAATGTGAACAAACGAATGTTACAAAATCTGTCATTTATGGCTGTTACAATATTGCACTTTTCACGTTTCTGATGAATTTTTAAAAGATTTAAAAAAACGGAATTTGAAATAAAAAACAAATTTGCATGTAGAATAAAGCCGAAAATTATTCAAAAAAGAGCAACAATTATAATAAAAGTTTATTAACATTTTAAAACAGGAAATTGTTGGTTTGGTTGCAAATGTTCTTAAAAATTCTGTTAAAAAAAAAAAAAACAAGGACAGAAAAACTGAAATCTAGTAATAGACCCTGTCAATAGTAAAAGCCATTGAACAATTTTGTTTCAACAATTTTTTTCTTGGCTTTTTTTTTGTAGTCTAAACGGTTTTTGAGACTAGTTTGGTAACTTGTTTTAATTTTTTTTTTAAATTTATTTATTTTTTTTTTTTTTTCATAAAATATTCACATGAAATTTTTTCAAGGCATTTCTTGTAATTTTTATTTAATTTTTTCTTTTTTAATTACTTAAGAATTATTTTTTTTTATTATTATTATTATTTTTTATTAAGCAATTTCTTATATTCATATGTAGTTATGTATGTATGTGTGCAATAATTATTTTTTTTTAAATTTATTTTTTTTTATTTTTTCACGTTAACGTTGCTTTTTTTTGAACATCTTCGCGCCGCGGTTGTTTTTCGACTGACATTGCTTAGCGTATTTTGGCTTAAAAGCTTTCAGCAATACAACTGAAATAAAATTTAAAAACGTTTTTTTTTTTTTTTACAAAAACAATTTTAAAACAAAAAAAAATCAATGTATTGCTGTTGTTCATGTTTTAAGCGTACAAATAGCCATCTATTGTCATAGTATGGCTTAAGTACAAACGTATGAGTATGTTTTTCTTGTTGTTGTTTTTTCTCTTCTAAACGAATTTTTTGTTTCTTGTTTTTTGTTTATTTGCAACAATTGTAAGCCGGGTTTCAATATGTTTATTTTTGTTCTTATTTTTTAATTTTATTTCTTCTTTGTAGTCTGTTTACTTTTTTGTTACACTCAGAAAAAAATAGTTCGTAATAAAACTTGAAAAAAAGGTGCGAATAAAAAGAGAGGGAAAATAAATAAAAATTGGTCATTACAACCCATCAGTCAGGATTACGACCTAGCTTATCACACCACTTATGTTGTGTGTGTTAATTTTATTAATAAGCAGCGGGACTTACAGTTTTATGTCGACTAGGAACGACAGATTTTTTTGAGAAACTTTACATGTCAATTTTTATTTACTCTTAAGAGATTTTGCCAGAAATCTGCTGAGAAGAAATATTTTTTTCATATTTCGATTCGATCGAGACCAAAGATCAGCAATGAATCGTATTTTCGCTACTCATAGGTACTTATGAAATTTAGAGTATGAGTGAGTCAAGAGTATTAAAATTCAACTACTCTGATTCATTCGTACTCGCTACAACATTGATTTATAAGTATAGGTTGCAATGAGTATGAGTACAACGTTGACATCAAACTCACAACATTCGATTCATTGTTTGATTCATACGCCTACTCATTCAGATTCATAAATTTAGAAAAATACTTCTTATAATACTTACGAGTCACTCGAATCATTCATCAAAATTTACAGTAGTAGTTATTGTTGCATTTACAAAAGAAGAGAAAAGAAAAGACAAAGACAGCAAGCAAAGCACGTTGTGGTGTTCGTACTCGAATCATACTTATTTTGTGCTTCGTGTATATGTTGAATCATGGAGAGTCGAAATCAACAACATCGTGCGTATTGTTAAGTATGAGTACGATGAGTATTTCTAACTTTGAATATGAGTAGTATGAGTATGATATTAAAATAAGTATGAATCCGTATAAGTAGCTGAAATTATAAGTATGACTCGAATCTACTCATCGTTTTGAATACTCGTTGCTGATCTCTGATCGAGATGTCTGACCTGGAGTTTGAACCGAGACCTCACGTCCAATAAGCCAATACACTACCTACTAGACTGTGACCTAAAAGCCATTTAATACCGGAAATAAAGCTCTTAACATACGCAGCCAAGGAAACATGCTCCTATCTTACATACTACTAATCATCGTTCTTAAAAAACCTTTCTAGATCCAAGTATATTCTCTACCCAGTTTCAGAATCATGAAAAGGCCAACACTCTACCTACTAGACTGCGGCCAAGGAAACATGCTCCTATCTTGCTCATCATCGTTCTCAAGAAAAACTTTCGAGATCCTAGTAGATTCCCTCCCCAGTTTCGGGATCCATTCTACTGTTCTCCGCCATGAAAAGTCCACTCTCCGTCTCAACCGTTCCATCAATTTTACATCTGTGAGGGGACATTATAGGGCTACCATATCCTGCTTAAGGGAAGTACATTAGATTGTTTTCACATCGATAATAATATTAAATACCAAGCAAGAACACACTGGCTTCTAAATTAAAGCAAAACAGGGAACTTCAATAGATTATAGCGTTGTAATGTCCAGTATAAAGTATAACAACACGATTTCGAATAGCAATATACCTGTAGGCTATTTGAGATGAACTCAAGCAAAAGCCGTACATACGATTCTCTAGATAACATTCAGAAATTGCCTGAAAGAAGGCAGTTTACTGCTTATTTTCCACACCACAATCGAATGTGAAACCCTGGGTGGATTTGTTCAATTGAAAGAATTTATTTATTTCACGAGTACATATTCCTAAAAATTCGGAAGTTTTCCTTAAGTTTTTAAGCCATCGAGCAACAAACAACCTTCCATTGAACAATAGTTAGACATTAGTTTTGAAAACATTTAAAAAACAAATACAGAAAAGTGTGAGAGAATTTATTTTAAAGCTTAATTTAACAAGTCTCTCACTTTATTTTTAATTTTTTTAATTTAATTTCATTTGTTAACTACTTACTTTGTAATTTTAATTGTGCAAACCAAAAAAAAAAATAGAAATAAAGATGCAACTTCCGTTTCAAATTTGAAAACAGTTTTCGAAAATATTGTATAAAAACAACGACAACAACAACAATAATATTCGACAGCTTTTATTGCTATTGAAATATAATTGATGATGTGAAAACTTTTACAGAAATCCGATGATATTTCGAGATAAAAATGCATTTTTTACTTAATTTTTTTAATTAATTAATCATGGGTGTTTTCATACACCGTTTTAATCTAATGCACTCGTAATTTATTAATTGGGTTACACCTACTCACAAAGTAGGCCGGCAAATGATTGGTAGGGTTTTTGTTAAATTATCACTCCTAAGGGCAGCAAACTTTCATTTCTTAGTTTAGAAAATGCCTTCAAAACAACATCCGATGAAGTGGCACTGCTATTGTCAGAACAATGCCAAATGACATGTTGGCTTATGAAATAAGATGTTTTTATTTCCGTCGTCTTGCAGAGCCAAGGCAAGCTGCAGCTTTAAAGAAGAACAAACATTGGGTTTCCATGTACAGATCGCAGTCACAATGGAATGACTGTTTGAAGTGAAGGTGATTTCAGAAAATACCGGTACAGATCTGAACATAATACATTTCCTTCATACACAAACTGTGCGGATAAAAATGATAACAAAGATGTGGAACATAAATTCAGCTAGAAGTCGCCGTAGTCTAGTAGGTAGTGTGTTGGCTTATTAGACGTAAAGCCCGGGTTCGTATCCCAGGTTAGGCATCAAAACGAAATATGAAAAAAAAATATTTCTTCGGCGATTTTCTCTCAGCAGATTTCTGGCAAAAACTCTGAGAGTAAATAAACCTGCCATGAAAAAGTTTCTCAAAAATCTGTCGTTCGGAGTCGACGTTAAACTGTAGGTCCCGTCACTCACGTATAAAATTAACGCACACAATATGAGTGATGTGAGAAGCTAGGGCGTAATCCTGACTGAAGGTTTGTAATGGCCAGTTGTGTATGTAAATTCAGCTGTCAAAGATGTAGATGGCTCTGGGAAATTCTAAAATTGTATGGAACGATTGTAGTCAGCAGTTAATTAAAGTCACGCTGGAACTTCGAAGAGAGGTTGACATAGGCCAAATTTGGCATGAGAATCCTTTAAATCTATCCATTCCTTCGGGAAATAATACCGTACAATAATAGTCCCCCGAAATGGTTAACGCATATTGGGGGTTGGTTTAGGTATTCAGAACAAAAAAAAAAATAACGAAAAAAGCTATTCGGCGCAGAACTTGCCGAAATCCATATACACTGAGCGCCAAAAGTGAGTAGACACCACTGAAATAATTAATTTTCTTAGGATAGCGAGAAAAGTAAATGAGAATACATAGTCGAATAAATTTCCAAAAATAAAAACGTTTATTTATTACTTATAAAATGTTAAAACAAAAACAACAATTCAATTATTGTTGTGCTACAAGTATATTTTTAATAATAGAAAATTTAATATTATAGTGGGTGTTGACTCACTTATGGCGCTCAGTGTATGTAGTGTGGTTGAATCACGTCGAATTTGGGAAAAGTAGTTATTATTTGTTGCAAGGCCATTTCTTGCATCGCATTCTCAACTAGGATGCATGATAGATGTCCTGAACAGTACTGAAGGAGTGCCCAACGGTTGCATTGTTAAACTGAAAACTAACTCTGTCTCAATTACGAGCTTAAATATTAATGAATATATACCATTATCGCCGTAGTCTAGTAGGTAGTGTGTTGGCTTATTAGACGTAAAGCCATGGTTCGAGCCCCAGGCCAGACATCAAAACAAAATACAAAAAGTATTTCTCCGGCGAATTCCTCTCAGCAGATTTCTAGCAAAAACTCTGAGAGTAAATAAAATTGCCATGAAAAGTTTCTCAAAAAAATCTGTCGTTCGGAGTCGACTTTAAACTGTAGGTCCCGTCACTTATGTATAAAATTAACAGACACAACATAAGTGGTGTGAGAAACTAGGTCAATAATCCTGACTGATTGTACCATTATGAGGAAGAATATAATAAAATAGCCAAGAATCGTAATCGATAACCGTCTATACCTTACAGCATATAAATTATGTGAAGCAAAAGGCAAGTAGGACGTCCATTAGCTCAGCTAATGTCCAACCATAGAGTATTTGCAATTCACGTTTCTGCCTGCACTGTAAGTGTGCCAGGGTTGAATTTTTGAGTGACGAAAATATAGGGATCAAGTTTAAGTCAGGTTACTGATACTCTGTAGAAGATTCTAGAATGATACATACACACATAATTGGCCATTACAACCCTGGAGTCAGGATTACGACCTATTTTCTCACACCACTTATTTTGTGTGCTTTAATTTTTATACATACATGAGTGGCTGAACCTACAGTTTAAAGTCGACCCTGAACGACAGATTTTTTTGAGAAACTTTTTCATGGCAATTTAATTTTACTCTCAGAATTTTGCCAGAAATCTGCTGAGAAGAAGTGACCGCAGAAATATTTTTTCGTATTTCGTTTTGTTGGAGATTTCTGATCTGGGGTTTGAGCCGAGGCTAAATCAACTCATTACGGCACTTCAATGGTAAGGTTGTTAAATTTTATAACCTAAAAACATCGCCCCTTCCAAAAATGTGTATGTTGGATGAGAGGCGAAGAAACTTGCACGTTCAAGCATGCTTTTGAAGTGATAACACCTTTAAAGGGTACTGAATTTCGTATTTTTATGCTTTTCTTACTATTTTTTATTCAGTACTGTTACCGACCCATGGAAAATCAAAATTTTTGAAATGAAATCAGCAGAAGCATATAAATTTTCGTTATTCTGTTGCCATATTCCGTAATTATTTTAATATTTAATGGAGAATTCATTTCTTATTTCCTTTCGCACAAACTTTGAATATCTATTCTAATTAATAAATTAAATACTAAAATTCTCTATTAAAAAAATGTGTCTTATTTTTTTAATTCAAAACTTGCTGCGTATTTTTAATAATAAATAATATTTTGAATTCATAAACAAACATGTTTTTTTTTTTTTTTTTTTTTTTTTTTTTTTTTTTTTGCCGGAACCTATACACATAAATGTCGCGTTGTATGCGTACATAAATCAATTATGAAATGTTTATCAAAAAAAAAAAAAAAAAAAAAGAGAGAAATTGATTTACAAATTCAGTTCCTCTAATTCGTAGAATAACAAGTTTTAAAAGAACATTGATTTAACAAAACGAACACTGTTATTATGTTAGTTATTAAGTATTTAAAGTTGTTAGAAATTAATAACTTTATACGCGAGAGCATAAACAAGACCATGAATTCCTTAAGTACCCATTCGGGCAACAGTTTCGACAAATTGCATCGTATCGTACGTACGTTTGACAATCATTATAGCATACTACCGTATAGTTTCGGGGGAAAAATGGACGTTTCAATTTTATAGTTTTTGGCTATTTTATATTATTTTTATAACAGTGATGGGTGTCCTGGTAATCTCGTGAGAAGACTATTAGCGTGAGAGTCGTGGATTCGACTGCCGCCAGAGACTGTTATGTACACTACACCGAGCATATGATCACAGTTACTCAGCTTATATCGGGTCCGCCATCTAACGTTTTTTTTTTCAACTAGTGCTTATTTCGTGAATGGTAACACTTAGCTCATGTCTGATTTGACAGATAATTAGTTTTATCCTTTCGCTGAACGAATATAGTTGTGTATACGCTTGAACAACTAACGCTAAGTGGGCCTGCGATCGACTTACAGAAGATGCCGATTTTAGCAAAAAAAAAAATCATCTTTCAGATGAAGCTCATTTTGATCTTGGCGGGTATGTAAACAAACAAAATTGTCGCATTTGGGGCAAAGAAAACCGCACGCATACATTGAAAAGCCGATGCACCCAAAACGAGTCACTGTTTGGTGCGGTTTTTGGTCCAGAGGCATAATTGCGCCATTTTTCTTCGAAAATGAGCAAGGAGTGGCCGTTACTGTCAATGGCGATCGTTATCGGGCCATGTTGAACGAATTTTTGTTCACAAAAATTGAAGAGGAGGATATTGGCAACATTTGGTTTCAACAGGACGGCGCTACGTGCCACACAGCCGAAGCGATGTTTTGCGCCCTGTTTTTGAATATCGTATTATCAGCCACAGAGCTGATGTCGTTTGGCCACCTCGAAGCTGCGATTTGACACCATTGGACTATTATTTGTGGGGTGCCCTCAAAGATAAGTGTTACGCCGACAAGCCAGAGACAATTGACGCTTTAAAGAACAATATTCGTGAAGCTATTGGTGAAATACAGCTACACACAATCGATAATGTGCTTAAAAATTGAACCGATCGTGTAGGCTACTGCATGGCCAGCCGAGGCAGCCATTTGAATGAAATTATTTTCCATTATTAACCGGAAGGATTGTACTTTCAAATAAAAAAAGAGATTTGAGAAAATATTCAGTAGTTTTTTTTAAAGCATTTTCAAAAAAAAAAAGTTATTTGGCGGACCCTTTATATAATTAAATACTTAAATGGCCATTTACAACCCGATTAACGGATTTCGGCCTGCCGTAACACATCCTGCCAGGCGCCTCTTCTTCTTGCGCGCTTACGTCAGTTGATCACACCAATCAATAACAGGGTTTCCTTTATTTGGTCCTTCCAACGCAAACAAGGTCGTCCTCTTCGCCGACTTCCGCAGATCCCTCATCAAATACATGTCTCGCCGAAGCATCCTCCTCCATTCGAACGGCGTTGCCGAGCCAGCGCAGCCGCTGGATATTAATACGTTGCACAACGTACATGTCGCTGAGGAGCTCATACTCCTCAGTGTTGGATCGGAAGCTGGACCGAAGATCTTACGTAGTAATATAATATAATATATAAAATTCTCGTGTCACGGTGTTAGTGGTTAAACTCCTCCGAAATGGATCGACCGATTTTCATGAAATTTTGTGTGCATATCGGGTAGGTCTGAGAATGGGACAACATCTATTTTTCATATCCCTAAATTTTAAGAGGGCGTGGCAAATCGTTAAAATTGAATATTTAGGTACATATTGATCGTAGACGAAAAAAATTTGGTGGGTAAGTTCGTAGAGTCGATATCGACAAACTCACCAAAAATGGTCGTGGCAACCCTCCCCCTTCAACCTATAACTCTTAAACTACTGAACCGATTTTAACCATTCTTTTTTTTTGTTCGAAAGCTTATCAGGTTTATATGGTTTAAAAAAATTCAATATAGCAAAAAATAGGCGTGGCAAACCTTTAAAATTGAATATTTAGGGACATAGTGATCGTAGACGAATGCAATTTAGTGGATAAGTTCGTAGAGTAGATATTGACAAACTCACTAAAAATGGGCATGGCAACCCTCCCCCTTTAAAAGATACCTATAACTCGGCTAATTCGTTGGTTTATAACTACAATATGTCCGTTACTTTTTGTTTTGGAGCGAGTACAACAACTACAACTTCGTCAGCGCTACCCATGATTCGGACCTCTTATTGTTATTCTTTGTATGCCTCACCTAAATAACGTACCAACTTCGATTAAATTTTGAACTAGATAGATAGATCCACACACTTATAGTAAGTTAGTTATTTTTATATAACTGTTTTATGCAGCGTATTATAATAAATATATAATGTGCCTGTTTTGGGCAATAAAAAAATCAATTTTGGGCGGGACGAAGTTCGCCGGGTCAGCTAGTAATTAAATATAATTTGTAATTGTAACTCTAATTAATAAGTAAATAAATATAACAGTGTTGCCAATGGAAAATATAATCTGCCAATGATAACAATGTCAGACATTCGAATTTCGCGAAATCTGTTCACATGATTGCCAATTATCCGCGAATACTGTTGTTGTGAGCTTTTAGAGTGACTATAAGCTCACAAATCTTATCCTGCTAATATTGTCTGGTAGACGGACAATACTTTTAAGATCTCATAACCAGTTGAACAATACTTGAACCACTTATAATATATAAATGGCTATAAATGCAAAGAGTTTATATTCCCATATGTGTTCTTAATGCAATAAAATTTGCTTTTTTTTCTTGTCTTGCAATTAGAGGTCTCTATTCACCGAGTTTTAATTGTCTCTATCTACAGTGTCTATGTCAATTTTAATTTATTTGGTAATGGTGCTGCACTTTCATGGTCACCCGTATAACAGTAACAAGTATTTCAAGAATATTTAAATCATGGTTTCCCCAAATGCAAATCTAAAAAATGTTTATTCTAAATGCAACAAAATCAAGTTGCATAAAGCAGTAAATGTAATATTTCAATGTCATTTTTTTTTATTTTGCTGGGACCAACTTGACCAACTGACACGTAAAGATAAAAAGTTTACACTGACCGTAATACAAATAAAAATAAAACACTTACCGAGATATGGTTTGCAGCAGATTGCAGCCAGTTAATCGAAAATCTGTTTCATTGATTGCGAAATATATAAAAGACACTTGAGTATTGAAGGAAAACGTGGAAGAGTAATAAAGAATAAATATGGGGCGTAATTAAAAAAACATTTGAAAGACACAAGAAGTTTAATAGAAAGTGAAAGAGAAATGTCAGAAAATTGTTGGAATCTATTAAAAACTTTTTAAGCATTGGAATTTAAGCAATATTTACTTTCATTTCAATATAGTTTGAAATAATTTAATCACTAAGCTTAGTTATTATTAAAAAAAAAAAAGAGAAAAGAGTGTGTATAAATTTTTTTGTGCGCACTCCTTACGAGCAGAGTAACTAAAACCTTACGCTTGATGTACTTCCGGTGACCGCGAGACCGGTATCAGAGATAGATAGAGTGGAAATATAAGCATATTTACATTACCATTACAGGCCTAGAAAGTGTGTACATCATATCGAAGATTGTCCAAGTATCCGGGGTATATTTCGATAAGATAGCAAGAAATTCAACGGTTCCAAATATACTGAAGGTAACAACAAAGCTGAGATACTTGTGAAGGCTGACGCAGAAAAAATCCGAATAGATTCATACATGAGACTGACATTTCTCGGCAAAGGAGCGAATAAGTTATTTCACACAAACTTTACCTCATACCCAAAGAAAAATTGGAATAATGAAAGCATTTGTATAGAGACCAGACAAATACGACCTGCTCTAAATAGAAGCAGAACGAAATATGTATCAAGCACAATCAGAGTTCATCGTAGGAACTTCATAGCAGTTAGAATGAGCCTCGCTCTTTTCTGTTTACAAAGGCTCGATGGCTGGGAATGACGGGGAAGAGGCCTGTTGCCTGTTTATCTAAGAGGCAAAGACTTAAATATCTTTATTTGTGAACATATTAGAGGGACATGACACTAAAAGGTATAGTTAAAGCTTTATGTACCACTGTAACAGAGGTAACTCTCTCAGGTAACTTTCAAAGAGAAAATTCCTGTTCCTGTTGTCTATAAACTGAGATTAACATTTTTCACAAGCCTTCACTATTCGTTTTAGACAAAAACAAAGAGAAATTCTAAGTTTAATTCATGGACTTTTGCTACGGACACTGCAACTTCCTTCCTGGCCACATTCGATTCCATTTTCTGTTTTAATTTTCATTACATCGACCCACCTTTTTATATCCCAAAAAGGGATTGGTCTTACGGTTGGCCCACCATTACGAAACGGAGTAATAATTTGCTTAAATTGCAACTGAATAACGGGCAAGGATTCATGTCAAGTAGTTACTCGATTGCGTTTGTGGGTGATTGTGACCAAATACGTCATCTATCTTGGGGAAAACTTTTTTGATATCCAAATTATCATTCCAAATTAAAACTTCTGAGCCATGAGAGATGACTGTGATGTCGATAAACTCTCGAACTTTCAAACTCTGAACAATTTTTCAATTTTGTTCAATTGAACCGGGTGTAGAGACCTCAACTAGGCGAAGATAACGTTTGGCATTTTCCGTAAATGTACGGCCACAATGAAATTCACTTAAAGAAACAATTTTTACCATTGAAATTAATGGTGCTGACTTGGTTTAGACTTTGTTTGATTGATGGTTAATTTTTTGCTCCATAAATAATGCGAAAGTCTGCTGTTAATGGCTATAAAACTCAAAATAAATGACGCAACTTGTTCAAATTTTGATTGCAATCAACTGACAGACGTCTCGTGGCAGGAGCATTGCCATCCTTTCAGTGAAGAAACGGGAAATTCAAAAAGTCAAAGGTTCATGATTTTTGCCATTTTCTCTTCAAATTGGGGCTGCCTACTATCGAATACAAATTAAATGACACGGCTTGTGTGATTTTTGCCTGAAGTCAACTAACAGTTGCATGTCGGTAGAAGCAATTATTAAGAAGCGGATCACACCTAGTAATGTTACTCGTTTTGCCGATTTGCGGCAATTTTTTTTTTATTAAATGAATCGGTGAATATGTGAAAGCTGCATTTCGCTTAACGTGAATATTTTGATCGTTCAACTAAGACTACAATTTTAATTGAAAACTTTTTTAATCGCCAGAATCTAATGTTAAACTAAAACTAATTCAAACATATCTTAGTAAACGATTGTACGGACACAAACCGTGATTTAAACTTAATTTATTATTAAATTAATTGCTTTTATTGAATACAATTGAAATCGATCTTTAGCTGTTAAACAGAATTGCATCAACTTCATCACCATCTCATACCTTATAAAGCTTAAATATATTTTTAAAACAACTCTACTCGTAATAGTTTTTTATTTTATTTTTTAATTCAAAACTGAAGTAAAATCATTTAACATGTGAAATTTTCCGGTATTAAATGTTATTTAATACAACACATATGTACATACGTATTGTTGTACTTAAAGACATTAAAACGAATAATTTTAGCAACAAATATACAATATACATACATACGATATTATATACAGTGAGCAAAAAAAGTTTACGTACACTTTGTACTTAATATTATTTTACTTACTTACTCTTACTGTATTGATTAAAGATAGTAGTTTTGCATTCGTAATTTTTCAGTAGAACCATGCTTAAAATACATTGCATATTTCATTCCTGTAACTTTTCTTAGAAACAATATATTTATGAAAAATACCAAAAGGTGCCAAAATAAACGCCAACAAAGTTTACGTACAGCATAATAAAATTTTATTTGGAAGATAAATCATTGCGGGAAATAGGAAAAATTATAGGAAAGTCTCATTCTAGTGTACAGACAATAATAAATTCCTACTTAAGAAATGGAAATTTGAATGTAAAAGCACGATCTGGACGACCAAAAAAGCTTTCACAAAGACAGGAGCGACTTATTTTGAATACTGTTAAAGCCAACCCAAGAAAATCGGCTCCAGAATTATGTGAAGAACTATTCCAATGCTCTAGCAAAAGTGTACACCCGCAAACTGTAAGAAATGTGCTTCACAGAGCTGGGTATAACGGCCGAACTCCTCGAAGAAAGCCACTAATATCTAAAGTAAATAAAAGGAAGAGGCTAGCATTTGCTAAGGAGCATTTAAATAAACCGGATTCGTTTTGGGACAACGTCATATTCAGTGACGAGTCAAAATATAATATCTTTGGACCCGATGCTGCCAAAAAAGTTTGGCGAAAGGCTAACGAGGAGATGCTAGAACAAAATTTGATTCCAACCGTAAAACATGGAGGAGGAAACGTTATGGTGTGGGGGTGTATGGCGGCGGCAGGTGTCGGAAAACTTGTTTTTATAGATAGCAACATGGATTAGCATCTGTACCTGCAAATTTTGCAAAACAATCTTAAACCAAGTGCGCTTTCAGCAAGATAATGACCCTAAGCACACTTCATATTTGGTCAAGGAGTGGCTTCTTTATAATTGTAAGTAGCTGCATACAATCCCACAATCTCCAGACATAAATCCAATAGAGCACATCTGAGATTTATTGGACAAAAGAATAAGAAAGCACAAAATAACATCAAAAGAGTCGCTAAAAAATGCCTTGTCTAATGAATGGCTAAAAATAACGCAAGACGACACTAAAAGATTAGTCAGAAGCATGCACCGGCGTCTACAAGCCATAATTGATGCAAACGGAGGTTCTACAAAATATTAATTTTACTTATCACTAATATTTTTAAAGTTTTTATATAATATCTATCTAGTGTATGTAAACTTTTTTGGTATGAATTAATGAGTTTTTGGTTATTTTTTGTTAATGTTTTTCTAATGCATAGATATACTGAAACCAAAAGCCTGATTTTATGTTCCTTAATAAATTAAAAATGAAAATAACAAAGTTTTTTTAAATTTTTATTACGAGGTAATTAATACCTTGGCTTTATTTTCTTCTATATTGGGTGTACGTAAATTTTTTTGACTCACTGTACATACTTATTTACAATAGTTATAATAAGTAATCATATACACTTACACATACATATTGTTTTTACATAAAGACGTCTTACAAACATGGATACTCTAATATATGAGCCGCAATATCGAATTGCAGCATTTAAAATTATTTTTTTAAAATGTCACAGTGACGTGAACGTAAATAAAAAAAATGTAACCCTACTTTTAGTTAGTAATGGCAATTAAATACTCTATGTTATATGTTACATACATATGCATATGTATTGTTACGAAAATGAAAACATCGTTTAACATAAACATGATTAACAATACATAGCTACGCTAACAAATAAACGAACATGTTACAAGTAAAGCAGCAACATCATCGGTATGAAAGAAAAGGGGATAGACAATTAAGCGAGAATGCAACAACAAACAATGTGAACAAAATACACAAACAACAATGACATCGCTATAGAATTCTCGAGAAGGCGAAACCCCGAACTTCAAGAACCTTCATCGAACTGAATACGTGAGACTATAAAAAGGCAAGACAAAGCAGACGACGAGTAGTAAGAATTCAGCCAGCCTTGTATGAAGTTGCGTGTGAAGAAAACAGTCGTGGTTTGATTATCGCCGTTGTAAAGATCTACCGAACAGTTGTTAGTGCTTACGAGAACAGAAGTGTAAAGAAGTATAGCGAGCAAATAAATTGTTGTAGTTATTGCTGTGTACGACGTTGTATATGTAAGTTCGAACAGTGGCACATAAGATAGTGCGGACAATAAAGAGTTTAATTGAAACTAAACACTTGTTTGTTTTTTACTTTGTTTGCAATTAACGAACTCATATTTAAAGGTTTTTAAAAAGGTAAAAACGTAACAGTATGTAAATAAAATATGTGCATACATCAATAATCCTTTAACTTGCTTTGGAAGTCCTGATGATGCAACTTGTCAATATTATCTTACAGTCAGGCCGATATCCGAACACGTAATCTCTAGAGTTTGACACGAGATAAATATAGGACTGTCTTCCAAATGAGGGCAAATGAGTGTGCCAAAACTGAAGAGCTTTCAAACCACTAATGTGGTTAAAACATTTCTGTGGCATGGGAAGAGAAATTTGAGAAGTTACACTTGATGAAAGGAAAGATAAAGACATTCGAAGGCTCTTGTCAAGCCAGACGGATATAAGACAATCTAAACTTTTGCCAGATAGTTAGTAGTGTCATGCATTAAACTATCCAGAAGCAGCTTGAGAATAGTAAGCGGACGGAGGAAATATTATCGCCATGTACTTTTTTGGCCCTTGTGCTAAGTCCATTAAGATAGAAATCCTTACGGACACCGAACAGCATCTTAGTCAAAGCAATAGGGTTGGGAGAAAATTTAAAAGGAAATCCTGCACAGGCTGAGTGTGGTACAGTAGATCATATATTCGCAATACAGTAGAATTTCATTAGTCCGGCATCCAACAGTCCAGAATGCCCGATAATCCGGCATCGCTCCGGAAAATTTTAAAAATTTTGATTTTCTCCAAAAGTGTGTCTTTAAAGCAAATAAAAACACTCGAGAGCTATTCGGAAGTTTTCGGGATAGTTCGGGATCATCCGGAAGCGCTCGGTATTGTTCGGAAACAATTAGCGGCCGGCTAGTCTCAGTTGTCACAACAAAAGTACTAGCTATAGTGCTTCAGAAATTATTGATTTCCATATCATTAGAAATGAATTTTATACTAAACGCCAAAAGACAAGAAAACATTCGCGACTTTTTTAAATCTAAGTGAAATATGTTTTACAGTACGTGTACATACCACAAAACAAACAGAAACGAAAGCAATGACAGTTGAAAAAGGCTCTTAACATAAATGCATAGGCTAAACCAGAGGGAGAAAAAAAATGTTAAAAGTTTGTGCGAAGCAAGTGTGTTAGAAGCAACAGATATACGTAGTGAAAACTGGCGGATAAAGTGGAAAAATTAAATGTAAATAAACATTTATTTTGTGTTAAAAAAGGGAAAATTTAGAATTTTTTTTAATTTCTTCAATGTAAATTTTAAAAATTCGTAAATATTTAATCTTTAATCGAATTTGTATGGTTTTTGGTCACAATGAATATAGTTTCTTGTGCAAAAGGTAAGTAAGAAGCTAAATATATCAAGATCAAATAAGACATATTCCACATAAAATTTTTTCTTGCAGAACTTTGTGTGTATTACCAGTATTTATTAATTTCTTGAATGAAAAAGTTAAAATTCGGTAATTTTGTCATTATTAATCGAACTCTTAGCAATTTCTCTTTAAGATGAAACAAGATCCGTGTGTAAAAGATAAGTAAAAAGAAAAATATAACAAAATATATACTCATAACTTTTTTTTCAGGAGCTTGTGAATATACCTCTAAATTGGTTAAATACTAAGTTAGTGACAATCGATGAAAGGTGTCACCAAATACATTAGTTCCGTATTACGTTTCCCCAATAAAAAAGTTCATTTCCTTTCAAAACTATTCTATTATTCTACAAAAATATCATAAATTTCTACCAAAATAGAAAATAAAAACCCACCCTAAAAATTAACAAACATAAATAAACAAAACAGAGAGAATTAGACAGAGACAGATATACTTTTTGGTAATATTTGCTGTCTCTTTCAAATTTGGCCTATGCTCCTGTCAAATTCGATTCGTTACTGCTTATATTGTGGTACATACTTTGTTGTATGTATTTGTAGTTTAATTATTAACCTAATTGTTCTTATAATTACCGCTCGATAGTCCGGCACCGAGCCGGTCCCGAACGTGCCGGATTATCAGACTTTTACTGTACTTTAATACCTGTAGACTCCAATAAATCGATATCACCACGCTGCGCGGAATTCTTATACGGTATGACTTGGTGGTATGATTAGCTTCTTGGCTGCTATTTCATTAGTCGCCCTTTCTCTTATAGGATGTGTTACCACAATAGTCTTGCAGATGTTAACAGCAACGTTTTTCAGGCGAGAGTATTTGTTGTTTGCTAAAGGCTCTTGAGCCCTTGCCTGATCCTCCCTTCTTCTAATGCGGGATCTTACGCAGTTTTCGTTGACTCTCAGACAGCCCTAAAGACGATAGAATCGATCAAATGACCTCAACCAGATTATTGATTGTAGAGTACGATGTAAACTTGTTGCAGATAATGACTGCTAGGTTATTTGTAAAGGGTCCGCCAAATAACTTTTTTTTTGAAAATGCTTTAAAAAAAAAACTACTGAATATTTTCTCAAATTTCTTTTTTTATTTGAAAGTACAATCCTTCCGGTTAATAATGGAAAATAATTTCAAATGGCTGCCTCGGCTGGCCATGCAGTAGCCTACACGATCGGTCCAATTTTTAGGCACATTATCGATTTTGTGCAGCTGTATTTCACCAATGGCTTCACGAATATTGTCCTTTAAAGCGTCAATTGTCTCCGGCTTGTCGGCGTAACACTTATCTTTGACGGCACCCTACAAATAATAGTCCAACGGTATCAAATCGCAGCTCCGAGGTGGCCCAATTATACCTCTGGCCAAAATCCGCACCAAACAGTGACTCGTTTTGGGTGCGTCGGCTTTTCAATGTATGCGTGCGGGTTTTCTGTTCCCCAAATACAACAATTTTGCTTGTTTACATACCCGCCAAGATCAAAATGAGCTTCATCTGAAAAGATGATTTTTTTTTTTGCCAAAATCGGCATCTTCTGTAAGTCGATCGCAGGCCCACTTAGCGAAGCGAAAACGTATAATCATTTATTTTCCATTATTAACCGGAAGGATTGTACTTTCAAATAAAAAAAAGAAATTTGAGAAAATATTCAGTAGTTTTTTTTTTTAAAGCATTTTCAAAAAAAAAAGTTATTTGGCGGACCTTTTATATGAAGGTCGAATTCCGTATAAGAGGGTTTCTTTCAAACTTTAAACTCTCTGTCTGACTCTCCGGAAGTCTATAATGGGATTACGCTGACTAAATGGTGTGCATAATAGTTTACAAACTCCTAATATTTCCCCTGTAGAGTGTAAAAATGCCGACAACACTTAAAAACGCATGTTACCAAGCAGTCTGGTGGCAAAAGTAAATTGTTTAAGAGATCTCTACTAGTAACCTTATGTTGGCTACGTTTAAACACCTGCTAATTCAAGCGTAATCTTCAGCACACTGACTTACTGCCAGACTGGCTGGGCTGACTTAGCGGCAATGCATTCAACTTGAAATTTAAAATTTTTATGTTCAAGGTTGCGGTTTTTGTTGTTTTAAATATAATTTTTTATTTTTAATATTTTTGTTTTATTTTTTTTTATTTTTATCTTTTGTTTTACGCCTGTTGAAATGCAATTGCAAATGATAGTCATTTTCGAAAACCATGTTGATTTAAAATATTATACAAATTAATTTCATTGTATGTATGTACGCATCAGTATGTAATTTGTTTTCGGTAAATAACAAAATATTTTTGTGAGAAATACACTAAAACATGTCACGTGTTTATATATTTTTCATATTATTTCACAACTAATTACCATGCGAAAATAATAACTCAGTTCTTCGAAATTTTAAGTACGTTTTCACATTCAATAACTGCTAACAATTGTAAGTTATAAGTTTTAATAATAATTTCTTTACATAAATTTTTTTTGTAAATTTATTCAAAATTTATTTATTTATTGTTTTATTCAAACTTTATTTGTTTACATACATTGTTGGTATATGCCGACTAACGTTTCTTCTTAATCTGGTCTCGGCCATTGCAATTTCAACGTTTCTAACGTTTCTATTCAATCCGTTATTATTTGCACTGTATCCGCTTAACTGTGTTCTCACCTCTATGCGTTTTAAGTTTATTTACTGTACTGAAAGTAATTTAAGTGGCAATAGTGATATTTTGTTTGTTGTTGAAAAGAAAAAAAGTCTCTACAATTTGCCCAAATTCCCTTAAGAAAAGAATGATCTGCGGCACAGTGGCATTGAAAAAATAAAATTGTGATAAACTTACTTACATACTTAATTGGCCATTACCACATCCTCCAGTCACAATTACGATCTAGATTCACACACTAACCATGTTATGTGTGTTAACTTTTATACATGAATGGCGCGACCTAGAGTTTAATTTCGACTCCGTAGGACAGATGTTTGCGAAACTTTTTATGGCAATTGCTATTTACTCTCAGAGTTTTTTTTTTATTTTTTGTAAAACCAACACTCAGGGGATGGCCCCTACTCATGCAGTGCATTGTGCAGGTTTAGGAAAATAGGTTATAGGAAGGTGGAAAGAGGGAGTAGTGTTTGTGGACATTTGATTTAAACTTACCAATATCGTAACTGACGGGAAAAACTTCCTCAGGAAGATCATTCCACAAGCGAGCAGTGCGGGCAAAAAATGAATTTTCCCTGTAATGCATTGTGCGGTTCACTGGACAATCAACCACAAAAGGTTGAATCTGCTGCAAAGAAATCACCGAAGAGATATTTTTTCATATTTCGTTTCGTCCGAAATGTCTGAGCTGGAGTTTAAACCACGGGCTTGCATCTAATAGGCCAAAACACAACACAACCTAGACAACGGCCATTCAAATCATTGACATTGAAGACTGAATCACAGGAGTGGACTAAAGTGTCACATGGAAATTAAACCGATGGAACATTTTCTATTCTATTTAACATCGACATTTTGTGTCGAGAGCCGACATCAAGGCTCTCCACGGATTCATTAGTAGCTTGAGCTGGCTGGCTTCATCAGTGTAGTCGCGTTCTCCCTTTTTTTTTTATTTATTTATTTTTTGTTTTGTTTGGTCTGTGTAATTCTTCCGCTGCCCATTCTCCCTTTCCTACTTTCTCTCCTTCTTCCTATTCCCTCTATTATCCTTCCTTTTTAAGGACGTTGTACAATGGATCAATTCGACCTTCGGGTAATGTACTTGTCTCAGTTGACAAGTACACGTCCTCTAACTTAACCTAACCTAACATCCGAGAAGGATGGATTGGAAGAAATTGAGGAAATACATACACGATACGGATTTCTCTTTTTGAGTGAACCCACAACAGCCCGACACCATAACTAAGGTATACTTCGATAAAACATGGATAGTCCATTTTTCTAATCGTTTTTCCTCCTTCCAAGCTACCTACCTAAACAGAATTCCTTATTAAAGCCTGCATTTTAATGTCGACAAAAGGATCAGTAAATAGGTTTCTATTTAAAGGACGCTTCCATCTAGATCTTGGAGAATAGTGTAACTCCAGTTGCTTCCAGCAATCGATCACGAGCATTTTTAAGCCTTGAGGATTCCAGTCTAACGCAACTTGTAATACTGTCGGAATCCCGTCTTGTTTATTTACTTTCTTTTATTTATTTTAGTGTGGGATTTTTTTTATATTCCTTTTCATTCCTTTATTGACTTAAACGCTGTTGCTTTCTTTAGCCTGTTGTTTGAGTCTGTTTCGTATAAGGGAAATACTTGAAATAACAAGGCTTTGAATGCATCGGAGATGTACTACTTACGTAATTGTCCATTAGAAAACGTTAGTCAGGATTACAACCTAGCTGTTCGCACCACCCATGTTGCGTGTGTTAATTTTATTCAAAAGTAGCGGAATCTACAGGTTAAAGACGTCTGCGAATGAGAGATTTTGAGAACCTTTTCAGTACAATTTTATTTACTGTCGGAAATTTTGCTAAAAGAGCACTGGGTGTGAGGAAGTCACCAACAGAAATATGTTTTTTATACACCTTTTTCGAAACGTCAAACGTGAGATTTAAACTCACGGGCTACCTACTAGATTACGGTGACTTCATCGAGGATGTAAGCTAGTTTAGTCTCATCAGTTATCTTAGAAGCCCGCTACCTATCTAAGCTGAACATTTAAAACCTATTTCTGATTCCACTGTATCTATCGGGTCCGCCATCTAACGTTTTTTTTTTTTCAACTAGTGCATATTTCGTAAATGGTAACACTTAGCTCATGTCTGATTTGACAGATAATTAGTTTTGTCCTTTCGCTGAACGAATATGGTTGTGGAAACGCTTGAACAACAACACCAAGTGGGCCTGCGATCGACTTACAGAAGATGCCGATTTTGGCAAAAAAAAAAAATCATCTTTTCAGATGAAGCTCATTTTGATCTTGGCGGGTATGTAAACAAGCAAAATTGTCGTATTTGAAACCCGCACGCATACATTGAAAAACCGGCGCACCCAAAACGAGTCACTGTTTGGTGCGGATTTTGGTCCAGAGGCATAATTGGGCCATTTTTCTTCGAAAATGAGCAAGGAGTGGCCGTTACAGTCAATGGCGATCGTTATCGGGCCATGTTGAACGAATTTTTGTTCACAAAAATTGAAGAGGAGGATATTGGCAACATTTGGTTTCAACAGGACGGCGGTACGTGCCACACAGCCGAAGCTACACTCGATGTTTTGCGCCCTGTTTTTGAAGATCGCATTATCAGCTGCAGAGCTGATGTCGTTTGGCCACCCCGGAGCTGCGATTTGACACCGTTGGACTATTATTTGTGGGGTGCCGTCAAAGGTAAGTGTTACGCCGGCAAGCCAGAGACAATTGACGCTTTAAAGGACAATATTCGTGAAGCCATTGGTGAAATACAGCTGCACACAATCGATAATGTGCTTAAAAATTGGACCGATCGTGTAGGCTACTGCATGGCCAGCCGAGGCAGACATTTGAAAGAAATTATTTTCCATTATTAACCGGGAGGATTGTACTTTCAAATAAAAAAAGAAATTTGAGAAAATATTCATTTTCAAAAAAATAAGTTATTTGGCGGACCCTTTAGATAACGATGACTTCATTGAGGATGTAACCTAGTTTAGTCTCTCTCATCAGTTATCTTAGAAGCCCGCTGCCTATCTAAGCTGAACATTTAAAATCTATTTCTGATTCCACTGTATCTATAACGACGCATTTATTTATGTGAAGTGTGATAAATCTTATATTAAATTTTGTGTATTCGTACGTATTTTGTCATTAATTGCTTTGATTTTAAATTAGTTCACATATGATAATTAATTTTTTTTCCTCTCTCTACCATTTTTAAGGCTCTTTGTTAGCTTTTTCGTCTACTTATTTTTTTTTTTTTTTTTGATCGCAGTATATACATACATACATACATACATACATATGTTCATATGTATTTGCTATTATTCAAATACCCTCGCTTACAAATAAATAACGAATGAAATAAGTATAGGAAAACGCTTAAATTCAAATTCAAAATTGCATACAACGTTTGTATGAGTGTTTGTTTTAGTAAATATTTGTTAAATATTGCCATTAGAACAAAGTGATGTTTATGAATATGTGTTTACGATATAATAATGGAAAACAAAATAAATTCTTTGAATTGCAGGGTTATTTAACCCTTTGACGGACACCAAAATTTTAGGAGGCCTTCCCGTGGGATACTTGCTTTATAATGATTTTATGAAGGAAACAATTTATGACGTGTATACACGTCATGTCCCCCCAGAAATCCTTGTTATGACGTCTATAGACGTCAGCGTCCGTCAAAGGGTTAAACAATAATTTCAAGAATTTAATTTAAAAATCCGTATACTCCCAATGTACATAAGTGCGACATAAGAAGGCAGATGCCGCGAATTGCCCATGTTATTTCTCTATTATCTTGAAATGCACGAATCATCACGGTGTCGAGCGCGTTGTTAGAAAGAAGTGATGAACGAACACATTCCCTTTACGTGCACTCAATATCTTAGCTGGTGACCGTAGCATATCAGTGTGTTGCTCCTTAATATAGAATTTCGATTGAGATCCTAATCTTCTCTTAAACTACCTAACTTTGTAATAAATTTAGAAATACGTCGTGACTAACAGTTTCAAAGCCTATTAAGCACTAGTGCCAAAGTCTAGGAGGCGCTAGTACATCTAGGCGCTAGTCGCTCTCTCTTGTGTGTTTGTGGTCATCTTTTTCAGTTTGTTGTTTCGATTTATGTCTTATTTTTTATTTACAAATTTTATTTTATTTTTTCATTACAACCCTTCAGTCAGGATTACGACCTAGCTTCTCACACCACTTATGTTGTGTGCGTTAATTTTATACATGAGTGGCGGGACATACAGTTTAAAGTCGACTTCGAACGACAGATTTTTTTGAGAAGCTTTTCATGGTAATTTTATTTACTCTCAGAGTTTTTGCCAGAAATCTGCTGAGAGAAAGTCCCCGAAGAAATATTTTCATATTTTCGTTTTGATGTCTGACCTGGGGTTTGAACTCGGGCCTTCAGTCTAATAAGCCAACACACTACCTACTAGACTACGGCGACTTCAATTAATCAATTTTATGTCTCTACCCTTTTCTAATTCCTATCGCCTGTGTCCACTATTATATCTATTTTACTATATTTTCTTTTTAGGACGAATTACAATGGATCAGCTCAACCTCCCAGTATTGTACTTTTCTTAATGACCACTACATGTCCTCAAACCCAACCTAACACAAGGTAACCTGTTCCTTTGTCAGCAGGCTAGGTGTTACATAAATCTGTTAATTGCTTATCAAAGTTATGTATACGATTACTTTATTGACAATTCTGTGTAATTTGTTCTTCTTTGTACAAGAAAAGGGTGATTTCTCTGGGAGCAGAAAGACTAAAATGTTCCTATATTGTGGGATATTTTAGCCCACACCACATATTAAACATTTTATCTATTGTTTTATGACTCTAAACATCGCGATGGGACCAATAAGAATTTGGTAAACTTGGATTAAATATCTTTACTGATAGTCAAATGACAATTAGAGCGATAACATCCAGGACTACATGAGCAAGGCTCGTCCGGAAATGTAAAACGGCGATTAACAAATACTCTAGGCAGTGGTATGCATAATTATGTTTACCTCGTTATTAGGGAGCAATTGGAAATACAAAAATTTGCTAATATAACCGGAGCATTACATATCATAAGCTTTGGTAAGTAAAAAGTAAGCGGGAACGTCGCATCGACTATTGGAAAACAATGTTACAGTTGAAAGGTTTACAAAGATACTCGGAAACAATCCCAATGAGAGGAAATACATATTATAAGACTGAAGAGGGGCATACTCACGGAACACTCCACCTTATATAACCTCCTCCACCGTATAGGCCTGATGGAACATGATGAATGCAAGGCATGTGGAAGACATGGAAACGAAGGAACACTTTCTATATCTTTACCCGGCCTTCGTGATTTCGAGATCCCAATATTTTAGGAATGATACTATACCAGCTGGCTTCCGCTCCAACAAATCTTGCGTCGACCAGGTCAATAGTCTCAGGATTATTGTGGAACAATCAGTTAAATGGAGATCGCCTCTTTATCTCGTATTTGTTGACTTCGAAAAGGCTTTTGATACTCTCAGTCATACGGCCATAGGGAGCGCACTGCCATGCAAGGGTGTCCCTACTAAAATAATAGACTTAATAAAGACACTGTACAACAATGCAACATGCCGCGTATTACATGAGAAACAACTGGGCAAGAGCATCAAAATAAAAACCGGAGTCCGCCAAGGATGTGTGCTGTCACCACTCCTCTTTAACTGTGTCCTCGATGTAGTGATGCAAAAGTCAACAAGTCATAGAAGAGGGATTACATGGGGTCTGCAAGATAGATTAGAAGACCTAGACTATGCGGATGATATATGTTTGCTAAGTCATTCTTTCTCGGACATGCAATCAAAACTGAATCTTATTAGCGAAACCGCAAAGATAGCTGGACTGAAAATTATTATCCACAAAACCAATACACTCAGGTTAAATGCTAACACAGAACGTAAATTCCTAATATATGGCAAGGAAATTGATGATGTAGAGTCCTTTTGCTATCTGGGCAGTATAATTGATAAATCCGGCGGTTCATCAGCGGATGTTGCCAGTCGCATTAACAAGGCGCACAATGCTTTTGCCCAACTTAAAGCTGTCTGGAAATCGTCTAACATATCGAGACGCACCAAAATTAAAATTTTCAATTCCAACGTTAAATTCACATTACTATACGGTTGTGAAACGTGGAATATGGCACCGCGCGATTCCCAGTCTCTTCAGGTATTCGTTAACAAATGTCTGCGTAGAATCTTGCGTGTGTACTAGCCTTCCGTAATATCCAATGCCCAACTCTGGTCAGATACGGACCAGCAACCAATTGAGAGGGAAATAAAGAGACGCAGGTGGGGTTGGATTGGGCACACTCTTCGAAAGCCATTAGACGACATAACAAGGAATGCCACAGACTGGAACCCCCAGAGAAGCAGGCGCATCGGACGACCAGCGCACACTTGGAAACGCCAAATCATAACCGAACTATCCAAACTACGTCTACAATGGAACGAAGTCAAACATCGCGCTGATGATCGAGCTCATTGGAAACAACTTGTTGCGGCCCTATGCTTCCTTGAGGAGTAAAAGGAACATATATATGTATATATATACTATACCAGACATAGATCGCCTCAGAGGAGTGGACTGGAGGATGATAAAGAAGTTTGTACAAGCTACAGAATTCCTGTTGAAAGTATGGTTGAAATTCCTTAATAAATTTTATTGATTTTGTTAGACATATTGTCCGATTCAAAATCTTTCATTATCAACATGAATTTCTTCTCCATTATCAACTCCTCAGAACGGGTTAAATGTTAGTAAACTTGGCAGCATTCTACAATTCAAATGTAAACATGTGCGGCAGTAGTATTTTTACGCGTACATTGCCACTATTTGGTAAATTATTGTTTAAAATTCCAAAGACTGTAAAACGTAAGTTAATTTTTCCTTTCTTTTTTAATACAACAATAAATGAAAGTTATCAGTAAATTTTTCTTAAAGCACAGCTCCTTTATTAGTAGTAAAAATGTCTACAAGCATTATAAGTCCTAAACGTTTACGCGCCGATAATGCACCCTTAACCATAGGAACTCACAGTGGCACTTTTCACTGTGATGAAGTTTTGGCCTGTTTTATGTTAAAACAATTACCCGAATATAAAAATGCTAAGATTTTTCGTTCTCGTAATGAAGCGGAACTACATGAAAAGTGTGATATTATTGTAGATGTTGGCGGTGAGTTTGATCATGAAAGAAAACTATATGATCATCACCAGAAATCATTTCAGGAAACAATGAGCAGCCTAAAGCCTGAATTGGGCGACCAATATAAAATTAGGTTAGTTACACTAATTCATTTTGTTTATTAAAATTACTAAAACTCATAAATCTTTTTAGACTGAGTAGTGCTGGCCTAGTATTTTGTTTTTATGGCGAACGTGTTATAGATGAAATCTTAAAAAAACATGCCGATATAACGCTTACAGAGCGCAATTTAAAGCTGACATTTGCACAGATTTACGCAAATTTTATTAGTGAAATTGATGCCATTGACAATGGCGTCCCAATATGTTCGGATGGCCAAGAACCATTGTATAAAATATCAACACATTTATCCAAGAGAGTAGGCAGTTTCAATACCAGTTGGGAAGAAGAAGGCACTAATGTTGATGTGGATGCCCGTTTTGAGGAGGCTATGTCTTATGCCGGTAAAGAATTTATAGATAACGTAATTGCAATTGGTGGTTCATGGATAAGAGCACGAGAATATGTACGTAAGGCTTTAGAAAGTGCTAAAAGTGTGCATGAAAGCGGAGAGATTTTGCTATTGGATAAATTTTGTCCTTGGAAACATCATTTAGCTGCTTTAGAAAAGGAGTATAATGTGCAAGGCGTACCTAAATTGGTTATTTTTACTGATACTTCTGGTGGTTGGCGCGTAGCTGGTGTCCCAATTACACCAGACAGTTTTTTGGGTCGTAAATTCCTTCCAGAGCCTTGGAGAGGCTTAAGAGATGAAGAGCTGTCGCAAGTGGCAGGTGTTGAAGGTTTAACATTTGCTCATCATACCGGCTTTATTGGAGGAGCCAAAAGCAAAGAAGCTGCATTACAAATGGCCATAAAAAGCATCCAATTTGATTCTAAACAAAATTAAGCAATAAAGTTTGTACGATACATACTCATCAAAAAAGCTTTTAAACATTATTTCCTTTATTTATGAAGTCCTTATAAAGAGAAGTTACTGAGCTCAAATAGGTATACCCATCCATATACCTCAATGACGACAGTTATTAATAAAATTCTTTAAATTATAAAAATTTCAATTTGTAAAACCGAGGATTTGAATTGTTTGTACTATTTCCATTTCCAGATGTTTATATTAGTGCCACACATTGGGTACATATATAGGTATAAGGTCAGCCCGTCCGTCAGTTAAATACAAAACATATTGAAGATAGCATTTCAAGGTTGATAGTAGAGCACAATTTACAACTACAAACATTTTAATGGCCCTAGGCGCAGTCTTAAGCTTGATGGTTCCTAAAATACTTAATAAAGTGCTACTTCTATGATATTGCAACTACAAATACAGAGCATTTACGTTATTTCATATTCTATCGTTTATATAAACTTATCTGTTAAACATTATGCTTTTAATATGTTTCTTGTTTAAAACAAATTTTATTTTTATTATACTTTTTTCATTTAAAAAATCCTTCCATTGAGAACTAATTACAAAATACAAATAAAAAATTTTATACAAAACCAGTTCGCAATATCCAGACTTTAATCCATGCGAGTTTTCAGAGTTTTTGTTGTGATCTTGTCTTTTTCAATGATATATACTGTAGCTCCCCAACCACTTATAGCATCACGATCGAAGGCATTGATCATGGCTTGTGATATTACCTCGAACAGTTGATCAGGTTCCAAATCAGGTTTCCACAATGTTTCGCACATTCCGTACAGTTGTTCACCACATGTGCCAGCCACAACAAAATCGTCGGGAACATTTGGACAACCAATTAAATCCATATTACAAATAAAAGGTTCCATTGTCTTGGGATCTAAACCAGCAATCACGGGCTCAATGAAATAGGGACCAAAACGATGCTCGTACAGGAAACTGGAAAGCATTGCAGAAAATCTGGCAGGTTGCATTTCACGATTCTCTCGTGTCTCGTACAAATTTTTGCGGAACATTAAGCGATCTCTGACGGTTAGAATATCCGTTTGTAGGCCAACCAGACCCAAGAACATGCGTGGATTTACCTGGAACACCTTTTCAAAATCGGTTTCAATTGTTTGAGCCTGTACACCGAAACGTCTGTCGGTAGCAATGGCCACACAATCCTTGCCACGCATTGCAACAACGCAACCACCATTATAAGCCAAAATAGACATGTTCTTTGCTTCTTTTAGTACTTAAAAATCTGAATATTATTAATAAATTCTATGATTTAGCAGAAATTCTCTTAATAATTGCAAAACAAATGCCGCTTGAGTCTCAGCAAGACGATGACTTTTTGTTTCTTCAGTGTTGTTGACTTGTAAAATTATTTAATACTTATTGAGACAGCTCTGTAAAGAAGTAATGCCATATTAATGTACTATTTTTTTTTTTTTTTTTTTTTTTTTTGATAGGGTTAACTGTAATATGCCTTTAGTACATATATATTAACTAATTTAAATAAAATTTGTTTAATACTATTGAAAATTATATCTGTATTTTATTTAATTAAATTTTAATTCTTGACAATAATAATGACATCGTATTAATATGGCAACTCTGTACATTTTCTTAAAATATCAATTTTCGGTGACTGCAAAATAGCACTAGTGGGGCGATTGCAAAAAAAGAACATTTTGTTAAGAAAAATCGAAATTTTTCAATATAAAAAAATTCTCAAATACAAAAAACCTCCAATTAATGTAGTATAGATCTGTATTAAATTAATAATTTATGAAATATAGAAATGAAAACCAATTAGAGCTGAGTAAAACTTGTGCAAAATTCTAGACGAATTGTGAAACTATAGAAACAGTGTGGTTTGCTAATAACTGTAAGACCGAAAGGAGAAAAAAAGAAAAGAACAAAACGTCAAAAGGCATATAAATATACAGCTGCACATAGACGGAGGCAAATAAATAAGAAAATCATTTAATCCTTTTTGTGCTTTACATAAAACGTAGAGAATTCTGGTCAGAATAACGCATACAACAAATAAACCGGCATAGCGGTACACCCAATAAGATCGGGAAACCAAATCGTTAATATGGCTGAAGCTGTTGTTGAAGAGAGGCCAACTGTGCCCACAAGGTTCTATTGTCATATGTGTGATGAGGAAATCAACATTCCCAACACTAATACCGACTATATTTGTCCCTTATGTTCAGGAGGATTTGTGGAAGAATTACCACCCGCAACGGCTTCAAATACTGCAGCTGCTGCTGGTAGCGGCGGTGGTGGTGGCAATAGTAGCAGCAGCAGCAGCACTGGTTTCATGGGCAGCGGCGTTAGCGGCGGCGGAAATGACGAACAACTAGAGGCTCTGCGCGGACAAATTGCAAATCTCTTGGCATCGCGCAATGGTCCCAATTTGGAAATAAATATACATCCGAGTTCAGTACGTAACCAGCCGAGAGGTATTGTTTCGTTGGGTTCGGTACCCACTGGAGGCGGACGTGTGCGACCTCAGAATTTAGATTTTTTGGACAATGTGCTAAGAGACTTTTTACAATCAATTTCAGCAGGTGGTGGAGCAGTAGCTGGAGAAATGAATCCTTTTGATAATTCCCAGCTGTTGTTTATGGGAAACTTGGGTGATTACGCTTGGGGTCGTGAGGGCTTAGACACTATTGTCACTCAACTACTTAATCAAATGGAAACTTCAGGACCTCCGCCCTTAGCAAAAGAAAAAATCGACGATATACCCAAGGTAGAGGTGACCGCTGAAGAAGTTGAGCGTAAATTACAATGTTCCGTTTGTTGGGAAGATTTTAAAATTGACGAGAAAGTGCGTAAACTACCTTGTTCTCATTTATATCATGAGGATTGTATTGTGCCATGGCTAAATTTACATGGAACTTGCCCTATTTGCCGCAAATCGTTAAATGGCGATGAAGATATCGACTATGATGTGCATATGGATAGCGACGATGAACAACAACAGCTTTCAATGTCGACTTCATCTGTATGTCCAATACATCAACAGCAGCAGCAACAACAAAATGAAAATGAAAGTAATACCGTTAACAATACGGAAGAACCTGGCACTAGCAGCTCAGCTGCTGCTACCGCTACAGCTAATCCTTCATCAGCTTCAGCCAATTTACGTCAACAGCAGCAAAGATCGGAGAATATATTTGGTTTTGAGAAAATGGACAGCGTTGATTTGGATTAAGATAAGAATTTGTTATTTTCGATAACTCGATTAGCATGTATGTATGTATGTAATGATAACATAAAATTAAGGTACAGTGGGCTAAAATTCATTTTTTTAATAATTCTCCTTTTTTTAAATTAATTTCTTTCTATAATATTAACAATATTTTTTAAATAATCTAAGTCATTTACGATATTTTAAAGGACATTAAAATAAAAATAACATGGAAAACAAAAGACCGTATTTTACAAATAGACTTGGATTGTAAAACAAGGCTTTTGCATTATAATGTAGTTTGCATATTATAAGACTTATTTATAAACTAAAATGATTATTATATGTATGTGTGTGTTGTATAAACACAAAATATTCGCCCACTGTATCCTTAAACCATTTCAATTTAAATTTAAAATTTTTTTTTTTTTTTAATAAGTCAGGTGCATGGTTAAGGTGATTTTTGAACTTTCATAAGAGAAGAAAAAATTTAAAGAAAAATAGTTGTTAATTATTAATGAAGAATCGTGTCAAGAAACAAAGGAAAGGGAATCGCTCAAAATGACTAAAAATATGATGAAGAAAAAAGGGTATTTGATTGTGTAAATTAGTTTTCTTTTCAAAATCATTACTTAACTATAAAAATTTTTTACATTGGAAATGCTAGAATGTATATGATAATATTATTGTTCATCAAAAGATTTCTATTAAAATAAAATTAAATTATTAGCTCACAAAACAAACAAAAACAGAAAAAAAGAAAAGGAAGAAACAAATTATTAATGAACCTTCTTCATATAATTGTATGTCGTCTGTATAATTTTATTGTGACCACAAACTAAAAAACAAACATTTTTGTTTTAATTCTTTACCCTATAAGTTTTCCATTATGAAAATTACATTTTTTTCTGAAATACAAAATTTCACTTAGACGCATATATATATATATTTAACAATCTTATATTTAAAATTAAAAAAAAAAAAAAAAAAAAAAACACTAAAATAATATTAATAATAAATATTCTTAACTAATACATATTTTTTCATTTATATTATACATTATAACTGTAAAAAAAAAAAAAATCGAAAAATATTAACCATAATATTTTACATTATAACACACATGCATATTTAAATATAATATTTAATTTGATTATAACGAAAAACCATTAAAAAAAACACTGTAATAATTAACTTTCTTATGTTTAAACATTTGAGATATTCTTTTTGAAGAATAATGCTATTTTAATATTTATTATATGATCTTGTGCGTAAAATAAAAATTATTTTTGTATTACCTTTTATAATTTATTAAAAAAAAAATAATAACAGAATAATAATATATACATATATACATATGTATAATAGAAAGAAAAAACAAAACAATATTATACTTTTCAAAATTATGTAACTTATGTTTCTAAACTAATATTTGGATTTGCAAAAAAAAAAAACGAAAAACAAACAACAAATAAATAATAAATACATTAAACATGATAAAATATATATGCATATATTAAAAACAAAACGTTTAAAATATATTTAATAAACATTTAATTATAATCTAGCTTAGTTGAAAACGAAATAAAAGTTGAAAAAACAAACAAGATACAAGAAAATTGAATATAAATACATAAAATGTAAAACAACAATATTGCTCTTTGTGTTTTAGCTGATTATGCAAAATATTAAAGGCTTAAAACGATTGTATTTTGTTACAAATTGTATTGTATTCCGAGGCTAGTAGAAACACACTTTCATCGAGAGACCTACACAGGCGATTGTAAACCTTCATAAAAAGTAAAAAGAAAAATTAGAAAAGAAGGAAAAATGTAAACAACCTGAAGAAAAGAAAATTAACTATCCAGTACAAATTATACCCCAGGGTGACATAATGTCCTAGATAAATATCCTGCTAAAGATATACCTCTTAGCCAATCAATCTCGTTTATGAACACAATGAATGGGATGATCCTCAAGCTTATAATCCATCAATTCATACCTACATACCTCGATCCATTATTTTCAGTATGTATTTCCCCATCAGTTCCGTTGCCCCTAAAATCACCGTCTGAAAAACGTTTAACTTCGTTGAAAGACTACAAGACAATTTGTACTCGTCTCCACTTTCGACCTGTTCGTGAAAGTAACTCAGCCGTTGAAAGGTTTATCCACCATTTAATACATTATGCAAGTACAGCAAAATGTGTATTCACCGCCGTCCGTTCTTCTTTCGCCTCTAAAAATCCAAGACTTTGGAAAGTAATCTTTGAACGTGCAAACAAAAATTTGTGGTTGTTGTTTTTTTTTTACAAGTAAAATCAGTTGCCGTCTGTAGTACCATTTTGGGCAAATAGCAGCGGATCAGAAGCTCAATTGCCATCCATAATTAAGCCATAAAATTTTCGAGAATTTGTAATAGCGGATTGTATATCGTCGTCGAAAATCCAAAAGTACGTAACAAACATTTTTCTAATTTTACAGGAGAAGCAAAAAAAGTTATAAAATAACAAGTACTTCATATGTAGAAACATTTTGAATTATTGATATAAAAACGTTATTTTTGGTCGCAAAGATAACCTTACGAATCATAATCAATCAAAAACTCGATTTTGATTTTTTTGATGATACGTACTTTTGGATTTTCGATGACGATATGTAGTACATGCTCTTCATTATCTGCCTGTTTGTTCTATTTGTCACAAATGGGTTAACAGGATTCTCTTTATTTTCCCTACTAAAAAAAGCAACTGTGTTTAAGAACATTTGAAATTGTAGTTGTAAATTGGTTTATTCTCATTGCACTTGTTTATTTGTTGTGTGTGTGCGGAAAATGCATAAACATTTGTTTATTCTTTACTAAAAACAAACAAAAAAGAAACTTTATTATATTAAAACTGTACAATAATACAAAAAAAAATCGCCAACAGACAGACAGCATGGAAGCCATTGAAGAAGATATAGATGAGAACGATTTATTACATGATTTATACGATGAAGATGAACAGAATATTGAATCAACTCGCTTATCGGAAATGGTAAATAAGAAAAGAAATAAATTTCTTAAGGAATATAATGAAAAAAAAAAAAAAAACGGTATACATCATTATACATAGGTCCGTAAACAGTATCTGAAGTATTTGGAAAAGCAATTAAATGAGAATTTGCAGAACTCTTGTTTCAATAAACAAAATTACGACCGACAAAATGAAGCCTACGACGGAGAACTGTGTGAAATGTCAATTAAAAGAACTGCTCAACTATTAGAGGACAAGGCTGTTAAGGCCTGTATGATAGCAAAATTCTACCAAAGGGCAATGATCAAAATTGTAAGTACCTCCTACCTGTGTATGATGATAAACATAACATAACTACTGTAGCTTAAAATTATGCAATCATTATTTTTGTAAAAATTTCAAAAACTTTAAAACTGTTATAAAATAACCTCGAAATTGTGTAGAATTTTAAAAGATAGTCTTGCTTTTATTTTTAAACTCTTTAAGAGCAATTATAAACATAAAGTACCACAAATTTATATCAAAATCGTAATCATTGTGCGTTCTGCGATAAATATTCGGGATTCACACTCTTTTTCTTGTTGTTCTGACCAAAATGTTTCTTAGTTATCTAGGTTTACGTTGTTCTTGTTGGTCCCATTCAAGAACTGAGTATTTAATTTCACAGACTGGTCGGATACAGTCCCGTTTGAGCACACGAACTTCATATGCAATTCATGTTACTTTTCCCCCCCTTTTAGAAATATACCAATAATGCCTTAAGTGGTAATCTTATCTTCATTAACATTTACAGATCGCAATTGTACGCCGCTCAACACATGAGAAAAAGTTAATGCATCAATTGGAAAGATGTCTGCATACTAGAGAAGAATCTTCAAATAAAGCTACACAAACAGAAACGAGTCTTTTACACTCTGCTGACATTCAAAATTCCCAAATTCCAGCGTTTGATGATAATTCCGATAAGCCCACAATATCATTAGATGATAAAATTAAAATGTTTGAAGATCGTTTAAAAAAAGAAAAATGTTTAGAAGTTGCCAAAAAGCATTCGTTGGCTAGTAGCAATGGTGAATACAAAAAATCGAAAACATATCATAAAAATCGTAATACTTCTGTTCATCCTCGGCGTTATAGGCATCATCACAATGATAATAAATGCTTAAAACCGAAAGAAGAAATTACTTTTAGTCCTACACCATCTATAGAACAACCTACAACACCAATAACTCCTCCCGCATTGAAACAGAACATTTGCCCCGAAACAGCAGTAGTTCACAGGGCGGAAACAAATGCTATTGATGATGATTATGCAAATGATAGCGTTGCCTTAGAATTGGCGCGAATGTTTAGTGAAGAGAAAACAGAATTAGATGAGATTTTTGGTATCGATCCTAATGATGAACCGGATGATCCACAAATTTGTAAAATCCTCAAAGAAATCAGGGCAGCTAAAATAAATCAAGTAAATAGTGAAAAGATGCAACCACCATTATCACCAAATGTGAATGGCGAAGATAATGTTATAGATCCTAATAACTATCGAGAGCAAAACCATTTGCCCCAACAGCCTATTAACTCGTTCGCAGACGTAGATTTAAGCAAAAGCATTTGGCCATGTGAGCTATTTATGCAAAAGCGTACGTTAAGCGAATCTTTAGCTCGTCTTCTAGAGGAGGATTTGCGTTGGCATGATATAATGAAATGGAAATTTCTGCAACTGTTTGGTGAAGACAGTGATGATGAGTTTACACCTTGCAGTCCAAGTATTGAATTGAATGAAGTATTAATGGGCAGTTGTATACGACGTATTTCACCTTGGATTGTCAAGCACCTAATGAAACCAATGCGCGATGGTCTGATTGGCAATCGTTTCCTGTTCAAAAAATTGGCTAAGCATTTAGCACGAAGTATTATTATGGAAAATCAATATCCAGGTAATTATTATAGAATTGGTATTGTTGTAGTTGAATTCTAAAACTATATGAAATTTTTTTTAATACATTTAGATGAATCACTGATTAGAAACTATGTAGAGAACTTCTTTTGCCTGCATCAGGCTGTTATGTCCTTGGAGGACCTGGACGTAGATATGCCAAGTATATCATCATTGTGAATATTAATAATACAAATAAACAATATAAACTATAATAAATTAAAAAATAAAAAAAAACAAACTCATTTTCTGTTAACATCTTTTTCCATTACACCCTCTCTCCTTTGTGGACTTTTACACATTATCTTCATCGCTTTGTTCTACTTCTTGCAGTACCATACGTCTCCAGATGTTATTAGTACCTATGCTTCAAATAAGTCGCACTTTGCGCTTATTTTACGAATAGCTTGCATGGCAAGCTATTTAAACAATGTTTGTTTATAAATCGATCAATCAAGCTTAATTTTAATTTGGTTTTCGTAAAATCTTTTTTTTTTTCTTTTTTACTTACACACGCACTCATACCCACACACACACACACCTTACAATTTTGATAAAAATTCGCACCCATTATCGATTGATTTCAAGAATAAGAATATCAATTTTGTTTTTAGTGTTATGATTACAATAAGAGTTTTTCTTTTTCATTTTTTTGTTTGTTTTTTTTTTTGTTTTTGTTTTATAATTATATAAATTTTTTAAATAGTTATAATATTATATTTATTTTAATAAACGACAACTGCTGCTGTGCACGCACATGTTGAGAGTTTATGAACATCGATCGTCAAAATTAAAAAGAAAGAAAGAAACCATCAACAGTATTGATCCGTTCAGTTCCAAATGTGAATGAAATGTAATTAAAACATTGTTTGAGGCAAATAGAACTGAGAGTTCAAAGTCAATCGATTAGTTTCAGTATTTGTTGTACGGTTGTTGAGTTAAGCGGTGTTATTTGCTACTAGACCACATTGACACAGAGACGACATAATTCATTTCATTTCATGTGCTTAATTTATTTCTTTAAATTTCTGGGTTTGCTTTGCTTTGCTTGGTTTTGTTTGTTAAAATTAAAGATGTTGTTTTTTTTGTTGCTAATTTGTTATATTCTCTTTATATCTGTTCTGTTCTGCTGTTCTATTCTGTTCAGTTGTGTTGTTCTTCTTAGATCATTGGTTGCTAAGAGTGAATTTTGTTACTGCGACTGTTGCGACAATGTTCTCTGCTGTTATTATTATTCTTACAATTCATGTTGATTTTATGTTGTTGTAGTGATTTTTTGGCGGGTCTATGGAGATGATAACACTACCTAGTATCTGGTAATTGATTTGTATTTGCTGCCGACATAGCTGCTGTTGCTGCAGTAGCGGCTGCGCTTTGTTTGTATTTTTGTGGTTGTTGACCTTGTTGTTGTTGTTGCGACTGTGAACCTGTAGCAGTGGCAGCAGCGCCCCCAGCCGAAGTGGGTGGTGGGCGGCCACGTCTTTCAATACCTCTATCTGTTGAAGCATTACCTCCACCAACACTGGCGCCGCTTGTTTGCTTAATTCCGGATGAAGTATTAGAAGCTTTCTTTTTGCTAGAATAGGCCTGCTGTTGTTGCTGTTTTAGATCTTCCACCACAAAATCGTCAGGCGATGTCTGCTGCTGTTGGTGAACTTGTTGCCGACCACCACCGCCGCCAGTTGTCGCATTTATGGTTTGTGCCGATGCATCAGCAGCATTGTTGTTCATCATCGATTCTCGTACATCCTTATCATCATAATTTTCACTATCATTGGCTGTGTTTGTGTTGTTGCTATTGGCAGCTGCAGCAGCCGCCGCTTTTTCATTATTTACATTATCACTGTTGGTAGTCTCCTGGGATTCTGCGCGCTTCTCATGATCGTCCTCCAACTCCAGAGAAGGACAAGCTAATGTTGAGAGCAATAAGGCCTGTACAAATTGTGAACTAAAATACCGCAGAAAGTTAATATTTGATTTGGTGCAATTGAAACGAAATGGTCTTACCGATCAGCACGTTCTCTGCCAATTTCAGCCCATTCAGCGTCACTTAGAGTTGGTTGCATGAATTTTGTGAGCAAGAATTGCGATTGTGCACCATCTGTTCCACTGCCGCTACCTCCTGCCACTCCAGCGCTAGAACCAGCATTTGCGCCACTTCCAGAGCCCCCAATTGCCATGCCCAGCATGCTGTTGCCATTGCTACCACTGATTCCACTGCCCCCAGGCTGTAGAAAGGAGGAATATTGTGGTGACAAACCGAAATCGTTGAAAGTCAAATAATTGCTAGAATTCAACGTTACTTCTCTAGTGTTTAAAGCATTCGCGGCCAGACTGGATTGCTGCGATTGATGTTGCGCAGACACAGACCACTCGCTTGTACGGCATGTTCCACTACCACTGCCGCTTCCATTAGCACTGGCTCCGCCACCACTTATAAGTCCGCCACCACTGCCAGAACCTGATCCACTAGCACCACTTATGACCTCGGCCATGGTTGCATTTGAATTCGATGATGAGACCAAAGGATGCGCACGTCTAGGCAAACGTTCTAGTTGTTGACGTGTAGCCTGTATACATAGAAAGCGAATAAAATTTTCAATTTAGTAAAATCAAAACAGTTCATTGTGTGTCAAGTATTGTCTAAATAATTGCCGTCACTTGTTGGCGCTCCAATTGTATTTGCATCTGCAGTTGTTGTAACTGTGAAGTAGGAGGACCTCCACGTCTTACACCTGATAGTTGTGAAAGTAACTCAGCAATCGGATCAACCGATTCTCGGCCAGATGGGGATAATGCTGAGAGACCACTTGAAGAGCTAAAGTGCATATTGGACCGGCGCGCCCGCGGTCCACCAAGTGTACGCCCAGGTATGCGACGTACACCACCACCATGTCGTATAGCTGATGGTTCATCGTGCAAAGAAGTTAAGGAGAACCATACATACAACAAAACATTTCAAAAAATTATTGACAATGATGAAAATGAAATGAAAATGATGAAAATGAAAATGATATATGAAGTAAAAATTTTTGAATTGAAAAAAGGATATCAAAAATGAAATCAATTCCCGTGGTCCAGTACGATGCTCCAGCGATAGATGACCGGCAAAATCATCTGTGACTAGATTCGGTTCACCACCTGGCAGGCCCGCACATACTGGACATACCACTTCAAAACTAGTTTCCGTATGTTCCGACGATACATGCTCCAACAATGTAGCATCACTAAAACCCATTTTCTTGCAATACGGACAGGTAAAACTTTGTGGCTGCTCCGAATTGAGCATCTCACCACCAAAGAACAACTCAATATCCGAACGTGTTAGAATACATTGCATAGGATGATCCACCAAGTGACGTGTTGAGGTAACACCCTCCTCATAACAATCGGCACATAAATCATAATCATAGCATATTAGACACTTGTAGCGGCGACCATTAAAATTCGATTTAAGACATGAATCGCAGCTGACACCTTTAAGTAAATATGCATTATTAATCGCCATTTACCATTTGCATACTTAACAACTATTACTTTAAGGGCATATATTTACAATAAATAACGTTAAGAAATACAAAAAAAATATTACCTTCATGACGACTCATTATACAGTTACGAAAACCTTTATAGTTTTCCAATACACGTCCTTCTCGTCCACCTCCACCTGCCTCCCTTCCCTTGTATTTTCTTTATCTTTTAATACTAGCGGCTGATTTGTTTTGCTCTCCAAATGAACAATAAGGCTTTGCTTTAGCAAGAAATGGCTGGCTGGTTGGCTGGCTACTTATTAATTTCTTATTCCAGGTATAATTTTCAATGATTATTTAGCTATGAGCAGTTTTTTTTTTGTTTTTCTTCGTTTCAAAACAGGAACTAGAATTCGAAAAAAAACTCTTAGCAAATCTGTTTTATAAGCTTCGATTTAAGGGAGGTTCAGTTTAAAAGAATAAATTTATACAAGTTTCTTATAGCAGCAAATAAGTCTGTAAGTAAAAAAGATATTTATAATTAGGCATTCTCTGGGACAGATATTTAATATTGTTTAAAGGATTTGAAAACAATATATCCAATGCTAATATAAATGTTATATGTATTAATAAAAATTAAACTCAAAGAATAGATTTTTGTTGAGAATCTTTACATATTTTCGATTAAGCAGATATGCGCTGTTATTAACGATGATTCTTCAGATTTTATGAAGTATCACTAATAATAATAACTATAATTTGTTAGTACAAAAGAAATTCCATCCCTTTCGTGAAAACTCTGTGCATATCGATTTTTACAAGTGTCTACTGAGGCCTAGTTTTCACCATCAAAATTTTTCGTCATAGGGAAGATTAAGTGATAATAACTTTATGAAGATGTATCTCCCAACCAAGTTCCAAATGCATTAGGCAAGTCGTATTCGATGTGAACTGGCGTTTTCCTGAGGGACCACAAAACGTTCCCTACCGATAATCCAATTATTGGTAATACATATACATATATCGGAATTAAAAGTTTGACAGTAGGAGAAACAGATCTTAGAACATTATTCCCTGCTAATTCCACCAAAAAAAACTTCATCATTATCATTGTCTTTGCCTCTGCCTGCTTGGTCTTTTCTCTTGAAGTTGTCGGTATACTCACATCTTATCAACAGTCGGAATACATACAACATACAACATTTCAACGATAATCGGCTCTATGAACAGGAACGAATCAGTTCTCAAAGGATAACGACAAAGGATTGTCAAACAATCAACCGACGCGGAAGTGGGTGGATTTTGTTGCGATTCGATACCAATTGACACAGGTAAATTCCGTTCAGTGTTTAGCTCCTGCTTATTCTATCTAATACATAGCAAAGCTTTTTCCAACGTCAATCCACTGTTTACTCCGGCTTATACCTCTTCGTTCTGCTAACTTCCATTTCATCAAAAGCCACACCGCTTCAAAACTTTCCCATAATAATCGGTTCTACGAACAGCAGTATTCCCACAGGATGACGACCAAGGATTGTCAACCCATCAACTCCTCAATAACCGATTCATTGGAGCATTTAAATTTAATTCAAGAGATTTTTTGATGTACATATGTAGGACTTTTAAGTCTTATTCGTCTTATTATTCAGAACAGTATCAAATAGGTATGTCAAAATTGCTGGTATCAGGGTCTGATCTTCAGCACGCTAGCTTGTGATTTCACTATTTAACCAAAAGAAATTGTAGAATATAGAGTATTTTGCTTTGCAAGTGTACATTATTAGCACGAGTTTTGGAAATGTCTGACTAAAGCAATCACTAAGCTTTCAAGAAAGTTTCTTATGCACAAAACCATCTCTTTCTAACGCTACTTAATCTGACACAATTGCAAGCCACAGACATATACGCTAAAGTTTTGCCTTAAGTACGTAAAAGGTTTCGAATATAAAAATGTCCGTTAATTAGAAAAATGATTTTTGAGTTTTAATTTTTTTTGTTCGAGTTGGTTCTTTTTCAGGATTAAAATCTAAATGTGCCATAAGAAGTCTTTAACAGGACTACACAATTTGAATATTTTGAAGTCAAATTTCGATTTTTACCAATACCATTTACACACGTACTAGAGTTAGTGTTTTAATGATTATGAATATTAAAAATGCACAATTTTATGCATTTCATCTTCAAAGCGCTATGAAATCATTATTTTCAATTGAAATGATGGATTTATATATAAACAAGTTTATTTCTTTAGTACGTAACTACAAACATACATACATATATTTATAAATATATATGTTTAAATGCACATATATAACTCTGATTCACGGATAATTTTTGCTGGTAAAAAGTATTGTTTTGTGCCCATCAGTATGGAAAAAGATTATCTTGTGAATCTCTATCAATACCTTCAACAAAATTCTAGTCATGCAATCGAATCGAAATAATTTAATTTTTGTAATAAATTTTAGTTATTCTATATGTTTTTACCTTTTTCAAATAGATAAAATACAAACGTTTTTGCACAGAAAAAAAAATAAGAACATGAGAATTAAGGCAGACAGACGGACAGACAGACACACTCTTAAAAGAAAAATACACACAAAAGAATTGATGAAAAATGTCTTTGTTATTCACCAAAATAAATAAAATTTTCTTTTCATTTGTTTAATACCAAAAATGCAGCGCAATTTTCATTGTAATTTGTTTTTCTGCAGGAAAATATCGAGCAATAAAACAACGATATTTTTAACTTTACGTGCAAAAAATGAAAAAAGTATGAAATATATTTTCTTTGAGTTGCTTTTTCTTTTTATTCTCTCGGGTGACGTTCTCAGTTTTCAGTGATGCTAACTTAAAAAATATAAACGTCCAATTAACAAATAATGTAATTATACAAACAGTAACATTTGACACATTTGATATTTCACACAATATTTTAATAATACTTAAAAAATAATGAATCAAAAACAATGAATCAATAAAATAATGAATGAATGCTTAAATTGTTAATATTTTTCCTTATTTATATAGTTTTGCATGAAGCCATTTAATAGATATCAACGGCGCAACAATGGTCGATGTCTGTTTTTAGATGCCGACAAGTCTTTGGCTTTATATTATAGAATGACAAGACAATAATTAAGAATATAAAGAAATATTTAATTACATTATGAATGGAACTATCTAACCAGTGAATTTTTTTATTGCATTCTATTAAAACTGCTGCTAATTTTATACAACTCTGAATATTAATGAGAATTATTAACTTCACTCCGTTTTTACTAAATTCTCTTGTTTTTCCTTTTGAGATATTACGCTCTCTTGTTTAACTGTTTTGTCTAATTAGTTGAAAAGAGACAGACAACTTAAAAAATGCAAAAATTGCACATTTATTGTTTTGTATACTTTCTTTACTCTGTTTTGTTTTAACAAAATTCTTTTAGCATTTTTTTAATATTCCAATATTGTAATTTATAATGATATAAAATGAGGCGCATTTTTATACATATACATATATATTCTTTTTCAAATCTTTTTTTGTTAATTTAATTTTAAGGTAATATTTTTTCATGAGAGAACAACAATGCGCTTAGAAGGCAAGGGGGCTCAACAATATAATCGTGCATAAACGAACTTGAATTGGTTGGTTGGGTCACCGTCGTTATGTCCCGCGAAGGTAAAAATGTTATACTTTTTTAGTTTTGCTCCACACGCACACACACTCATCAAGCAATTATTAAATAATCATTATTTTTTGCACTTTTTTACCAATAATTTTTTATCGACACAAACATAGTTTTCTTTAAATTATTTAACTTATGGCGTTAGCTTTTTTGACTTTTTTACAGTGTCTTCCATTATCTATACATATACATGCATCTTAATTATCTTTGCCTTCTTTATTTCGAACACATCTCTCTTTTTTTTCTGAAATTTAAATTGTCATGACAAGTGAAAATTTCGGATTTTTCTATGTATTTTTTTCTTTTCTTTCGTTCACACTCTATTGCTTCTTTGCATATTATTATGGATGGAAAATCTTTGTAATATATTTTTCACGTACTTCTTGAATGTGTTGTTACTTTTGAAAAATTCTATTTAGTTCTTTTTTATGTATCTTGACTTTTTTTAAATTAAAAATGAACAAAAATTTAGAAGTAAAAATAAAACAATTTATATTTTTCTGTAATATTTCGAGACGAATTCAGTGCATCCAAGCCGACCGACTCAAAAATGACGGCGTTCCAACGCCGTAAGCTTCCGGACTCCGAAGCTACTTTTACAGGTTTGCTAAACGACGTCTAAACAAAGACGATGAACGCCATTTAGTGACTTTTCGTTGAATACAAATTGACAATTAAAATCACCCTAGTGTGCGATAATGGAATATATAACACTATAAGTATTTAGTTTTATTTTGTCGAAGTTACCGTATTTTTAAATGATAACAAATATAAATAATGAAATGCAAGTCGATTTAATATATATTATATTCTGTTCTATCGTAAAAGTTTAGACAAAATCCCAAAATTTATTTTGCTTACCAAATATATTTAATTTTAATATACAAAGAAGTCTGGCATCTCTATTAAAACTATTAATTAGTTGTATACACAGTTAACAGTCGATAACTGTGTTGACAATTGACACTGCCAGGAAATAAATTTTTTAACCAACTACTGAAAAAGAAATCATCAAAAAGGAAAAATAACAACCAAATATTTTTTTTATTAATTTTTCCTGTTAAATTTATCATTTAATCTTTTTTATATTAAGTTTTGCAGCGAATCTTTAGGTTAGTTAGGCCATTCATAAGACGAAAAAAAAATTTGCTTTCATCTCCTATTAATTTATATCCACAAACTCTGTCGTCATTCAAAAATTTATTTACAAATAATTTAAATTTCATTTTTTAGATGTGTAATAAATAGAATTTGCTGATACAATGGCAACACTGCGTTCGTTGAGTGTACTTCTTTTATGCAGTGTTTCACTAATCAAGATTAATTATCCTTAATGCAAACACAAACCACACTGGCGGTAATACAGTGCATAATGGTAACCAGACATGTCAGTGAGTATCTCCGCTAACAGAGGTGAAAATTAATTATTCTAGACACACACCATCTAATGCATAATATACAGTACATAGGTATATGGTAGTACAGTACCATTTCGAATTACGGCTCTTTGGTGAATTCATATTTTATTCACCACACCGGATAAATTCACCACACTTTGTAAAAACTCACCACAACAAAATTCACCAAACTTTAAAAAAAGCTATTTATTTTCCTCTCCTTCCTATCTGTCTGTCGTATATGGACCCAAACTTCAACGACAACGAGGAGCGGTGCAGCAGCAACACAACCCTTTTCCCTCACACTACTACTCTTATACCCACCCATTCACCACCCACACCACACGCCATAAATTCCTATTAAAACAAACAGGGGCTTATTTTTACTTATATAAACTGGAAACGGAAAAAGAAGTATTGCAGGAAGAAAAAATGCAACAGTGCTGCCAGGAAAGAAAAATATTCTAAAAAAAACTCACTGATGACAAGTGTTGCAAATCTGAAATTTTGAAATGGTACTGGATTATAACCGAAAAAGTACTTTTTTGCATCAAATAGTACTTTGTAAAAGATGCATACATTACGTAATTGGTCATTATAAACCCGTATTTTTGAAATAAAATGTACAAAAGTACTGAATTTTTCAACACTGGTAAGGACTGACATTATTGTATATTCTGTGGACATTATTTTCTTTAAATAGTAGTAATTAAAACTTAACACAGGCGCACATAACAACAACCAGCAGCCAAAAACACAATTCAATCAACCAACACGCACCTTAAATAAACCCTTCTTAAACAGCAAGGGATTAATTTTCGTTTAAACAAACCAGACACGTTTAATTTTTTTTGAACGAAAAAAAAAAATGAATTTTTCCAACCACCAGTGTTGCCATGAAGGAAAAAATTTTGTAATCAATCAGTCTGAAAAAATAATCACCAAAATAGGAAAAAAATATACAAAGTTAAATTCATAGTCATTTTTTCAAATTTAAATTATGCTTAGTTTACAATAATTAAATTACATTTTTTGCAACAAAAGGAATAACCAAAACCCGGAAAATTTATACATTGAACGATTTGTAAGAAATAAATACACACACAGCAACACTGCTCACTATGCCATCTTCAACCATATAATTTCTTATTTTTATATTTTTACTGCATACTCTATTCTTCTGGTTTTTCTGGCGGTGGCCCACAAGGTTGTAGCATGCGCTCCATTAGATCAAATCGTACTCGTCCCTTTGTTTCATTCAAAGCAATAGCAAAGTAGTTCTGCATATCATAGTGACCCATATAGCTGGCCAAAGAATCACGATGTTGGTTTGTCAACCACTCATATTTGGTAGTATCCGCATGACCGGTTCCAATGTATTTGCTCTGCAAATGCTCCAATTGACTATGTATATTATAGCGATCTCCCATTTTGATTTATATTCTTTTTGATTTTAAAATTTATTTTTTGTTTGTCCCCGTTGCTGCAATTGTAACACTATCTGTTTATTGTTTTTGATGTTTCTCTCCACTTTGGGTATTTCATTGTTTTTATAGAGTTGTATTTCATTTTAGACAGTTGGCAACGTTTTACAATAACAATTGTTAAGTGTCTTGTTTCTGGTAAATAAATTTAAAAAAATGTGTGGTAGAACCTGCTTGTAAGTAAATAAATTGTAAATAAAACTGAGACGTTTAATATTTGTTTTGAAATAATTGCAGGACTTTGGAACCTAGTGAAGTTAGAAAAGCATGTCGTTACAAGCTTACTTCCAACGGTAATACATCGAAGGAAGTTAAAACAAAGTCTGAAGACAATGGTGAAGTTCAGAAAAAAAGTGAAGATAGTGCTTTCTTAGAACCAGAATATCGTTTGGAGTTCAATAGTGGTCTTGAATATAAATCCTCTTATAACATTGCACCTACAGACGTTACACCCGTACTTGTATCGGTGCAACATTTTTGTGAGGAGAAAGACACGAAAAATATTGAAAATGCCCGTATAATTGTGCCAATGATGTGGGGTATGATACCGTTTTGGCATAAAGGAGACTGTCGGAAACATGGATTAACAACCAATAATTGTCGTTTAGAACATATGTTAGAATCTAAATTATATAGAGGTCCCTTCAAACGCGGTCAACGTTGTGTTATTTTGTGTGAAGGTTTTTATGAATGGCAAACGACCAAATCGGCAAAACCCTCCGAAAGAGCTGCATTTTTACTGTATATGCCTCAAAAGGAACAAGTTAAAATTTATGATCGGAACACTTGGAGTGGCGAGAATATAAATCTTTTAAAAATGGCTGGTTTATTTGATATTTGGGAAGACGAACATGGCGACAAAATTTATAGCTATTCAGTTATTACGTTTGAATCATCAAAAAAGATGTCCTGGCTGCATCACAGGATGCCAGCTATTTTAGAAACTGAAGAACAAGTTAATGTAACTATCATAATTATTAATTTATGTATGTACATATGTATATTATATATATCTTTTTTTTAGAATTGGTTAGATTTTAAACGTGTTTCCGATGAACAAGCTTTGGCAGCTCTGCGTCCTGCAACACAACTACAATGGCATCAAGTTTCAAATATAGTAAATAATTCTCGTAACAAAAGTGACCAGTGTAATAAGCCTATCGAAATGATTAAAACACTTAAACCAGCCATGAATAAAATGATGTCTGCCTGGTTAAATGTTCGCAAACGTAAAGAAGCTGCATTAGCACAATCGGAAAACGATTTCGAATATGAAGAAACACAAAGTTATCAAAGTAGTGGAACTGGAGGAACTACCAGTGAAAGCGAATCAGAAATTTCATCTGTCGTCAAACGTCCAAGATTTCGTGACTATAAGAGAGCATTGCGTAATTTCCAAAACCTAGATGGAGAAGCTCAAACGTCTGATACAAATTGTGACATTGATAAGAGAGAAAAAGAAAGGTTAGAAGAAGATTACCAAAAATAGATGTTTTGTTACCAAAAGAGAAATTATAATTTTAAAATTACTTCTAAAAAATAGAACTTTAATTCAGTAAATCATATTTTATCTTTTACTTCTTAGGACGATTTTCGAATAACATTTTCAAAAACATAAATAATTAAACGTTTTTTTTTTTACCTAATTAAAATCTATTGAAGTTCAAATAATAAACCGAAATATTACTCGGAAACTTAAATATAATTTTATTGTAGACTTTGGTCATCGGTCATCTCTAAATAACATTCTGATTTGACTGAACATATGCAAGCTTCTCTCTAAGTGAAGAGTAATGTGTATTTTGCTGAAACTGCTTGCGATTATAACTGATCTCCTGCTCAGGCTATATATCATACATACAAGCCACATACGAGTGATGATAACAGGACATAGCTTCATAAAACCTTAAAGATGTATTTCTTACTGACTTCTGACTGAGTTTTATTGTTCAATGGCGGTTAGTTTTCGTTTCATACCGTTATTACAGTGGAATGTTTCATTGTTAAGGTTGTTTTTATTTTTTTGTTTGTTCTGTCCAAACCTGTTGCCTATAGAAGTAATAAATTTTGATTCTCCCGTTTTTTTTATTAAAATTTTGCAGTTATAAAGTTTTTTATTTTTGAAAAATTATAATAAAAATGTACAATTGTTGATTTCAAAGTGTATTTAATTAGACAGACTTACGTAAATAAATTTATTTTATGGGTATGTATGTATGTATATAATTTCTCTTAATAACTAAATTGTGAAATATATTTATTAATTCTAACTTTAAGACAATTTAATGTTTATTTCTTTATTATTGTTATTATTTTTGTTATCATTATTTGATACATTTTTATTGTGCCAAATTATTTTATAATTTTTAATAAAACTAAATTTTGTTCGTTGCTTTAGAAATGGCTAACAATGCTAAAAATTTATATATAAAAGTGTCAAATTTTCACAATTGTTTAACTTTACAATGCAGAAAAAGCGAATGTTCTCGTATATATATATACACATACAATATATTTCAATTATTCGTTTAGATTTAAAAAATAATGGGAAATACTGGACAGTTTAACAAACAATAAAAAAAAATATGCAAGACTTTTTAAAAAGTGCTGCATCGACAAAAGAAGCCATTAATAAAAAAACAAGAAAAGGTCATTGCGTTTTCACTTTTCAAAGTAATTGAAAAAATCAAGGCCGTTTTATGAATATCTAAGATGAAAATATATATGTATGTAGTTCTTGTAAAACTTTAAGGGAGCGATAGAAAAATTTTTAACTTGCGAAGTGATGAAAACATATTAGAGAAAAGATTAGTTGAAAATGGAATAAACATAAATAACCGCTAACAACAACTTAGGTTAGGTTAGAGGACGTGTACTTGTCCGTTAAGACAAGTACAATACCCGGAGGTCGAAATTGACCCATTGTACAACGTCCTTGGAGAGGGAAGGAAATAGAGGGAATAGGATGAAAGGAGGGCATAAGGGTAACATAACAACAACTTAGCTGTGCAACTGCTTTAAAGATTCATGATTAAAATTACTTCCTAATCATATGAGAAGACAATAAAATTGATTTCTTTTTGAAATGGCAATGCAAATTTAGCCAAGAATATTGAACCAGGTACCTATAAATAAGCGAACAGGAGCTTTAAAATTATACCGCCACATGAATAATGCTATAGGAATCACAGTAAACAATGGCTTAATCAGTTCAATTGTGAAATACAAAGAACATTTGCTTGATTGTTGCTGTAAGACAGAGAGAATATTGGCATCTTCATAAGCCTTAATCTCAAAACTTGACGAATTGGCGTATGTACACAATGTCGCTTTATTATCCGATGCACAACCAAATCGACAAATTGGACTGATGACATTTAAAAAGTTGGCTTGAAAATAAATATAGAGAAGGCAAAATCAATGATATTTTTCAAATTGGTAAAATGCTTTTGGCAAATATATATACCTCGGAAGTAGAACTACAAATAAAAAAAAAAAAAAATATATATGTATATAAATATACATATGTATATAAAAGAATTTATACAGTCCAAACCAAGCTGAGAGACTGTTAATAAAGATTATTCGAATTCCCATTAATTTTATATACATAGATGTATGTATAAAAAAAAATAGAAAATGTATATTAAAATTAATATTGTGAAATTATGATATTGTATTGCATTGTGTAATTTTTACACTTATTATGTTAATTACTTTGATATACTTCCTCAATTAAAGAAGTTCAAAAATTTGTATTAAAAAAAAATGCTTACTTTTATTTTATTTTTTTTTTTTTTGTAAACATTTTCATTAAAGAAAAACAAAAAAAAAACTTGATTTGCATTAATATTTTCATTATTCGCGATAATCTTATACGTGCATTGCTTTAACTGAAACAATATGTATGTATGAAACAGTATGTAATTAATAATTTTAAATATACATTTTGTTAGTGTTATTGTTTTCTATTCTAATTTACCATTTTTTTCTTTTAGATTTTACTATAAAAGATTATTTTCTTACTCAAATTGGGAGTTAAACATATTCATGGTAAGATCTTCAAACTGTACAGCTGTACTTGGATCGAACATTTGTAACATTTCGGATATTTCTTGACCTTGCTGTGGTGGACCCTGCCCAGGCACATGAGCATGTGGATGTGTACCATGAGGATGACTATGTGGATGTATGGCCGTATGCGGATGAGCTACGTGTGGGGCATGTTGGGCGTTTTGCCAATCCCACATAGCTGTTGAAGTTGCATTTGAGGGACCCGTTTGGTATGTAGGTGCCTGTCGACCATTGCCTGCACTTAATTGGGTATATGTTGGGCCGTTGGGTGATCTGGCAGGACTGGTCTGTTGATATTGATAGCCTTCTGTGACGGGTTGTTGCTGCTGTTGCTGAGGCGGTGGTGGTCTTAGTGGCCAGTTGCTTGTTTGTGGTGTTGGAGACGCGTTAGATTTGGGTATTTTTGCCATGTGGGCAGTGTCGGGTGAAGGTCCTCCTGGAGCGGTATTGTAAGCTAATGGTGAGTGTGTAGTGTCGTATGTATACGGTATTGGATTTTGTGTAGAAGCTGGTCTTTGTACATTTGGAGGCGGTGGTTGCGTTGCTGCCTGAGTTAAAAGTGGTGGATGCGTTCCCGTAGCACTTAGCATATTGTGTGTACCATAAATATTTGGATCATGTGCTCCAGATGAAGGTGCTACATCACGTCTGGCTTGTAAAGTGTAATCAACACCAGGCGTAATATAAACATGTTCAGATTGTTCAGGATTATTGTTGTCATGACCCCCGGTACCTGCATGCAATGACGATTTGTTCGAACTATTCGTACATACAATATATTCCACTTCATCTGTATACGGATTAAGAAAGGCATATGCTTGTGTTCTTAACCAAATATACTCCCCAGATTTGGATCGGGCTCTATACATTAAAGAGAACATTTGACCTTTTTGCTTCAGTACATTTTCAAAACTCTCCTTCATATGAGACTGATCCTCAGGATGAAAGAAATCGTAGCATATTTTACCCAACAGTTCTGGCGGTGTATAACCCAATATGTTTATCACGCGTTGATCGACAAATGTAAATTTGCCATCAATAGCATGACGTGTAATGAATTCGGACTGATTGTTGGAATTTGATATATCATTTGAAGCTGTAGATGTAACCTGTAACCGGCCAATAGCTACTAAGCAACAATGTGACCCATGCATATCATCATCTACATGTCGATCCATGGGAACGCCAGGAAACATTTCAGTTGGCGGCCAATTTTTTATATAACCTGTGCAATGAACTACAGCGTAATTGGTGCCATCTCTGGAAGGCCCCAAAGAGTTTCTTTGCTTTAAGCGATTTAAATGGCCAGCCACCATTGACTCCGGGTTGACATTGCCCACTCGCATGCGGCAAATAAAACCTCTACGTGCGCCCATACTCAGGCGCATCGATGATTGATGACCTTCTTTTTTAACGGTTCCCGATTTCAAATCTAAAATTCTACCTGAATTTTGCGATTCTTGGGTTGATAGTTGTTCCCTTATTTTTTCACGGTCATCCGGATGTATATGCTCATAGAGGCTTGTGCCATACCAATCACTCTGAGTGTAGTTTAAAACTGGTGTTACAGAATCTGACACATATATGACACGACCTGAATCACAAGATACCACGAACAGAAAGCCATCTGCTGCCTCCAAAATCAAATGTTTTAATTCCTGATCTGTTAGAAAAGAAGGCTTGTAAGTGCCATCGTTGCTAGTGTTGCCAGTACCGCGAAGTGCTTTCATATGGGCAACGGCCATACGTAATATGGTTAGTTTATCTGGTTTTCTGGCCAGAGCACTACAAGTCGGTACCATATCCGATAGTTCCGTGATATAAGCCGTCATTTTGTTACGTCTTCTACGTTCTATCTCACAATGATTTTCACGGCTAGCATACCGCTCCTTGTCCTGTATACTGGGATCATCCATGTTTAGAATTCGTAATGAGTTTCTCTGTTAAAGCCAAGAAAAAAGTTTTTTTAGGTCGTTAAATAAAAATTTTTTTATTCTCTCTTTTCGAGTAGAACACACAAACACACTATTAACTTCTTTTCGTACACTTTACTTGCTCACACAACAAAACAACCAACTTTTCTTTCTTCTTTCTCAATTTCTTTTTATTCAATTTACGTTCTTTTTTCTACGTTGATGTTGTTGTTCAATGTTTCTCAGTCAACCTCGCTGTCGCTGTCAATTTTACTCTCTGCTTCAATACTCTATTTTTTCTGTTTTTATGAGGGTGCTTTGTCTACGTTGTTTTTTTCTTCTTTTCGTTGCATATTCATACAAATTATTTAAATAAATACATATATTTGCTGTATATTAATAACTTTTTTGATTTTCAACATTTTTCGAATGCTAATAAGTATTTTAATAATATGTTCAATATTTTTAAAATGAAACTTTTAATTTATAACACTTTTTATACAGATTCATTTGGACAATTCGGAGAAAATTTTGTGATGTTTGGCTGTACACTAGTGTCAAGAAAGTAACGAGTTATTAATGCCAAAGTACCTGTTATGAATGAATAAGAATGAATTACTTTACCAACATTCCACCAGAGTTGTATTTAATAGTATTAAATAAAATACTACAATCAAAAGTGGACAATAGGGAAAAAGATGTTAAAGATTAAATGTTAACAATATTTTTTTTTATTTTTATGATTTTGTTGTAATGGTATTTAATAAATCCTTAACATTGGTGTAAAAGTTAAAATTTTCAGATTATTATTGATACTACTTGGGGCTTTGTGGCTTCTTAACTTGATGGCTTTTACTTTTTGAATAACGGCTTTTCAAATAAAACAAATTTTTGTAGCTAAAAACTAACTTTATTTTTTCATTTCTTGCACGCATTCTCTCTTTTAAAAATTGTTTAAACTTTATCCTTTTATAGTTTTCAAAGTAAATTAAAAACAAATTTAATTCTTGTTATTTGCACAAATACAGGTAGATTAATACACACTATATCTAAAAATTAAAAGATATACAGAAATGAATTTGAAATTCCAAAGTAAATTAAGCTAATAATAAAAGGCAAACCAATGATTTTTTTCTGTTCTACGAAACGTAATAACCCAATCTTTAAAATTATTAAATTAAAATAATAATCAATTTTTGCTAAGCTTTTTTGAACGATTTAAATTTAATATACATAAATAAAAATAAATTTAATTCATTTTAACGCAAATACAATATTTGCTCCAATGACAATATTCACGCAAAAACGTCAAAAAATTTAATTATTTTCATTTTCATAGTCGTCTCTTATGTACAACTTGTCTGTCCTTTTTCCAAGTACATCATACGGTTGTTATGTTAAACAATTCAACAATGTTTCTTTTCAATTATATGGTATATATGTATGTATATATAATTAAGTTAACTTTTATTATTATTTATTTTCTAATACATAATTGTTTATGTATGCTATATATATCGCTCATTAAAACGTAAGATGCTCATACAAAAAAAAAAAAAAAAAATAAAATTCAAATTTTTTACAGATCCACAGAGAATTCAGATTCTTACAAATAAGAATTACAAATTTATTGACAAAATTAAAGACTTTTTGCGCCTAACATAATTCAATTTCCGCTAGAAAATTTTTTTTCTGTTACAATTCAGATTAAATCCTGTTTTTAAATGCCAAAAAAAAAATCTTTTAGAATTCAAACTTTGTTAAAATTTATTCCCTCCAAAATTACTTTATAACTTAATTAAAAAAGAGAACGGCGTCAGCTGACATATGTTATCATTCGTTTGCATGCCGAAAATATAATCAAAGTCCTTATAATAAATTCGCTTAAAGTCTTTGCTCCTTTTAAAATTAAAAAAGTAACAGTCTGCACCAAAAGAATTCGCTGTTTCTAAGCTTCTTGCATGGCATGTTGAAATATTATTCAAAGGTTTTTAAAATAATTCTGTCAGAAAGAGTATTAATTATTTTCTTAAAATAATTTTAAATAATACTTAAAAATGGGCATCAAACATATTATAGTATAAAGATTCTATACAGTTTCCAAACTTTACACTCGGTACATAATTTCTAAATGAAATACAGTGTTAATCAACTAACATACATACATAGCATATGTATGCCGAATTTTTATTTAATGAAACTTTCCCTATTAAATTCTATAAAACTGCACTTTACTTTTTTCTCATTAAATTATTTTTTTATTGCAGAATGGAAGTAAATTTGCTGTGAAAGATGAATAGGCTCAACACACAAATTTAAAATGCTTTTCAAATAAAACAATCAGAAGTTTTGCAACAGATATATCAAAATGAATATACGTGTTTTGCAAATGGAAATTAAAACTTCCTAGACAATTGGCGAACAATGAATTACTTCATGCAGAGAATAAGTCGATTCATAAAAAAAAGCACAGACAATCTTTTATATGACACGACAATCTTAATGCGCATACAAATTTTGTATGTATCTTTTATATGGATAATTCCATTCAACTTTATATGAAAAAATAATGTATAAGACAAAGTATAAGATTAAACCAATTCTAGGTTAAGATCCTTCGTAAAAAAACATTTCCTATTGCTCAAGAACATATTGATGGCTTAATATAGAAAGGTCGTATGTCATTTTTTTTTTTCAAAATCGGGGTTTTTATATAAATGTAAAATACATATTATGTATGTATATAATATGTAAAAAACCCGATTTAAAAAAATGAGATACGACCTTTCTATATTAAGCCACCGATATACATATAAAAATACAGATGAATCCACTTTAATTTTATGCACCCAAATTTAAAAAAATATTACAAATTGTCGTGTCTTTATTATTTTTGACACAATGTCCAAACTGACTACAACTAAACTTTGTCTGTCTATATAACAAGACTACTTGTATATATTTCCCTTTTCAAGATTTAAAATCTCAAAATGTTTTCCATTTACATTTTTATCTATCATTCCCCCTTTTTTGCACAGCTTAACCATTATTTTACAGTTATAATTTTATTCATAATTTCTTAGAATTTATATTATAGCCATCGCAAATGTAGATAAAGTATTATTATTAAATAATTGTCGCTTCCCTATTTAATTGATATATTTTCACAATAATTCATTCTAGTTGAATGAGAGAAAAAAAAAAATGCTTTAACATAGCAACAGTAATTAATTATATATTTAAATACAACGATTTAAATTATGATTATTGTAAAAAATAATTAAACAAAAAAAAAAAAAAAAAAAAAACAAAGCTAAAGCTAAAGCTCTTAAAAAAGCTAAGCCTTGTTTACATTACAATCATTTTGATTTATAAAATATATAAACAAATTTTATAGAAAATCTTTGAAAAGAAACGTTTCATAAATCAAAACAATGCATTGTTTATGAATGTCATTAGAAATGTGGAAGATCTGAATTATTAAAAAAAAAAAATTTAATAAAAAATTAGAAAACAAAATACATGCAAGCTATTTGCGGAATCAACGGAATTTGTGGTCATTCATCTTTTTTCTTTTTTTTTTTTGTTTCTTTTAAACTAAATTCATACATATGTATGTATGTATGTATATCAATTGTCGTTTATATTTCTTTTATATGTATATAATTTTTTGTTTTATAAATAAATTTATGATTTATTTTTAAATATAAATATTTAAACAATTTTTATTTGTATTTTTCCTTTTTGTTTTTCTGAATCGTTTAAAAGTTGTTTAATATATATTTTAATAATAAGTTTATATAACTTGTTTCCTTTTTTCATATTTTGGGTGATAGGAGGATTGAGGGTTTGTTGCTTTATTACATTTATTATTTTTACTTTAAATTAATAATGCTGCAAAAAGGTAATGTTCTGGGGGGGGGGGTTTATTAATTTATACGATTTACATTAAACATTTTCCATTTGTGGATAATTACAATTTGTATTTAAATTTCAAAATTTAGATCGTCGACTTTTTATGAGTTTGTTAAAGATAATGAATGTTGTTGTTGTTGTTATTGAGTTTGAGCGTTATTAATTTGTTTAATGAATTTTGAATATGTGGATATATATACTATAAATATGTATATATATATTATATATATTTATATTGAAGCTAAACTGCTCAATTATTATATCTTGGATATTTTTGTTTATCATTTATTATCCTTAAAGCCTTAAAAAACTAAACAAGTTTAATTTTTATAATAATTTTATTTTTGTATACACTCTTCTTTATAACTGGACAACGTGATTTAATTTCTTCAATTGCTTGATAAAGGAGAAGTTTTGTTTAATGAATTTAGCAGAGCTTAAATGGGAGAGAGATCGGTTGCGCAAGTGTAACGGAATATATTTGTTTATTCAATCATAACAATGCTGTTTACAAAACGAAAATCGCACACACAACCTGTGTTACGTCTTTCTAGAATTGCCGCAAACAGTAAAACCGTTATGTGTAGTAGTAGTAGTAAGCAATTGATCTTTTACAAATTGTTAATGTTCCATAAGAGCAGCTAAAAATATATGAAAAAGAAATACAAAATTTTACTCACATTTTCCTTTTAGCTTATGGAATTTGATATTGATTAGTATAGCTTACGTGAAGGTGTGCGAACAGTTGAATTTTCATTTGGTGTGAAATTTAAAAAGTCCCATATTAATATAGTATCATCATGTGAGCTGCTGACAATCTGAAACTCATCGAATTGCAAACGAAAAACACGCCCAGTGTGTTCCTAATAAACAATAGTATGAATGTGTGAAAATAAGTTCTCAAATGAATTTTTTATTTTTTTTAAAACTTACCGCTAAGGTATTAAGACATAATGAATTAGATTGTGCTCGAGGATCCAAGGCTGCCACTAAATCCCATACTTTGATTTTGCCATCGTAGGCGCCGCTAACTATACGTTTAGAATCGAAACGTATGCAACGTACTAATTCGTCATGACCCTCAAGCACACGTAGGCAAGCACCACATTCTATATCCCAGAGTCTAAGGCAAATAATATTTTTAAGATCATTGGCTTTAAAAACATACTAGAAACCATAGAAAGCGTTTACCTTATTGAATTATCTGAACTACCACTGACGACTAAACGATCGCGATATTGCAAACATGCAATACCACGCTTATGACCATTTAATGTGCGCACAAATTCACAGGATGATGTTGACCACACTTTAATTGTGCGATCACCACTGGCTGAAACGATATATTTCTCGTCGAAATCGACAACATTGACAGCAGCACGATGACCCACCAATACGCGACGTAATGTTATTTCACTAGGCGATGTCATATCCCAAACAGCAATTGAACGATCCTTCGAGCAGGTAACCATCATGCCATTATTAAAGCGTAAATGTAAAACGGCCTCGCAATGATGTATAAGAGTATTGACCATTTCTCCTGTGTTAACGTCCCAAACGCGTACCGTTGAATCGGATGAACCGCTGATAATGACTTTATCATCATATTGAAGACACAAAACTGAACCAGTATGACCAGTGAGAGTCTGAGAAAAAAAAAAAGAAGAAAATAGAAAAAAAAAAAAATTATAAATTGTGTTACTTTCTGAAGCATAAATCACATACTTTAACGCATTGTAAATCCGTGCGATCCCATATTTTTATAGTATTATCACGTAAGCCTGACACGATCTTAACGTCGTCATACTGCAGACAATAAACACCTTTAGAATTCTCAGAACGACAATTAATACGACGCAGCATATGACGACCTGTTCTCCAGTTGTTTTCAATACTTTCAATGTCCTGCGAAAAATAAATAGAAACACTTTGAATAAGTAATTAAAAATTTAAAAAGAATTTAGAATACTTTCCACACAAAATGTGTATTTGTGATTCCAACTATGTACTTACATTCATAATTTTAGGAAATAATGCCCGATAGAAAGAATGAGGTCTGTGTGTAGTACCGGGACGTGGCTTAAATAAATATTGAATCCAACCACGTCGCTCCGCCAACCCACGCCATAGTGAATCCGTGCGAACTTTACGTTCAATCAATTTTTTCCATAGCATGCCTTCGGATATAACACGCAGCCATTCTTTGCACACCAATTCAGCAGCTTTTAATGAGTCTGCATCCAAGTATGATAAAATATTTTCTCCAATATGATCCAAACCCTTTTCTATAAAAAACCAAAGAGAGAGAAAGGAAAAGAAATGTTTTAATGTATGTAGTATAATGTGTTAAAAATTTTAAATCAATAAACTTGGAGTTGAAATCAAATTTATAATACAAAGTGCAGTAAAAAAAACTTAATTTATTTGGGATATTTAGAATGATGGAGAAATATACATCTTCTTGTTTGCTAACTTGTCTGCATTGTCTTTTCTGTAAAAATTAGGTCGTTGACGTAGGCTAAACATGTGCCCGTTTTGACTGCATTAAGGCTAGAGCAATGTAGGATGGCAAAGGTAAAAAGTGTGGCTTGCATGGAAATCTAAGGGATCTTAATTACTCAGACGGAGTTTAGTAATATTACACACAACGTTGGTAACATGTCAACTAAACTGTAATAGTTTGGCATTGGTAAGCAAGATAACAATCACCTCTTGGAAGATGTGCACTCTCCTTCTGCTATTTAATATCAGAGAGCCAAGAGGCGGTTCTAACGACGATATTGAAGGTCGTGTTAGAAGGGCGAGTCAAAATTTTTAGTCGTTCGAAAACCGTTTGGAGCACACGAACCCTTTTCAGTCGAGTGAGAGCTAGGACATTCGTTACTAATATAAATACAATCAAAACCTACTTTATAGCTATGACACATATAACAATGAACTCGAAGATATCCAGTTGTTTGTTGCAGGTGTTTGCTAACCAGTTTCTCCGAAGAACAATGCAACTTCTAGTTGTAGCTGACATAAGAAAACTTCCGAATCTGAATTCTACACAACAGACTACCAAAGAATATCACTAGAAATGATATCAACTGTAACCATAGCATAGCGCAAACGCCAATAGATTTGTTGTTGTCGCAAAGATAGATAGATTTGATGAACACCTATGCTAATGATTAAAAAAGATATGTAAAATTCTAAGCATAGGGTTTGGTTGTAGATGTATGTACATATGTATGTTTAAACATTTTTATTTGATTTTTAAATTAAGTTTTATCTGTTTTGGGTATGCCATAAACAAAAATGAACTTTCCATTTTGTCATACTTAGAAAAACCTGTCCTAATTTCTACAATAAATTAGTTCATAAATTTAGTTTTCTGTTACTATATGCAATACTTCCTAAAAAAAAAATCTTTCACTCTAGTTACCACAAATTTCAACCAACATTCACTCTTCTAAAGTACATAAAATGTATCTATCTAAATATGAACAGTGTTGCAAAATTGAAATGTTAAAATGGTGCTGAACTATAACTGAAAGAGTACTTTTTCGCATCAAATAGTACTTTTTCAAAAAAAAAATACATAACATAATTGGTCATTACAACCCTTCAATCAGGATTATGACCTAGCTTCTCACACCACTTATTTTGTGTACGTTAATTTTATACATAAGTGGCGGGACCTACAGTTTAAAGTCGACTCGGAACGACAGATTTTTGAGAAATTTTTTCATGACAAGTTTATTTATTCTCAGAGTTTTTGACAGAAAGAGGTCGCCGAAGAAATACTTTCTTCATTTTTCGTTTTGTTGGAGATGTCTGATATGGGGTTTGAATCGTGGGCTCACATCTAGTAAACCAGTACACTACCTACTAAACTATTTTATTTGTGTTTAATACACGTACGGAAAAGAAAAACTAACTACTTATACGTTTTCCTCACATACAGAACAAATCGCAACAAAACGCAAGAGCATCGTTTAGTCAAACGTCGACGGAACGTAATGGAACTTACGTTCGTTTTTAGCATATGAAGAGCAATGTAAGTGCTTACCGAAATTACATTACGCTTGGGCAAACGTTCTCATTGCTTTTCGTATTCTAAAAACGAACATACGTCCCGTGGACGTTTGGCTGACTGAAGACATTACGTTGCTAATGCATTAATAGTTGAAAAGCGCAAGACATAAAAAATGTAATAATAAAAAAGTACTGAAAACGTCGCGGGGGTATTGCGGTATTTTTGAAATGGAAAAGTACTGAAAAAAGTACAAAAGTACTAAATTTTTCATCACTGAATATGAATGTCTTTCTATCGTATCTGTATGATTATTGTAATATGCGAACAACAACAAAAAAAGTCAAATCACGTTTAACCTAATTTAAAATAACAATCATAAGCAGATACTGTATTCAACTCTCTCAACGCTGTTTGCTTACTAACAGCAGTCAATAAACTAACAAAATATAGAATTAAAAAACGTAGTTTCGATTTTAAAAAACATGCATATATATATATATATACATAGGTATGTGTTAACAATACAGTGAACTCGCGAAAACGTGAACACTCGAAAGTGTGAACGCCTCAGAAACGTGAACAAATTTATTTTTCCACAGAGCATTCTAAAATGAGTACCTCCGGGTACTATACTTGTCACAGTTGACAAGTACACGTCCTCTAACCTAACCTATTCTAAAATGTGAACAAAATCTGAAAGCTCTAAAACGTGAACATTTTTTTAATCTATTTTTAAATTGGGAAATCCCCGATCTACAGTTTATTTGTTTGTTTACTTATGGGCCCTATTATGAGTTTTGATCGATCTTCGACTGTGTTCGAAAGTGCTTATCGAACGAATTTGCAATTGGTATTATGACGTTCATTCGAAGTAAGTAGTATTATTGTGAATTCCGCTTATTTGAATTATTCACAATAATATCAGCTGATAACATTGTGCGGGTTACAATTCAAATAAACAAAATTAAAATAATATTTAAATTTTTTTTGGAATGTTCCAAATAATAATACAAAAAAAGAAGTGTAATAAAGTAATATGGATACGACGGAGATGTGGTTTGACGATTCTTCAGATGAGGATGAAAACTTATTAGAACTAGCCAGAAGTATACAAAAATTGAGAGATGCTTGGAAATGGATTCAATTACGTAAATGTATACCATATTAGGATGTTGATGTGTGTATCATGTAGAAATTTTATTTAGAGGATGCCAGATATGCTTTGAAACCTTATTTAATGACACCATTCAGAAATCCGGAAGAAGGATCCCTACAAAGCACATACAACACACAACATGCAAAAGGAAGAAATATTGTAGAGAGAACAATTGCTGTCTTCAAAAATAGGTTCAGATGCTTATTACAGGCAAGAGCATTGCATTATACACCAGAAAAATGTACACAAATTATAAACGTGTTTGCCGCTTTGCACAACATTTGTATTTTTCATAATGTTCAATCCTCGGAAGATATTTTCAATGAGCCTCATGAGGAAGCAGATGAGTCCGATATTGAAACCATTGAAAAGGTTTTCAAACTGCTGTTTCGTACTCAGAACCTTACTCCTTAATAAAATTAACAAAAATAATTGTTCATATCTCATATTTTGTAAAAAAAAAAAAAATTTTAAACTTACATTTTAATAAATTTTTACACAATTCAATGCGGCAGCGAAAGCAAAATTGTCTTCGATAGAAAAGTAGATACACAACGAAATTTTCGACAATGTTACCAGATCATAAGAAGAATTTCGTTTTCGATACTCGATCTTCGATAGTTAGCGAAGATCGAATATCGAATGCATCTCATAATAGGGCCCTATGTTTGAACTTCGTTTTTATTCTACTCGTTTATGTATGCGTTGACCTGTTAGTTGCTCTTTGACATTGCTACGAAGATGTTATAAGTGAATAAATAAAAGTTAATTTGTGAAAGTGAAAAATGTCATTATAAAACCTAAAATTTTAACTTTAAAAGATAAAGTTGATATAGTCTTGAATTATTGCAAAAGGGTAACACTATAACCCTTTGTGGCTTGGCAAGAAAATATGGAGTTGAAAAGCAACAGTTTCTTCCATTAAAAAAAAAAAAAAAAAGAAACGGGAAATTAATAATCGTGTAAATAATACATTTTATGGCACTGGAAAGGGTAAAACATTACGTGCATCTGAATTTCCAAGAATGGAAAAAAGTCTTTATAAGTGGTTGCTTCACATGCGAAACAAAAAAAAAAAATGCCGGTGAGTGGACTGATGTTAAAAGCCAAAGCTTAAGAAATTCACGATCGAATTAAAGAAAATGATTGTGGTTTTAACAACAGTGACGGATGGCTTCAAAAATTTAAACAAAGGTTTGGTGTTCGCCTTCTTAAAATTTCCGCAGCCGCAGCTGACTCATTTAAGGAAAAAAGTTAAGAGCAAAAGTGGAAGAACTCTCTCTTTGTGAAGATCAGCTTTGTAACGCTGATGAAAACCCAGATAAAACATGTGTCATCATTGGAGAAAAGTTCTCCAGGCGCAAAGTTGGAGAAACAACGATTAACTTTCACGGGCTGTTCAAATGCGTCGTCGGGGACTCACAAACTTAATTTACTGGTAATTGGAAAACCTAAAAATCCACAAAGTTTCATAAACTTTACTTGTCAACATGGATGACATATAAAATTGTTTATGACTGGTTTCATCAATGTTTTGTTAAAGAGGTAGATTTCAACTGACAAATTTAAAACTGAAAACTTTGTTATAATTTTTGGCTTTTGGGTTACTGAGTTCTTGACTAAAAAGGGGCTACCGGTAAAAGTCAATGCCCCTTAACATCCGGCTTAATCCCAATTGATTTCTGATGACGGATTCATTTGTGCAATATTTTTGCCACCCAACGTCGTCACATCGTTAATTCAGCCCATGGACCAGAATGTTTTTAAAATAACAAAACTGTGTATTATAAAAACAGTCTCTTGGCATTAGTGGCTGGAAAACAAACGGAATTGTTAGATTGTATTAAAATGTTAACTATAAGATGCAATTAATCTTTTGGACTCAGCATAGAGTAAAATTTCACAACAAATTTCAAACAATTGCTGGGAAAGTATTTTAAATTTAGTTTCATATAAAGATGACCCCGATGATAATATTCCCTTAAGTGTTTTAAGAGAGAGGATATCTCATCTAGTTATCGCGAGTTCACTGTACAAACAAAAATTCAACAATATTTACATATCATCGACGTAAAATATAACAAAATACGCATATTTTAATAAAATTACTTAAATTTTGCTTCTATACTTAGCTACGAATAAGATACAAAAACATTTCCTCCATGTGTATGTGATTTTAAAAAGTGCCAAGTTTCAGAATAACCCAAAACTAGTATTTTGATATGTGTTCTTAACATAAAAAAATCGATGCGTCTGTGAATTACAATATATTTTACGCTTTTTTAAATACCTAAATATCAAACTCTATTTATCTCTTTGGACTGTGTTAACAATTAATGCTAAATACAGATTTCAGCACTAAAATTTTAGTATGCAGTTAAAAACAATTTTGTTTTTCAGATTTATACGATTGCGTAGTTCACAATTATTATTAAAATCTGACTCCATTATTTACACACGTACAATAAGTAACGGTTTAGAACAGAAGATCACTAAACAAAATTTGATTGGATTCGCCATATACTCTGCTCCTCTCAAGGAAACATGTAAACAGGCACTTGTTTAAAATATGAAGCAAGAAGAACAACTAAAACCAAAAACACGTGGAGGCGATTCACACTGAAATAAATTCCATATTGGGTTCTATTGCAAGAAATTTCAATAACAGCGGGAGCACAAAGATATAGCAGCAAATTTCTTGGGGCATATTTCAAGCCTTCTTGACAATGAGCACTCATAGCCAATCATCAACATTTGTTCACTTGAAACGTCTATTGCTGAGATGCTTTTGTTCTCTTGAGTGAGTTAAGTTCCCCTAATTCGGTCCGGTATCGTGGTCTTTTACCTTCTGAGGTATTATATTCGAGAGCTCAAAGCAGATTTGGTTATTGCCATTCCCGAAATTGCGCCCAATCCAGCCGCTTTTTTTTCTTGATTACCATCCTTAAGCATACCAGTTCCTCCATTCATATTCAGCCAACAGGTGTAATTCATTTGATATACAAAACATTTGAAATCTTCATTGCGGTTCTAAGATTCCAAACTTCCTTTTTATATATGTATACTTTACTTCAAGCCAATTTGAGCACAAAACTTTTTGGTATGAGTCAGCTTTGAATGAAGTTTCATTCACTGCATGAATGTGTTCTGATGGTAGGCAAATGGTAGTAAAACCCTTCGCAGTGTAAGGAAATGTTCAAAGCATTTGCTGCCTTAAAAATGGACCAAATTGAATTATCCTTTAAACTAATATCCAGAGAATATGGTAACCACAGTTGTGATAAAAAAAAAAAAAAATTGGAAATTGTTCTATGAAAAAGGTTTTGGTCATTAGACGCACCAAGACTTTTTGTCAATTGATTTCACGGTAAAGGCTAGAATACGTCGTAATCTACAACAAAGCAATAATGATTCAAAACATTTTTCATGATATTGTTTTTCCTTTGAATTTTGATTACTTTTTTCATTAACAACGGTTGTTGCGTTTGAAGTCAATTGCAATAAATCAATATGTGGTTGCCTCGACTTGTGAATAGTGCAGCAGACTGTTATTTATCAAAAAAATGTGAACTTTCTTCTATCATTAGCAGTTTGGCGGACGCAGGAAAAAATGACATTCCTGTCATTTTCTAATAATAAAACTACACTATATGACAGCGAGTTGTTTTTTTTTTTAACAAAAGAATACACTATCAGGATAGGATTGTGAAATGACATTTGAATAGTTAAACCTGAAAACTTCCACATTTTGTAGAAATAAAATAAAGAAAACTGTGAAAAGAGAAAACGCAATTATTTTGTTAGAAATAAAAATTTCGACAATTTTTGTGACTAGAGAATCAACTAAGACTATTCCGGAAAGAAAAAGGCAAAGCAGAAGGTAGATTTAATTTTTTTTTTTTAATTTTACCCAACCTCCTTTCCAAGTTTGAATCATCAAACGTAAGAAAAAGAAGTAAAAAATAAAATGAATAATTTTTTTTTTTCATCTTTAGTAAACCAGTTATTCTCAGCTTATATATTAGTAATGATGTACTACAACGAAGACGTTGTAAGCGCTTAAACTCTAACTGGCGGAATAGATGGATGGCAAAGCTTGTGCTCTTAAAAATTTGACTTAAACTAAGGTGTAGTGGTATGGTAGTCACTAAGTATATGTATATACATAGATATGTATGTGTATTACGAAAAGTTTATTTATTTATTTTTTCTTTTTAAATTTAAGATTTTTGTTAGTATGTCTGTTGCTTCTTTGTTTGCGCTATATTTTCTTTCAATATATAAAGGCTAAACAGCACAACATATATGTAAGTCATAATGATAAAGTTACTCTACACAATAAAAGCTATAATAAAAAAATTTAATGGAAATAATGAGCTTTAGATTTAGCGATGTCTATTAGATGCACACCTATGCTTAAAATAATAGATAAAGTCGATTAAATAAAAAAAAAAATTCGAACTTCAACTCGGTTCAATTCTTGTTTGGAATACATTAGCATTGTGATCTGACTGTGCTAGTTATAAGCAAATTTAAGCAAATACAAGCCATAATTTTTTTGAACAAAGAATCAGTTTGAACCACTGAGAGAGAATTCGTATTATTAATTTCAGAAACACTTACTGTAAAACTAAAGGCCAATTACTCACTTTCATGTGAATCATTACGCAGAAGAGAAGAAAATGCAAGCAACTTAAAGCTGTTAATGGCCTTAGACTAGAACAAGTTGCTTCTGTCCCCAAAGAACGTGGGTTTAAATATGCAATGCTTTCGCATGTAAAGAAGGCTCCAAACCATTAGTCTCACCCAAGTTTTTTTTACCGTAATAAATGTCCATTGCTTTGGACAGCAATTTTGTGGTCCTTACATATCGGTATTCTAGATGTTGGAGTTCTTAAATCTAAAGTAAATGGAGGCATCTATTGGGATCTCAACCAACAACTTAAGAGGCTAGAGTATTCGGATGATAGCTGTCCCCAATGGCATAGTTAAGCAATGTTTGGTTTTAAAATAAACTTCAAAAAAGGTAAAATTATAGAGTAAGTCACAGCATTCTGCTATCTATAAAGCATTTTAACGAATACAGGCGATTCTAATTATTTGGTATACATACTTCGTTAAGTATGGAAGATTTCTGCAATACCCAACAAAATCCAAGGTTAGCATGTTTAATTCTTATATCAAATCTGTAGAATACAGCAGATCACAAGTTAAGCTTACAACAAGTGTTTGTCAATCGATGTAATAGAAATTAAAAGCTTAACTTTATTAAGAAGTTGTGGCCTAGTATTCTGAGTCTGCACCTAATTAGCTTGTTTTGAAGTATGTATGCGAATAAGTTGATTGAGCTATATCACGGTCAACTTCACTGTCATCGTTAAAGATAAGTCAAGTTAAACAAATTATAGAAATAAATTCTGGTCGTGTATTAGCGCTAGTAACACTCGAACCATTTTGAGGTTGTATTTAGCAGGTTCCTCCACATTCATTCATTTTCATCCTTCTTCATGTTATTACAGGTATTGCTGGCCATCTAGCATAAACATCAACTAAGTAGTGAACTGAATTTATTTTCAATATGGATATGGTGAAATCACTTGTATCTATGTATGTTTTATTTTAAGCATACATATATGTAAGTTGACTAGTGTGTGGGTAGGACTACGACCTTGGTTATTTGCCGAGTCAACGTTCCGGTTGACTACTCTAGGTAGTCCATCGGAACCTGGGTGAGTTTTGGTAATTTTGGTTTTTCCATTTATAACGTTTATGGAGCTCTTTCAAATATTCATCCTTCCATCTTTTGCAAAACCGATGGTGTTGAATTTTCAACCTTTGTCATCGTTGCGTTAGGGTAATATTCTCGTTACTAAAATAGGGTTCAGCGGTTTTAGCAAGCTTGACAGAACTGAAATAAGAAACTAATCTTCGGGTAGGGTGAGAATACTGTACTTGTCCGGTTAACATCCAACGAAACTCAGTTTCTTGAGCTATTAATGTGCCAAGAATATCTTTCTTAACACCAGCTCCTAGAATTTGTGGGTAAAAATCGCTACCAATGGGATTCTGTCCAACTCTTTTATGAAAGTAGGGTTTAAGTTTTGGGTGGGTAAATTTCGGGTGAGTGTTTTGACTACAATTGCCTGAATATTCAGTGAAAATTCCTAATTTGTGTTAGAACCAAGATGTATATCACACATCTTGTTCGAACGTGCTGAAACAACCTCATTTAAACCTGAGATCTCAGCAACTATGGGTAGTGTGGGTAAATGTAATTTGCGCCTTAGCCTATCAGAAATAAATGAAAAATCTGATGCTGGGTCAATAAGCGCTCTAGCTGGGAATTCTTCACCGTGTATTTTAATATTCAAGGCAGCTGTGCCTAATAATTTAGCTCTGTCGTCTAATTGGGTTTGGGTAGAGAAAGACTGTATTGAACTTGACGTAGAGGGTTTATCGTCATTCGGTGGGTTAGTGTTTGGGTAGGGTTTGTGTAATAGGGTGTTATGTCTGCCGCCACAGTATCTGCATGTAAATGTACTGCGACATTCCGATACTATATGGCTAATGGCCAGACAATTGTAACATATGGAATTCTTTCTTACGAATTCAATTCTTTCATTTACTCCCAGGGAATTAAATGATGAACATTCCCTCAGTGTGTGGTTATTGTTGCACAGTTTGCACAATGAACCATCGAGTTTTTCTTGGGTTTTCGGGTAATTATGGGTATTTGGGTGGGTTTGGGTAGAAATCAAGGGTTTGCTCTGGAATTTGTTTGTGGATCGGGTATCCTTCCTATTGTTGTGTGTCACATTGTGTAACGTCTTTACTTTTTAAAGATTTCCAAATCTTTTACCTCTTGCAGTAAAACTGTAAAATCAGTGCATAGAAAAAAGATCTCAATTTGTCATTTTGAATTTACAAAAACTTGGAACATTAACTGAACTAATCAAGAGCAATAGAAATATTTTGTAACGCCAATTTTTTTGTTTTTTTTTTGCAACAAGTTAATTAAATAATATTTGCATGTAGCATGTATCAAATCATCAGAAAAACTTTAGCGACACAACAAATTGTTTCTAAAATTCCATTTTTTTCTTGCACTTTAATAGATTATATATTTTTCTGATAAGCATACGCGGTCGGTCTTAATTTTCATAACGCAGTATGCATGACTCCTATTCGCACGGAATTTAAGAAAAAATTAAAAGTAAGCACTTTTGTGCACAACAATTATTTCTCTATCCTTCTTTTTATCTTTTTTAATTGTGGTTTAGCAACGTATGCATTTACATAAACATCCATCGCAGAGATTTCTTTTTTACAATTTATGACGAAAATAATTTATAAATTACCTCCAAAAGAAAAAAAAAAAAAAAAAACACAAAAACGAAACACCTTGTTAAGCATGATTTCATAGTGATATTAAATGTTGAAAAACTAAAATGCCTTGTAAATTTAATTTAAATAAAAATAACATGTAATATTTTTTTAGCACCATTTCAATCATGTAATTTTTTAAATTATTTTAAAAATAAATAAACCATGAAATGAGTCATAATATGGTGTGCAAAAAATATACACTTGTTCTTTTATTGATAAAAATCAATGTTTATTGGCATATTCTGCATTTCGAGTGGTTTGACTACATATTAAAGCACTTGGATTTTTTTTTTTGAAATTTATTCCTTATTAATATTAAACGATGGCCCTATTCTTAAGGGATCAACAGGAAATAGCACATATTTACGAATATTGTAAATAAAACGAAAAACTCAAATTAATTGAGGTGTTACCAAATTTGTTACATTGATGCTGTAGTGAAAACAAACTTTCAAAGATAATATAATTAATTTTTATGAAAACATTTTCATATTGTTGATCGAGGAAAATGATCTCAGAAAATCGAATCGCTGCTTCACTGTTAAGTACCCTATAAAAGTACACTTTAGGTAACATTTTAAATGACGATTTATAACTTTTGTAGTCGAAGATGATATTGTTTCAATTTAGTTTAGATTGTTCGTTTAGTTAGGTGCATTTATTCTTCATGGTCCATTCAAAAGAAAATAGGGCAATACACTTTGGGATACATTCGTGCATTTCTAACTTCTTCTTCAGCGCCTCTCTAAAGTGTACTTTTATAGGGTACTTATAGGCAGAAAGTAAATGAAACACTTTGTTCAAATTTACAATTATGCCAATTGACAGTTGCCTTTTAAAAGTCGCATTGTTGCTCGCCTTTTTATATAAAACTTAGAATTCCGTTTTCTGAATACTGGAATTGTAATAAAATAAAAAAAATCTATTGTTTGTTGCGAAAAAATTATTTCAAACTTTCGAAAATGGTCCTTAAATAAAATATTTAGACCATTAAATAGGTTTTTATTATATAAAACCGTTTAAAGTGGAAAGGATTATACTTTTGAAATTTCCAAATTAATTTCGAATTTTTCATACATTCCGAAAACGCGCTAAATTGCTATTAGTTAGTCATCTAAACATTGAATATAATTAAAATATACAGCTTTCTGTGAAAATATTTCAAACATTGAAAAATGTGTTTAAGTATTCGAATTTTTGAACATCTGAAATTTTAAAGAGGTATACGATATGTATGTATGTATATATATTATACATTGTATAATGTATTTTCACTTTAGTATAAATATGACTTTTACTACTACAAACATTACTATATCAATCCATTATTTAAATTATAAACTTTTTCAAACGGAATTATATTGAAATTGAGAAATTTTCACAAAAATATTAAAAATTTTATATATGTATTTCGAAACGCGCAAAAAATTTTTTTTTTAAAGTATTGGTTATGCATTAAAGTTATCTAATGAAACCAACCACTAAACAAGCATGTTTATTTTGCTCGTAAACAAATTAAAACATTTCTCTAGCGATATGCAAATTCTTAGTCATACAAAAACATAAGATTTATATACCGAAACATGTAAATTAAACAAATTATTATTCATATCTACTGTTGTTGTTGTTAAAATCAGCAATAGAATCTTAAATACACATTTAATACGTCAACTACTGTAAAGCGTATTTAAAATTCGGTTTATTCATAAAATAAAAGGTGTTTTTTTTTTATTATTAAGTTATTTTTAATAACAATGTTTGTAATGTTGAAAACGTTTCATTTATTAGGTTTTATAATTCATATACACATGTTTTATATATACCATGTTATTAAATTATTTTTGTTTGTTTTTTTTTTTGAAAAATTTGTTGCTGACTTAAAGGTCATTGCTTTCATTATAAGCAAATAAATACTAAACCATTTAGCAGACAACAAAATATATAAACAAAAAAAAAAAATAAAAAAGTTAAATACATCAGTAAATTATATCCTACTACTACATATCGTCGTCGAAAATCCAAAAGTACGTAACAAACATTTTTCTAATTTTACAGGAGAAGCAAAAAAAGTTATAAAATAACAAGTACTTCATATGTAGAAACATTTTGAACATTTTGAAATTGCAAAGATCTAAAAATTGGTAGAGATACGTGAGATAACCTTACGAATCATAATCAATCAAAAACTCGATTTTGATTTTTTTGCTGATACGTACTTTTGCATTTTCGACGACGATATTGTACCTATGCATATAACAAACAACCTTATAAAAACAAAATAAAATTGCCTGTATTTCGTATATACAGAAAATATATTGTATGTACGTTGTACGTGTACAGTATATAAGGAATTAACTCGAACTCTAACTTTATTATTATTTATATGTATGTACATATGTATATTATGCTGGGTGGGTATGGGTTTCTTCTTTAAAAAAAAAAGGTGTGATTAGAAGTTCTTTAGTTAGGAACAGTGAAGGTGAAATATTAGTCTGTCACAAGGTTATTGAATGAAGATTTTTGTTTTTAACCTAGATAAACAAACATGAAGTAATAAAATATATGTATATTGGTTTATATAAATCCTGTAGATTATCAATTAGTCAGAGTAAAACGCAATGATTTCCTTAGATATTTGTTTTTTTATAATTTCCAATGACCCTATGGACACAATTTACAATTTTTTGTCTGTTTACAACATTAAACTTGATATGTTACGTACTACTGATAAAATTTCCATCATTTAGGTTAGTCAGGCATTAATTATATTTCCAACATTTTTGTACATACACCCAACTCTTTTTTTACACGGAAGATACGTTCCTCAGAAATCCGTGTAAAAAAAGAGGCGTTTCCTATAGTAAAATGGGGGATACGTTCCATGTCATCTGAAAACCGTGTAAGATGAAATAAAGAAGTATATTTACTTCGAAAAACCATGTAAAAAATGTTGAAAACTATAAAATTTCAGAAATGCATACAAATTGTATGTTCATATGGCATTTTATTGAGCATTAAAACTTAAAATACATAATTCATACAGGTGAAAAATTGGTAGAGCAAGCAAAAAACAAAAGAAATCTGTTAATCCAGAATTAAGAACAGAAAAATTTGAATAGAAATAAAGAAAAAATATTTACATAGCTACATAATTATTCGTCGCTACTTGATAACAAGTGCAATTGTTTGCGACAAACTGGACTAAAGTCATCATCACTGGAGATATCCATCAAATTATCCAATGGTGACTTTCGTCCTTTAATAGAGTTTTGAACTGTCGGACTACTTTCCGAAAGGTTTTGCGCCGTCGACTTATTTATTAAAAAATCTTTTATAGAAAGTTGAACTTTTGGTTTTTCAAGTTCTTTATACAACTCTTTATACCCAGCAATACAATTATTAATATCTCGTTCGAATTTCAGGGCACGTTCCATATTAGAATAATTTTTTTAAGAAATGATTCACAAGACAGTGATTTTGAAACCGTACTAGATTAGAATTTTTTTTACAAAAAAACGTTTTTTCAACCGTGTAACTTCAAATCGGTGTAAAAAGAAATCGTGTAAAAAAAGAGTTGGTTGTACATATCTGTATATGCACTTATTTACATACATATGTATATAAAATCTTTACTCGTTTGTATTCATTTTAATAAAATATTGAATAAAGAAAACTTAACTTTTTTTTTTATTAACACGTTCCGTGCCACATGTACCGTTTTCGGTGCACACTAAACCTCATTTCTACGCCAAGCTGAATTTACGATTTAAAATGGTTATATCCAAAATTTAATTATTGGTAGCACTGTTTTAGGTAACGTAATGATATTTAGAGCAATTTTTAAGTCATGTACTGATAACGGTACATGTGGCGTGGTAATTAGTTATCAGAGCACTTTTGAGCTTTTAATGAGTACGGGAGTTGTAAATGCATCGATTTTGTATAATACAAACCCAACTGTTCAATTTCATATTTACAATGTAGAAAGCTACTGATTTCATATAGTATATTTTCTGAAGAAGATGACCATGTCCCACCTTCTAGAAAACGCAATAAATTACAAAAAGGTAATGGCAGACCAGGAAAAAGGAACCACTGCAAATCAGGCTATGCAGAAAGTGTGAAAAATTATAGTAGTGTAATCAAACTTAAGTAAAACATATATTCTCTTTTGTACATCACCCTTATGTCTCTTATTCTAAGTGAAATAAATTTAATTTTTTATTGTTATTTTGTGCATTTCGTCGTTTAGATATTAATAACTTTGAAAATAATATACATTTTATCAAAAACAAAAAAAAAAAACATGTATTTATAGCAATTTATAAAAGTAGTTCTCGTGTACCGAAAATGGTACACATGGCCTAGAAATGACACCTTCGCATAAACAGCTTGGCACGGAACGTGTTAAAGGAAATAATACTTACTCGGTAATAAAGAAATGAAGTCTCTCTGTAACATTGGTTTAAGAAACGCATCTATGTGGCCATGTTGATAGTGGCACATGCGTGACAAAAGTTGTTCAACAAAGTCTACTTGATCAGCTTCGTTCCATTGTGAAAAGTATGTCAAACAGGTTTCACGTTCAACTTGAAATGTGGGGGAGGATTCTTTCTTGCGGACTGGATCGTACAGCATTGTTGAAGTAAACTGAATAAACAAACAAACAGAAATTCAAAATATATTTCAAATAATTTGGAATAAAAAGTTTATTTTCGCTTCTAAGAAATATTAATAATAAAAAAAATTAATTTAAATAAAATATTAATAAAGATATAAATAATGCAAATAGAAATAAAAATAATATAAATATAATTAATAAAACTTATTCATACTATTTTAAGTATTAAAAAACAGTGTTTTTTTTAACTAATTTTTCCCCATTCCAATCTAAACGAATCAGCAAACAATGTCAAATGTGCCTGTTAAAGCAGCATATCTGTATGTTTGAAGGTGATTTTCAGCAATAAAATAAACTTTAAACCGTAAGATAATTGCAAAAAAAAAAGTAATTTTTAAATAAAAAAAAAAAAAAAAAACCAAGAGACAATGAAACAATCAAACATTTTTATTAAAAATTCAATGAAAACGATATGTGGGTTAGTTTTTAACGGAAAGTACAATAGTTTTTAGGAGAAAAAAAAATTCATCAAATTTACAACCTTGACACTCAAAATAATTATAATAGGTATAAAATATTTAAAAGTAAATAGGTACCTATATCAGCGTACTCATTCATACATAATTGTCGTATAAAATGAACACATGTACAAATATTTTATATCATGTGTAAAGCACATAAAAATATCAGTATATGCATATGTATATAATAGATCTTTATGTACATACATGTGTTATTTAACTAACTACCATTACTCAAGTTACGTGGCTTAATTTAGAAGAAGTTGAAATTATATAACAATTATAAAATTTAATTGTTTTTGACCAGGTTTTCATGTCGAATTTAGTCACTGAACTGAAAACTTCGGTTCAAAGAATAAGACAACTATTTAAATGGTACTGAGTTGTTGCTCCGATAGTTTAGTGGGTAGTGTTCTAATCTAATCATGCGTGGGGGTTCGATTCCCACCAGAGCCTCTGACTGTTCGGTTTTTACTAGAAGAAAATTGAACACCCTGGCAAAGTGTTTCTTTGAAAGTTTAAACTTACTGCAGTGTTTAGAATGAGATTACGCTGGCTAAAGATGTGAATTCATCCTTGCAATTAAATGCTGCAAAAACAGTATTTCAGTATTATGATATGATATATTATGACGCTCTCGCTCTATTTAACTCAGTCAAATAAATTCTGCACAGCTAAGGGCTGTATTAAAAAACGATTAAAAAGTGTTATCAATTTGAAATAGATTATTTTAATGATGTAAATATAAAAATTAACATTTATGTAGTTTATGGACAAACTAAAGGGTGATTTTTTAGCTATTATCTTTTTGACAACACTGGTTTAAACAGCTCACGCACGTTTCTTGTTTTGTTTCACTGTCAAACATCTTCAGTTTGGTCTATAATTTAACCATGAATCGTCTTACAAACGAACAACGCTTGCAAATCATTGAATTTGGCATCATTGGACCGTACTTCTTCAAAGATGCTGCGAATCGTAACGTAACAGTGAATGATAAGCGCCACCGTGAGATGATATCCAACATTTTTTTGCTCAAAATGCAAGAGCTTGACTTGCATGACATGTGGTTTCAACAAGACGGTGCCACATGCCACACAGCACGCGTAACAATGGACTTATTGAGAGGCGAGTTCGGTGAACATTTTATTTCACGTTCGGGACCGGTCAATTGGCCGCCTAGATCGTGCGATTTAACGCCTTTAGACTATTTTTTGTGGGGCTATGTTAAAGCTCATGTCTATACAGACAAGCCCGCTTCAATTGACGCATTGGAAGACAACATTGAAGCATTTATTCGTGAGATACCGGCCGAAATGTTGGAAAGAGTATGCCAAAATTTGACTAAGCAGATGGACCATTTGAGGCGCAGTCGCGGTCAACATTTGCATGAAATAATCTTCAAACATTAAATTATATGGACCGTACTATCGATTCAAATAAAGATTTCATGCATTTTTCTGAATTTTATGTTTTTTTTTTGAAAATTTTTCCTATAGCTTTTAAAAAATCACCCCTTATAAGCTATTCTTTTAGGTCTGGGATTACTGATAAATTTCCAATCCAGCCTCGTACATAAACAACAAATAAATGTGGGTTTGAAAGTTTGTATTTTTTTTATTTCATTTAAAAACAAATTCAGACAAACATGCGTTTCAATTTACGTGTACCATATGTACACATTACTCAATAAAAAGTAAATGCTATTAAAAATATTTCAAATTTGCTTAATTGATAAAAAGTAAATAAAAAGGTATGTATTTGTGTTTAGGTAATAAGCAGTCACTCCAGCCAGCTTATTATTTAAGACAACCAAAAAAGCATTTAAAAATACGCGTATATATGTTGTATGTATGTATATGAAAAATAAGTGAATTGAGAAAACAAAAATACAAATAAAAATGAATGTGTAAGCATAACCTTGTTGTCGCAATATAATTTTTCAGTAGTTAGAAAATACAATAAAAAAAATAGTTAAAGGCAATATGATTTTTTCTATAGAATTTATGTGTTCTGTATAAAATCATTAAAAAAAAGAAATTCAAGTTTATTAAATTATTTATAAAATGTAGAATATTCTACGGTGAATTACCTAAAAGTGATTAAAAATGTCGATAAGATAATACCTATTAAAAGAAGAAATGTCATTGAGTCAAATCCTTGTTTTTTTGTTTTTTTATCGATAACAAATGACAAGCATATATGAATTATTTTTGTCACATTTACTACAATTGTGAAGTGTAATTACAATAAATTTAAATAATATTTCAATTAACCTTTTATACTATTTCAGTTTTACGATATGAAACTTTGATATAATAGTTGAAAAAAAAATTTATTTTTGGGGAATTTAATTAAATTATTGTTAGTAAAGTGTTAACTTTCTCTTATGAGAATTTGTAAACATATGTATGTATGTACATATGTATATCAAAAAACTGCTTCTATACCTACAAGAAAAACTGATTAAAAGCCAATTATTATAGCAGTGCGATCAGTAAACTCGTAAACAATAATTTTTATTAAAAAAAATTAACCGTAAACAATAATTACTACAATTGCGCTGAAAGATTTCATTACAGTCAGTAGTTTTTTATTATATGTATGTATTAAGAAAGACGTTCATGATAATGTTTTTGATGCAAATACAAAAATTAAAGATTTTCAATAAATTAAAAAATTAAATGGAAATTAATACTCTGATGCACAACACCGCTTTCTATATTTGACATAAATTTATTTGTCAAGCTCACAACAACACTGCAGTAATGTTGAATATGTACTGAAAAATATGGGTTAAGCGCTTGTATATTTGAGGGTTAATAATAGTTTCGTCAATTTCCATCATGTACTTTTGTTGCAAATGCGTATAAATAGCTAAAAAGCTCTCTAGGCCCAAAAATTAACGTTTTAATTAAGTAGAAGTGACTTATTGAAAATTCTACTCGTGCTCTAAACTGATAGGGTAGCTTTGGGAATGTGTAAAGCCATAGTGACAAATACATTTGGAGTTCATGGGACATATTGTGTTTTTCCTGGAAAGGGTATAGAAATGAAGTCAAAGAAACAGAATGGAGAGGAGGACGAAAAAGTCCAGAAAATAAAGCAGAGATTAGTAACGAGATGAATGCGCACTCCTCAGCCTTGTTAATTCCATTATAGACATACTCTCCAAGGGCGTTCAACTTTCTCCTACAAAAAACGAGATAGTCACATGGAAAATGCTTTATCGCCTCTCACATATTCTCATTTCGACATATTCAGGTGAAACTAATTCTGATGAAATCTATGACACAGCGATGCCATCGACCAGACATCACGATGTTCCATAAGAGCACTAGTCAACAGACAGTAAGTGAGCCATCTTGACCTACATATATTCTCACCGACTCTGCTCCACCTCTCGTAAACATCTCCTGATAAATCTATGGGATTAGCATATTGGGGGATTACCTATAACCAACAACCAAATTTATAATCCAGAGAAAACCCAATATAGAAGGTGCGGCAGCCCTCCGTTTCCAGGATAACAACTATGCCCCAGAATACAAGAGCAAATATCTAGATCCAATCCAAAGGTTAATATAGAGTTCTACTGCTTTCAAGGCAGCTTGATTATCAACGAAAACCATGTAGGAATTTACATTAAAAAAAATAGTATTGGTGCACTGCCTGAAATCACTGAAGTTTTCATGCAGTTTATAGGTAATAAGTTGAAGGATGTGTTAAACGGATTGTTAATGGCCAATTAATTAAATAAATTAAAATGAAGCTTTAGTACTAGATCTTCACAAAAAGACCTCGGTACCAGTGCCCCTATTCAGTTTCGACTTATTAGTGAAAATTGGTGTTGGAAGTTCCCCGTTCACGGTGAAAAGAGAATTTGTAACCCAAAGATAAACAAAGTCGCGGGAAGAATAGAACAATAAATTTTCCTGTCGTAACTTAACCAAATATGTAAATAGGCGTCCACTCGGAAGCAAAAATCTATAAAATTGTACTGCATTAACAGATAACATACAAAAATTTCTTTCCTTGTATGATCATATCAGTGAGTGTAGTGGGTTGCATTATTTGATGGTTAATTTATTATGTTATATTTCAAATCATTACTGGGGAATAACCTTACTTAAATAAATTTATTTTGTTCTGTAGTTAAAGTAGAGAAAAACAATAACGAATTAATTTCTTTAATTTAATTCTTGTAATTGTATTACAAATTTTAAATAAAGACGACTTATTTAAAAGTATTAAATTTCGCATCGTATTTAATATATTCAAAATAATAAACTAATTTAAAAGAGAGGGAGAAAAAAAACATACTAAACTAAAAGTGAAACTAAAGTTAAATAACTAAAACCTTGGATTACAACAAATGAATATTCAATAAACAACAATAAAATACAGCAAAGAAACAACAAAAACGACTTTGAGATTTATTTTTTTGAGCGAAATATATTTAAATCATTATATTTTTTGAACAAAAGAAAGTAAAACTTACAGGTTGTGAATTGGAATTAGTTTCATCCATTATTTTATCAGTCTCCATTTTCATCATATTATTTTTTGTTTTTTTATTAAAAGTTAGTTAAACTCTAGTTTAATAAAATGATTTTCTTTAAAAGAAAATGAATTAAATTAAATAATTCACTAAAGAAATTAAAGTAATTGCAATTAACAATTTTTGTTTAATGTTTTCTGTTTTTATCTTCTTGTTTTCAAATACGATGAAATCAAATAATTTTTATGACAAATTGAAAGCAAAGAAATTAAAATCACAGTGAGATTCGTGTAAAAAAAATTAAATAAAAAGTTGTAATCTTCCCATATAAAAAAATACACTCGCGTTTCTTTACAATAACAACATGTACACTTCAATTATGATTTTAGATGAGCAAGAGAGAGAAAAATGAGTAACGTAACTGAGCGATGATAAATAACAGTAGTAGTTATCTCTCTCTTTATTGCAGAAAATAAATGCCTTCAGTTAAGGTTCTGCTTTTACACAGCTCACCCTTTTGCACTTATTGTATTTGCCATGGGCCAATTTGATCATAGTCTATTTCTTTCTATCACAAAATACTTCGTTCGTGATTTTTTTCTGCTTACGGCACGACGAACAAGCGCAAGTCATTCGCTTAAGGAATTAAAAAATTTTCTTTCACTTAAGAAATTCTTTGATGCTGAATTTTGTTACTGGAATTATATTGTTTTTTTTTAATAATTAAACATATTTTCACAGCACTACAAATGCATAAAATATGCAGACGTTCAGGTTTAAAAGAATTTTGCTTTTATAAATTTTATTTCAAATAAATTTTTCTGTTTTCTACCCAAACTTCACGGAAAAAAATTATAAAAACGCAACCAAACTCGGCGCGACGAGAAATAAAACTGAAATGAGACAGACCAATAACACTTTTTCGAATCATTGGGTTGTATTTTTCATCATGCACAAGCAGGGTTGAAGAAAAAAGTATTTAATTCAAGAAAGGGAATTTTTAAATCCAATACGTTTTACTGTTAATATAAACACAGCTATAACTAGACTTACATATTATACTAGGAACTAAAATTTCTATTTTTAAGCCTTGTGCGCTGGACTTTCAGTTGAGCGATTACACTCAGTATATTTCTGAATATCAGAGGAGGACTTCCAGGATTTTTAATGTAGTCTGTGGTTAAAGAACCATATACCTGACTTTCCTTTAGAATATTTGTTCTATGATTTATCCAGTAAGTGATCACATAAAATCTCTTGGATAAATAAGTGCTCCAAAATACAGCTCACATAATGAATTTTATAGAAATTAGGCAATCCTTATAGCTTCCTAAGTATGTGAGTTTGTTCTCCTTACAATCCAATTTTATTTATTTAAAATTAATTCAATTCAAATTGATTTTAAATAAATTTAAATAGTTAGAATTGAACATTGAAACTTTTCAGTGCATAAAAATAAATGCCTACACAGAAACCCTGTAGATTTAGTTCATTATCAACAGCTGATTTTGACATTTGTTATCTCTTTAATATTATGATAATAATGAAGTTCCTGCGATAATTACAATAAAAATAGCTATGTATAGAAGAAAAGCTTTTTTTATACAATCAACTAAATAACAAGAAGCTAATTTCCTTGTGGGCCAAGTCAAAAGTTATCACTTATTTATATTATCTTCCATTAAGAGAAATTTTCCAGCAAAAAGTAAGAGTTTAAGAGAAATATAGAGCGCGTAGAAGAATAACGAATTTCTGTTCATAAATAGTTTCATTCTTAAGGGTCTTTTTCACTTTGAAACGACCCTGACGATAGCAAAGTGTCGCAAACTTGAATTCATTTATTTATCAATTAAAATTATTTCTTTTAATTAAATTCTAGTGGTTTTTGTAACTCGTTTGTTAACAAATATCAGCAAAAGAACCATGTCTTCTATTAACTCTTGTGAATTGGAATCTTATGCAAAAAATTGCAAAAAGATTGTTGGTGCTGCTTTAAATTATATGTACGTTAACCTTGTCTATGCATTAAGAAATCATCATATTTATTAGCAAATTTATAAATACTTTTAAAGGGACATCGTTAAGGAACGCAATGTGCCAGTACCGGAAGTGCCTTTAATGTTTTTAAAACCTACAACATCTTTAATTGATGAAGGCCAAGATATTGTGGTAAGTTTCAAACAGATATTGTATTTTATAAGTTTGCTATTTAATCTTATTTTCAATTAGATACCAAAAGTGTTTACCAAAGTGGCTTATGAAGTTGAATTAGGTGTTGTTATAGGTAAACGTTGTAAAAATGTTACCAAAGCCAGTGCTATGGACTATGTTGGTGGTTATTGTTTGGCCTTAGATATGACAGCTCAATGCGCTTTGGGTGTAGCCCGTTCCAAAGGAGAGCCTTGGTCATTGGGTAAGGGTTTTGATACGTCTACACCTGTTTCTCGTTTCATAAAGTTGGAAGATATCAAAGATCCCCACAATGTGGATCTATGGCTTAAAGTTAACGGCGAAGATAAACAAAAAGGAAATACTGCTGACTTGATATTTAAAGTTGATGATCTTATAGCATACACCTCTCAATATATGACTTTGGAACCAAATGATATTCTCTTGACTGGTACACCAAAAGGTTCGTCACCCATAGAAAATGGTGATGTTATTGAATGTGGTATGGGTAAGCTGATTCAAATGAAGTTCAAATGTAGAAATGAATAAATAAGTTGCGTGCACTGCCTGAATTTTGTGTAATGACTTAATTAATGTATTTTATTTGTTTAAACATTTTGCTGTTGTTTTAAGCCTTTTAAATGCTCTATGCTCTTCATGATGGCCAACATTTCAGCTTGTATATTGGCACTGTCAATTACGAAATCCAAGGATTTTTTAAATTGTTCGGCTGCATTGCGTAAAGACATTGACGGCAAAGCGGTAAACCAATGCATAGTTTCAATATATCCTTCAGCTTTGTTAACATTGTGACGAACTAAACTCTTTTTGGAACCACATACTGTATCATCGTTAGAGCCTATTACGACTTGGCATAACGCATTAAAGTCGTCACTGTCTTCTGTGGGCACTTGGGCAACACTAATAGCTTGTGAACCTTGATTATAGCGTGTTTTTGCCAACAGTAAGTGACCGGCATTAGCTATAGAGACATAACGGAATGTACAATGTTAATGAATTCATGCATAGAATTCTTCTCTCTCAACCAACTTACTTGTACGTTCAATACTAACGCGACATGCTGTTTGCTGTTCTATTAAATTAAGCAACTCCAGGTAGAGGGAGTCGAGTAAATTATTAATATCGCTTAAATTATTTGGCATTTTTAGTTTTTCTTTAAATAGAAATTGGGCAAATAAAACTTCGCTTTTATTTCTCGTATTATTTTCCACAAATCAAGCACTGGACAGCTGTTGTTCATATGACTAATGGAAGCGTTCGGAATACACATTTACTTTAGACATTCACCAACACTGTTGATAACACCAACAAATCTTTTCTGTTTATAAAAATTGTAATTGCAAGATGGAACAGAATACGACCGCAACTTTAAGAAAACGCTGTAAAAAATCTAGCGGTTTCTATAAATAGCGTGTGTCAGGTCGTCTTGCAGATGAAAGCAATTAACACTTGCTCTGCATAGTTTATCTACCTATCGCTATTGGGTCTTCTGAGAATACGGTCGACTACATTCATTTTTATTTTGTACAAAAGCTTGTTCCTTAATATATGCATAGTATACGTTTCAGGCAGCTACTTTCTACTTTTCTATGCGTCTATGCATTATATGCGTTTTCTTCTGTAACTTGTCACAAACAATTACACTGATTCTACTTTTTCGGTATACGCATGTAACGCAAGCACGCATGAAACGGATGGTATGTACTTTCGGCTTTACTACTACTGGTTGCTTTTTCATAATGACATTCCTTGTGCACCATGTTGTGGAGAGTGATTTGGCGACTAACACTGTTTGAACTCTTCACCTTGTGGGGAACGTGGGGCCTTAATGTTGGCTTTAGAATTGCAATTTTTAAATATTGTGATTCCTAGTTAACGTAGAGAATTCACATTAACTTTGTCGTCTTAATATAAATTCTAAGACCGATGCCTGCAGTGTTTTCAGTCATCCTTTGTAGTTTTTTTGTTTATGTCATCGAAGTGATGTGCCATTAGACAGATGTCAGTTGCGTTAAGGCCTCTCGTATAGGATCTTTATTCTGCGTTTAGGGGTGTTACCTGGTTTTCAATAAACCGTTTAAAAAAAGCATTAAATTTGTATTTTCTTTTATATTTTTTATATTTATTTTGTTGGATTTTAAACTTTTTTTGTTGTTGTTTAATAAAGTTTAACATGGTTCTTATTTCATTTCTTTTTATTAGTTATAGTATTTCATTTCTTTTATGAGATTATTAAGAGTTTTTGTTTTTAAATTATATTTTTTTGCAAATATGTTTGAGTTTTATAAATTATTTTTCTTTTATACATTTTTTTTTATATATATATGCCACGCCAGTATTCAGAAGAAAAAATATATTTTTGTATATTAAAGTTGTATTAAACAAAAAAATATTCTTTGTTTGTGAAAAATGGCAAAAGACTGTTTTATTATTGATTTGCAACTTTTAATTTGTTTCTATATAATCTTTATTTAATTTATTAAATATATTAAAGTTTATTCTTTGTTTTTAAACTATTTTATTTTTTTTTTAATAAAAAAATTGGTAATTTGAAAGAAATTAATAAAAATTAAATTATGGTGTTAAGTTTGAGTTTCTTCTGGAAGAGAATACAAAATATCACTGCATATAAACACAATGTGTAAAGGGCGGCATTAACAACAATTCGGCGAATCTATAACAACGGAATGGGGAATTTTTATTAACCCTTTCCACTCCAATGAGGAGTATCACTCGACATTGACTGTCGAGTGACACTCGACATAGTGTAATACTTCTTTTTGCGAGCAATTTTAAAAAAGGTGGGATTTTTTTTACTAAAATTTTTGATAAATTTTTGCTAAGCCCTTTTTATACAACGATTCACAAATTATCCAAAGGAGACCTGCAAGGCCTAGAGGAAGAAACATAGGAAGTAGTACGCCAAATATAAACACAAGAACCGAAGTAAAAATAACCAATCGTTATAGTTAATTATAATAAATACATGGGTGGTGTTGATGTGGCCGATTAATATACCTCTTCGTACTGCTTTATAAGAAAAACACTCAAATTGGGGAGAAAACTATTTTTCTGGAGTCTAGAAGTCTCTATTATAAATTCATACGTGTTGTATAAAGAGTGGAGTGTAAAAAACGGAAGAGTAGCAATGAGTCATATGAAGTACAGAAAAACTTTGTTCATGTCACTCATTGGAAACTTTAGGACAACCGAAACAAGTCCTAAAACTGCGGTTGCGGCAGATACAGAACAACGTCTCGATGGAACCCCTCACTTTATTTATTTACAACCTGGGGGGAAGCACAAGGATTGTGCTGTGTGTTCCAACCGAAAAATAAAAGGGGAGAAGTGAGAATAGGAACAATCTATTTTTTCAAAACATGTGAGACAAAACCTTCGCTTCATTCCTGGATTTGTTTTGAAAAATATCATACCAAAAGGGATTTTAAAGATTAGAATTAAGAGTTATAATACTATATGTATATAGTATCCTGTAATTACTTATAAAATAAAGTTTATCATATAAGAAAAAATCAATTTTATTTACAAAATACGAAAAAACCTCTTAAAAGTTAAAAAAGCAATTTTAGCGTGGAGCTGGTGGAATAAAAAGAAAAAAATGTTTGGAGTGGAAAGGGTTAAGGATTTGGTACGTTATATTCAGCCGAGTTTATGTTTACGTATATAATGCATGTCTTTAATGTTTGTTCGCGTCTTCAGCTGCTCATTTGTTACACTATTTGAGCAGAATACTTAAAAGATTTTAAGTCAATAGCGGTTAACGAACGTTTGTAGCCTATTTTTAGTTTCCTTCGTTAAAATCCGCGTTTCAAGACCGCGTTTCAAGACCGTAAAGCCATACTGATAATACACAAGATTTAAATATTATTGAAGGACTGTATAAATAATAAAAGAGTGTTTTACAACTAGAATCAATTGAAATTGATATCAAACATAAGTAATAGACCCTGTATATATGCGATATTTGGTATCAACATACATACACATATGGCCATTGGCAAAAAAAGACATGAAATTCGCGTCAGTTAAAGGTCGTCCCTATTTTAATGGCCATATGTGTACATACTTGGTCATTACAACCCTTCAGCCAGGATTATGGACCTAGTTTCTCATATTTCTCACTTGGTATCAAACTGTATCTTAAATTAGGATTGAAAAACGAAACTCAAACTTCAAAGATGGCCTCGAAATCTTTGTCATTTTTTCTAAATTCTTAAATATTTTGGTTCCCATTTTCTCATCTCAATTGGTCAGTTCAATTCGATGGAAAGAACCCATAAGATGAGTTATAGAATTTGGTATAAATGTAATAAAAAAAAATACAGACGTTTACTAAACATGTTTTGGATTATGTTCTTAGGAATTTGTTTGTTTTTTTCTTCTTTTTGTATTTATAGGAAAGAATTTTAATTAAATTTTAAGATAAGCTTTACAAAAAGTTAATAATTAATTATTGTTTTATGTATATATATATATACGATAATTATATATGTATATTTATTATATTAACGTTTTTTAATCTCTTTTACAATTTTTAGTTTTCTTTTTGTTTCTAATAAATTTGTTTTTTTATTTTTGTTCTTTTGATATTTCTATTTATTTATAAGTTTGGTTTATTTTTTATAAATTTATTTCATTTCTATAATTTAAGTTTAATAGTTAAGAGAAGACAAGCAAGTATTTAAAAAAACTTAAATAAAAAAAAATTAAATATAAAAAAAAAACAAAAATAATATATTTATATATGTATAATAAAATAATTAAAATACATTAGAGAAATAATTACAAAATGAAGAGGAATAAAAACAAAATATATCTTTTAAATAAAACAATTCAAAATTAAAAAAAATAATAAATTTAATAATACAAACTAGAAAAAAAACTACTATAAAATAAAAATTAAAAATTATCATTCTTTTTCTCTAATATATGTATGTATGTATTTGCATGTATAGAAAAAAATATTTATATTTTTATATTGTTATTTTAATACTATATAATTTAGTTGTATGATTTAGATAAAGAAAAGTTATAAATTTTTAGTTTAAGAATTTCTTTATTTCCTTTAAGATATAAAAAATTGTTTCTCTTTTTTTTAAAGATTGATCCACCAAAAAATTTTAATTGAAATATACAAAACAACTACCCGAACTATTAAGTAGAAAAATAATAATGATTCTTAAACAGAAAGCCTGTAAAAGCAGAAGGTTACGTTTATAAGTGAATTAACCCATTCGTTCCCACTGTACTCGCTTGAGTACACCGACTTTATAGCGCTATATACAGAAAGTTACTGACTTTTTAAAAAAATTGTTTTTCATAACATTAATAGAGAATGTAAAGAATTAATAAATAGTAAAAGAAAGTAAAAAAAATATAACGGTAAGTTATCATTCTCTTTTATCTGTAAGTGTTTTTATATTTTGTCATTTTTTGCACTTCTCATCACATGTTGATGTACATACTCGTATATCCTTTGTATTTTAAACTAAATGCAGTCGAATTTAAGTGAAAAGTAAAGTAAACAGATTAATTAACTATAATTTAATAAAAAAATTATTTAAAAAATTTAGAAAAGTGTTGTTTGGTAAGCATAAATATTGGTGTACTCGCTTGGGTACAACAGCCCCAAAAAACATATTTTCCAAAAAAAAATTTTATTTTTTTATTTTATTTTAAGGTATAAATATATAAGGTATAAAGTATAAAATATATTGTAACACAATAGAGTATTTTTTTTTTAGTTTTAAAGATGGTTGGGATCTAATGGGTTAAAAACGATTGAAATTGAAAAAATCTTTGCATCTCGCTTGCATGTAATCAAAATAAAAAAAAGTTGAAACTTTTGGTAAATTTCATATTTGTCTTCGAGCATTTCAAATTGTTTTTCATTGAAATTGGCTAGAGGAGTGTTAAAAATATGAACAAAAAAAATTCATTCATTTCACTTAAAAGAGATTAATTTAATAAAACTTTTTTAAATTTTTTTTCGAGGTTCTTAAAACCAACATTTCTCCTTCTTTAGCTGTGTTGGGTTGTGTTTAGGTTGGGTACCTCAGGTTGGATGTGAAAATATTTCAATTACTGGTCCTATTATGAAAGCTAAGGTAAGTGGAAATAGCAATAAAACTGGCTGTATCTGATTTTTCTGCATCAAATGGATGGTTACAAAATGTATTACTAGAGAAGCTGCAGATGTGTGACAGTTCAAGGCCAAGCTGCCATCAATGTTCATGGTTACAAGCCGGAGGATATTTACAATGCGTTTTACTTGATAGAACTCCTCTTGCCCTAAAATACGAAACCCAGGAAAAAAGAATTGTAAATGAGAAACAAATTCCAATTTTCAAATTCAAAGTTAAAGTGAAAAGCGAAATGAAAAATATTAAATTTTAAAAATTATTAAAAAAAAAAAAAATGTCAACACTGAAAAGGCCGACGAAAATCCTCTACCCAATCCTCCACGCGGGTGTCGGCTGGTTATTGTGGTTGCCCGATAGGTTGTCCACCAGCTAAGGACGGAGTTCACACTCATTTGATCCTATGGTCAATCGAATTGTGGCTCACAAGCTGTCTACATAAAATTATAAATTAATTATTTAATCGGAATAAATTCTTATCAGAAAAAAGAGGGGGAATTGGAATATTTGGAATACCAAAAATGAAATTTTCTAAAATGTAAATTTATTACAATTACATTCATACAGTGAGTGTATTACAAATAGATAAATTTGGAATGTTTGCCTATTTTTGTATTTCTTGTTTAATCGAATTAATAATACATAACGAAATATGTACATTTGAAAAACACTGAATTGGAACAATTTCCAAATCTCTGTTTAAGAAACATTTATAAACTTATTCAATGCTTTTACGGCTTTTAATGGTTTTTGTTCTTTTTTTTTTATTATAGTTTTCTTAGGTTTTAAAAATTAATAATCTATTGGGCAAACAATTTTCAAGTAGTATTGGTTATCGAACAATAAAACAACAAGTTCAATAAAATATCTTTTAAGAAAGTATTATTTTTGTTTGTTTTAAAATCTATAGTTTAATTATTGTTTTCCCTTTGAAGTCTAGAAATGATAATAAGATCCGAGTATATTTACCGAGTTTAATTATTCATTTTTGTTTAAACATTTCTTTTTTTTTTTATCTCAATAGAAAGTAGTTTTTTTTTTTAATTTTATGTTTTTGTTGTTGAAGTTTTCTTTTTGTTTAAATACTTTGGTTTTAATTTTAGCGTTTTTATTTTTTGTTTCTTAATATTTATAGATTTTCTCTTTTTACTTGTTACTGTAGCTACATATAAATATTCATTTGTGTGTGTTTGTTTTTTTTTTTTTTAATTTTAAATTCTATTTCCGTTTTAATTTTCTTACTATTTACACCAAATTGGCCACATGTGAAGTATCCATGTGTTGGATTAATGTGCGCATAAATGACATTTCTTTTCGGGCATTTTCCAATATAACTTTCGGATCATCCGATGTACAACGTAAACAATTTGGCGCAAAAACCATTGCCAAATTCGACGAGTCCATTTTTGTGGCGCTAACAACGTCCGGATGGGAGAATTGCTGTAGGAAGTGTATTAAATATGTTAAGACCTGAGGAATGAAGAAACAAACGCATATTAAATTATTAACATTAATTGTACTTAACGATGTAATAATAATAACAACAACAACAACAATAAGGAATTTTCAACATTATAAAGTCATACATTAATAACAACACGCTAAAGTTTAAATTGAATAACTCTACTAACTAACTACACTCTTTAAATCGAATTAGAAAATTTTATTTTCCTTACTTCTGACCTAATTACGGGTCTATCGGGTCTACACAGCAGTAGTCAGGTATCTTGCCTGGTATGGTGGGAATCCCTTTGCAAGAAAACATACCTCAACTTGCCGTAGCAGATACAAAAATCCACCTGCATTATTATTATCGTTGCATTACACATATGCTGTCAGGCCGCCGGACATTGACAGTAAAAGGTCTTTGGCGTCAATCGGAAACTCTGATGAAATTGGAACTTTTGAGAACATTGAGTATACGACCGCTCTTTACGTTTTCTCACGTAACTTGAGAATAACTGTTTCAGATAGGCATTTCGTGAAAGATTCTGAATAGATAAGAATGATAGACCTTTAGTAACATACCATCTGGATCGCGTAGGACCAATGGAAGCAACGCATAAGAAATAAAATCACATTTTAGTAGGAGTCGATGCTTTTTCTAAGTTTGTGTGGTTGTATCCAACAAAAAGTACAGGGACTGAAGAGGTAATAGAACGACTCAGAAGACAAGCTGCAGTGTTCGGAAACCCGGAGAGAATTATTACAGACAGAGGTTCGGCGTTTACATCAAACAAGTTTCAAGAGTTTTGTGAATCCGAAAATATTCAACATCTTATGATTGCAACCGGAGTGCCAAGAGGGAACGGCCAAGTTGAAAGGATACATAGGATAATTATTCCTATGTTGACAAAGCTCTGTGTAGAGAAACCAGATCATTGGTACAAATATGTTGACCGTGTACAGAGGACCATTAATATAGTACCGCACCACGGAGTACCGGTATTGAACCGTTTAAGATACTAACTGGACTGAAAATGGGGAATAATGACAATCCTGATATAAAAATTTTATTAGATGAAATTTTCGTGAAAGAGTTAAACGAGGAACGTGATGCATTGAGGAAGGAAGCTAGAGAAAATATACTACGTATTCAGGAAGAGAATAGGAAGAGTTTTAATAAAGGCAGAGTTCCAGAGACAATTTATGAGGTAGGAGATTTGGTCGCAATCAATCGCTCCCAATTTGGTGTTGGTATGAAATTAAAGCCAAAGTATCTTGGTCCCTATAAGGTCGTGAGGAAATTTAACCATGGTCGTTATGAGGTAGAGAAAGTTGGAGAATGTGAAGGGTCTAGGAGATGTAACACAGTGGCCGAGTACATGAAGCCGTGGAGCACATCATTCGGGTCGAATGTTGCGTCAGGACGGCCGAATGTGGGATCGCATCCGAAAGGATTAAGACGATCCCGTAGGGTTAAATGAAAACTGAACTAAAATAAAAATAGTAAGCGGACTGAAAAACATAAACATAATAAAACTGAAATACTTGATCGAATGTGAAAAAATAATAGTTTTCAATAAAAAAAAAAGACAATATACATAAAATCATGGTGAAATTACTTATTAGGTGTGGTTAGCTCGTTAGCTGATTATGGTGTTGTAAGAGGTAGAGACTGTCAAATTATAATTTGTTTATGTTTTCAATTTTATAGTTCAAATTTTTAATTTTAAATTTAAAAAATTTTAAAGTAAAGAAAATAAGCAACATTCAAAAGAAACTATAGACAAACTTAACGAAGAGCAATAAGAAGATCTTCCCGCTGATGAAACTAGAGCTACGAAATTAATAATACGTAAAATCATAGAAAAAATGATTCCAAAGAAACGCAAGAGAGGAAAACAGCACCCACAAGATCACCGTTATCAACCAGACAATCTGTTAAAGCCATTATCAAACAGGAACGTTTTAAGGAATTGATTGAACAAATCTCTACCATGGAAAAGATTTCCACAAGGATTGCCCGAAACTTATTGTTGATAAAATGGATGAAGATGGTCATCCTCCAAAAATATAATAGTTGATAACAGTTAATTAATGTTAATGAATTATTAAATTGAAATGTGAAATTGTTTTATTATCAAAAATAAAATGTTGATTATGTTTATGTTAATGTTTTTAAGTAAAGTTCATCAGAATATCTTGATTGATATCTGATTTATACGCTTATAGTAGCAAAAAACCATAATTGCATCGCTAACCCCAAACCACATAAGCCTAGTGTGGTCAAATACGAGATCTTGACGCTTTGGCCACCTTGAAGATATACCGGCAAATCATATTTTTGTTGGAACAACTTCTGCAATCGCATTAACTTCTTCGGGACTGTCGTTTTACATTGCAAACGAGTTGGAGCTATTATTAAAGGTCTAACATTAGATCGCAGCAAAGGCTAGGGCTTGAATTTAAAAGGATTTTAGTAAAATAAGATTCTCATCATTGTAATTATATTTATTTGAATATTTAGTTTAGAAATCAATTTGTTTGTTTTTGTTTATTTTTTAAAAATTTGCTTTCATGGTGAATTTTCAACCATATGAATTTGACAGTCTCAACCAACCAGACAAACAACAATTGCCCTGTTGTTTTTGGTTTGTTGTAGAATTGCTCACACCTCTATAAATTATTTCACCATGATATAAAATTATTATATATTTGGCAGCCGAGTCAGGCAATTCAATTTTGTATTTTAAATTAAAAAGATTCCTTTTAAATATAATTTGTTAGAACCTAGTATTTGTTATTTTAATTGTAAATTTAAATCAATAAATGGATTTATATCAATAAATATAAGGGCAATTTCGTGTCAAGTGACCCAATTTTAAAAATCGATGTCTTCCGATTTGGATGAAATTTGGACCAAGGTTAGTACTATTGGATAGTTGGCCAGACACAAATTTTCAGCTCTATCAGTCAAGAACTGCCGGAGTTAGAGGGGGTCAAAGTTGGACATTTTGGTCATACAGGGTTTTTTTAAAATGTGTGTAACTTTTCACCTATTAGTCCTAGCAAAAATTGTCCAAAGGATATTAGATAGCTATTTCTTCAATCTTTCCAAAAATATTTTTTTTAATTTTTAAAAATTTTTTTTTTAATTTTTAAAAATTTTTTTTTTATTTTTTTTTTTAAATTAATTTTTTTTCAATTTGGGCCCTTTTATTTTATTTTTTTTTTTGCTTAAAAGAAAGCTTATAAAATTTCCTTTAAGGCCTTCATAATCACTTAATGGGATGCGAGATTCATCCAAATCGGAAGACATCGATTTTAAAAATTGGGTCACTTGACACGAAATTGCCCATAAATCTAAATATTAATATTATTATCTGTTCCAGATAGGCATTTCGTGAAAGATTCTGAATAGATAAGGCTAGAGACCATTGTATTGGATAGAGCAATATCTCCAAAAGAGATATGTATGTAAGATCACTAAGTTCTCATATGATGGAGGACAGGTAAAGCAGTTTTCTAATACCGATTGAGAAAATAAAATTCGAAAACAAAATACGAAATGCTGCACACAAAAGGGATTTTGATAACACTTAATGGCAGGAAAGGCGGAAAACTATTTAATTTAGCCGAATTACAGCTAACATGTGATAGGCAATTAGACAATTAGACAAAACTTACCAATTTATTTAATTCTGGCAATTTATCAACAATAGCTTTGGCTTTATCGGGATCTTCGGTATTTACACACTCATCATATAGTTCATCCGGTATGAGTGGATCGTATAATTCACGATACCATAATTTTAAAAGACTAGCAGGGGCATGAGCATCTACATATATAAAATAAACATAACAAATATTAAAAAGCAATTAAATTAAAAAGAAATTTATGAACTAGTACCCATAGTATTTTTAAATTCAGGAACATCCCACCGATCTAAGCGATTTTTTAAAGAATTCACCTCATCAACATCAGCTGAAACACGAAATATACCTTCGGTTTGTTTGCCATTAAGTTGCAGAACCTGCGGGTGAATAAAAAAAATATATTGAGAAAAAAAGAAAATAAAAAGGATTTTATTTCTTAATAAAGGTACGATTTTTTTCTTATAAAACTTACATGCTCCGATAGTGTTGTTTGTATCCAGGGTAATTTACGGAATGGAAATTTATCCTTTTGCAATTGCATAACCTCATCTAAGGTGTTGCCAAACATGCTGTTGCGTAAAATTTGATTCTAAATTTGAAAACATTCAAAACATTATCATAGTGAAAAAGTATGTCATTGTTGGAAAAATAAAACTCACTCTGGCTTGTTCCACTTCATCTTCGGTTGGTCGTTTGGCCTGTTTGCGGCCATGACTGCCAATACGATCTAAACGTCTACAGCAAACAGTGGCATAATGTGATATTTGCACATGGATTGGCCACTTGCCTACTTCGGGAAATGATATGGCATAGGTGGTATCCCTATGACGGTTAACATAACTGTAAATACATATGTAAAATAAAAATTAATTTCTTTACAACTTAACATAACAATAAGAAATATTCATTCTTACTTACTTTAGTAAGGTTGGCTGAAATGTGGGCGATGGTGGTACAAACGACAAACAAATGGCCATTAATTCCCAACCTCTTATTAAGGAATCTCTTTTAGGATTTTCCGTAGTCTGGCGACATAATTGTACATACAATTCATCACGCAATCTAAAGGGCATAATATATTTAATAATAAAAATATTTCATTATGAAAGTACGAGTATGTAACAATTTATATGCTTACTGTTGTTGTGGCAATGCTGCGGTTATTATATCAATGGCTACAGAATTTAAACTCATACCGGCTCGTGCTTTCCGATCACCCATATAGATTTGCACCAACTTAAACAGTTCTATGGCAATTTTCTTATCGTTTTTATCACGCGACAATGCTAACATCGGCCGACTTATGGCCTCCGATGTCCAACTTAACATGTCACGCACGGAAGACTGTAAAGAAAATTTACGAAAAGTCATTTCAATACGTGAAACATAAAAAAAATTGAATAAATAATAGAATTTTTTTTATTTATAAAATAAAATCACAACAAAGCTGGCATTTAAGTTGAAAAAAAAAAAATAAATTGAAAAGTACTTTTAAAAAGAAACGAAACTTAAAGGTGTTTTTATGAAGTACGATTTACGCTGTAAATTGTGAGTTTAAGATATAAAGGGCTATCCATTTCGTGGTTTCAAAAGTATGGGACTGGAATTCGACATCTGTCAAACTAAGTTGTGAAACCAAGTTTTTTCTTTTCAGTTGAAAGTCTGACATTGACGAAAATGGATCGCTTAACTATCATACAACGCATAAAAATTATCAAACATACATAATAATTGGTCATTGCAACCCTTCAGTCAGGATTATTGACCTAGTTTCTCACACCACTTATGTTGTGTGTGTTAATTTTATACATAAGTGGTGGGACCTACAGTCGACTCCGAACGACAGATTTTTTTTGAGAAACTTTTCATGGCAATTTTATTTACTCTCAGAGTTTTTGCCAGAAATCTGCTGAGAGGAAATCGCCGTAAAAATACTTTTTGTATTTTGTTTTTGATGTCTGGCCTGGGGCTCGAACCCTGGCTTTACGTCTAATAAGCCAACACACTACCCACTAGACTACGGTGACTACAAAAAATTATCAAAACCTACTACAAAAATGGTGATTCTGCCACAGCCACGTATCGAACAAAATTTTCTTCAGCGATGAAGCACATTTCACACTCGGTGGGTATGTTAATAAACAAAATTGTCGTATTTGGGTTTCTGAGAATTCTCAAGTAATTGAAGAGAGGCCATTACATCCAAAAAAAAGTCACTGTTTGATGCGCTCTTTGGTCCGAAGGTGTGATTGGACCTTACTTCTTCGAAAACGACGATTAAACGACTGTCACCGTTAATTCGGAGCGTTATGGTTATATGATAACCGACTTTTTTTTGCCTGCTATTGAAGAATACGACTTGGAGAATATGTGGTTTCAACAAGACGGTGCCACATGCCACACAACTCGAGCGAATATGGCTTTATTGCAAGAGACATTTCCTGGCCGCGTAATTTCTCGTCGTGGCGATATCAACTGGCCACCAAGATCATGCGATTTGACACCATTAGACTTTTGTTTGTGGGGCTACGCGAAAGACCGTGTTTATGCAGATAAACCTTCAACTCTTGAGCACTTAAAAACCAACATTCGTCAAGTTATGGCTGAGATACCGCCCAAATATGTGTCAAAAAGTGGTCGAAAATTACCTCAAAAGAATCAATGCTTGCAACACTTAGCGTGGAGGTCATTTAAATGATGTAGTGTTTCAACGTCAACGTTCAAACTTTACAATAAAAAAGAAATATCATGAAAAAAATATTTTATATGTGTTTTATTTACGTTTACTTTTGAAACTACGAAATGGATAACCCGGTATGTTGCTGATTGGAGGGCCTGAACAGATAATATGCAACAAGGAATTGCGTAATCAGTAGTTCATTAATTTATCTAACCGGAAGCATTTTGGTCTGCCCATGGAAACGATCTATGTTGGTCATCTTAACACAATCAATAGCGATTGCAAGCATGTTATATATTGTGGATCTCGCTATTTTGAGGGAGTATAATTAAAGAGAGAACGATTAATTTTCTTGTATGTTGTACATACATATAGGGTCCGCCAAATAACTTTTTTTTTTTTTGAAAATTGCTTAAAAAAAAACTACTGAATATTTTCTCAAATTTCTTTTTTTATTTGAAAGTACAATCCTTCCGGTTAATAATGGAAAATAATTTCATTCAAATGGCTGCCTCGGCTGGCCATGCAGTAGCCTACACGATCGGTCCAATTTTTAAGCACATTATCGATTGTGTGCAGCTGTATTTCACCAATGGCTTCACGAATATTGTCTTTTAAAGCGTCAATTGTCTCTGGCTTGTCGGCGTAGCACTTATCTTTGACGGCACCCCACAAATAATAGTCCAACGGTGTCAAATCGCAGCTCCGAGGTGGCCAAACGACATCAGCTCTGCGGCTGATAATGCGATCTTCAAAAACAGGGCGCAAAACATCGAGTGTGGCACGTAGCGGCGTCCTGTTGAAACCAAATGTTGCCAATATCCTCCTCTTCAATTTTTCTGAACAAAAATTCGTTCAACATGGCCCAATAACGATCGCCATTGACTGTAACGGCCACTCCTTGCTCATTTTCGAAGAAAAATGGCCCAATTATGCCTGTGGACCCAAATCCGCACCAAACAGTGACTCGTTTTGGGTGCGTCGGCTTTTCAATGTATGCGTGCGGGTTTTCTGTGCCCCAAATGCGACAATTTTGCTTGTTTATATACCCGCCAAGATCAAAATGAGCTTCATCTGAAAAGATGATCTTTTTGCCAAAATCGGCATCTTCTGTAAGTCGATCGCAGGCTCACTTAGCGAAGCGAGTGGTTGCGTATACACAATCATATTCGTTCAGCGGAAGGATAAAACTAATTATCTGTCAAATCAGACATGAGCTAAGTGTTACCATTCACGAAATAAGCACTAGTTGAAAAAAAAACGTTAGATGGCGGACCCGATACATTGTCTACTCTGTCCTGAAGTTTCCCTTGATACTTTTCTTCTTTCATACCACTGCTTATGAAAAAGCCTTTCAATTACACTCTTAACTCTTGACCAGCATTGAAAAGAAAATCATTTCCTTCATCATCATCTTTTGAAAACAATGAATTATGAATGGAAATTGGTCCCTAAGCGTTAAGTTAAAATATAAAAATGAGGGGAGAGGGGGGGAGGGAGGTAGGGTATATGTATCTCGAACTCTTTACCTTTTTACGAAATATACCCTTTGAATGCAAATTTAAATTATCCGCTGCAAATTTCTCAATATCACATTCTTTCATGCAGGCCAACGTCGACATACCACCAAGTCCCGGTGTTGTACGTTCGCTAGGTGGAAAGATTTGCTGTATCGTAGGCTTTAGATTGGGTGGTGGTAGGGGACGACGCATCATACTACCACCGCCGCCGCCGCCGACCACAAGATTTGAAACACCATCAACATCTTTGGCATAGGGATGTGGTGGTGGCGGTGGCATTGGTAAGCGACCGCCAATGCCATGGCCACTATCTTGGGAATTTTGTGCAATGCGTGATATTTGGCGATTAGGTGAAGGTAATGTTTGTGATTGTTTTGATTTCTCCGAACCACTGCCATCCAATTGTAAATGATGATGAGAGGCAGATGATGAAGGATGTCCAGGTGGTAAAGGTGGTGCATTTGAATATAATTGTTGTTGTTGTTGTTGCTGTTGTTGTGAATGAATATTGTGAAGTTGTTGTTGTTGTGTTTGTGTGGTTGTATGATGATGTGTCTGTTGCTGTTGTTGTTGTTGTTGATTGTGTTGTGTGTTGGCAGAAGGTGTATTTGGGGTAGCAGTATCATAATATTGATAACGCGACGATTTCGTTTTTACATCGTTGGAACCGATGCCTTCTAAAACAGCCTCCACATTATCAGATCTTTGGAAAAAAAATAAAAATAAGAAAAGAAAAATCATTTTTCAATTACTTTCGAAGACAAAGTATATTGGAAAACATACATTTCTTCCCGGGCAGCTGGATCATATGGTGGATATTGATAGGCATAATATGAGACACTATCGCCCATATTAGCATAGTCTTCAATCATACCATAATTGTGCTCTAAATAGCCACCATGTGTATCCGAACCGCCATCGGAATCTTCATTATCGGGCTCATGGCCGGACAATGATTGCTCTGACTGGCTATCCGAATGATACGAATCCGAATCAATAGGATCACCAAAAACATAACGACCCGACAATTTTGCCTGCTCAATGATATAGTGTTTGAGAGGCAATAAATGTTCTTGCATTTCCTAAAAACAAAAGAGAGAAGGAGAGGGAAAAACATATTTTTTTTTTGTTATTTCAAATGATTTTTATGAAATTCGTAAAGAATTTTGAAAACTTACCGAATCCCAGTTGCTATATAATGGTGATATATTGCCATTATCGTATTCTACATCACTATTGTCGGCATGCAGATGATGATGATGTTGTCTGTCTTTGGCTTTGCGAGAATTTCGTTTATTATCGTGATGATAATAATCATTAGAATGTCGGGATTGCTTGTCCTGCAGAAAAATTTTGTATTCAAAAGGATTTTCTTCAAGTGTTTGAAAATAAGCAAAATTACCAAACTCATTGAATTGTGTCCACGGTTACGATTATCCTGTTGCTGTTGCTGAGACCAGGAACCTGTATTCGTGGAGCCTTTATTATGTTTTCCACGTGAATCATTGGAACCCCTCGAGGAATGCGTCATCATACCAATATTATCGGATGATGGGAAATTCTTTGAAGTCATATTATTCGAAACATTATGCTGACCAGTAATATCGCTTAAATGAGGTGAAGTGGTTTTATTCGAACCCACACGTTCACCTTCTCTCAGTGAGAGACGATCCAAATTTAATAATTCTAAACTACAGGATGAATCCTGTTTAAAGTGTGCATGACTAGATGGTATTTGTTGGGCCGAACAACTTGAATGGCCACCGGGCGAATGTAACATGGGTGTGCCACGTTCCCCGGGCATTATGTTTGATGAGATTTTGAGAGGCTTATTTTTATTACTATGAGGACTAATGGGACTTTGGGGTGATGAGTCACTAGAATGTTTCATATTGCTGCCAGCACTGCCACCAGTACCATGGCCACTGCTTGCACTAGCGGCCCCACTGGATCCTTTGGGTGTGGTAGTGTGGCGACGGCGTGAGAGTGGCGTATTTTCCACCGACTTGAAATATTTCTCATGCATGGAATCATCGCTAGCCGCTCCCCCATTGCCACCATTACCACCACCAACAATGCAAGCAGCACTGGCAGGCCCAACACTACCAACTACACCATTAGCTGTTTCAGCAGCCGAACGACGATATGATTTACTATGATGGCCGGCAGCCTGGGGATTTATTGATGAGGACATGAAACTGCCCGATCTAGCCAAGGATACTTTAAAATCGCCGATTCGTTCTAAAACAAAAGTGAGTTGCGATTAAAATTCAAATTTAAATAAGAAATTTTTTTTAATACCATTGCCTCCATATTCCATAGCTTGTCGCGCGGTTGCCGATGGTTTACTGCCAACACAGCCTGTAGCACTGATTAAAACACCGCCGCCACCACCACCACCACTGCCAAGTAGCGCACGTTGTTGTGAATTAAATGTCGACTGTTGCTGCAAATGATGAGCATCCGGTGAGATTTTCTTTTTCGTTTGCTGTGGCGTATGCATTGTCGGTGAACTCATTTCAACTGATCTATGCTGACGTTGAGAACTATTGCTACTGCTACTGACATGTGGTATATTATGCGAACTGATGCTCTCTTGCAGCATATCAAAACTAAATTGAGGGTACGTACGTATGTATGTATGTAATGAAATAAAAATTATTTTTTTAAATTATGCAAACGTGCGTGTATATATGTATGAACACATTAAATTACCTGCCACTACCCTCTTTACGACTACGATGTTTTTGTAATGAACCCACTCGCAAGTTTTCATTTGTACTTCCCAGCACTGAACTGTTTAGGACACCGCCCGTTATATGATCATCATTAAACCGACGATAGCCATGTATACTGGATAGACTAGAATCACTGGATTTGCCCGATTCTTTAAAGTGATTATAAGAATCTGAAATGATTTTTGATATAAAAATTAAATTAATTTTAAATTATAAAACTTGTGAGTATTGAACAATCTTTAAAGAGAAATGAATAAACTTTAAAAACAGCGGAGACGTTTTACATGAATTACTGTTTAACTTTTATTTTAGGCTTCTATCCATGTCTGGTTGCTATTCAGAGACCTTCCGTACGTGCTCGAGAACCTTTCTATCTACATGAGTGGTGTATTGTGCCCTATACCTGTTGATAAAAGAATTCAGCATCCTAATCAAGCGGCAGACTATCAATCTGGGTTACATCAAAGGCAAGTTATTTAACTAAAGGGTCCGCCAAATAACTTTTTTTTTTGAAAATGCTTTAAAAAAAACTACTGAATATTTTCTAAAATTTCTTTTTTTATTTGAAAGTACAATCCTTCCGGTTAATAATGGAAAATAATTTCATTCAAATGGCTACCTCGGCTGACCATGCAGTAGCCTACACGATCGGTCCAATTTTTAAGCACATTCACGAATATTGTCCTTTAAAGCGTCAATTGACTCTGGCTTGTCGGCGTAACACTTATCTTTGACGGCACCCCACAAATAATAGTCCAACGGTGTCAAATCGTAGCTCCAAGGTGGCCAAACGACATCAGCTCTGCGGCTGATAATGCGATCTTCAAAAACAGGGCGCAAAACATCGAGTTTAGCTTCGGCTGTGTGGCACGTAGCGCCGTCCTGTTGAAACCAAATGTTGCCAATATCCTCCTCTTCAATTTTTGTAAACACAAATTCGTTCAACATGGCCCAATAACGATCGCCATTGACTGTAACGGCCACTCCTTGCTCATTTTCGAAGAAAAATGGCCCAATTATGCCTCTGGACCAAAATCCGCACCCAACAGTGACTCGTTTTGGGTGCGACGGCTTTTCAATGTATGCGTGCGGGTTTTCTGTGCCCCAAATGCGACAATTTTGCTTGTTTACATACCCGCCAAGATCAAAATGAGCTTCATCTGAAAATATGATTTTTTTTTGCCAAAATCGTCATCTTCTGTAAGTCGATCGCAGGCCCACTTAGCGAAGCGAGTGGTTGCGTATACACAATCATATTCGTTCAGCGGAAGGATAAAACTAATTATCTGTCAAATCAGACATGAGCTAAGTGTTACCATTCACGAAATAAGCACGAGTTGAAAAAAAAAACGTTAGATGGCGGACCCGATATATTAACGAAGTTTAATAGACTTAGAAATACGAAGTTTATTCAAGTTTATTTTGCAGGACCCCTCTATGATTATTTCGTAAAGAACATAAAAATTGCAACAAAAATTGTAATACCATCAAAATGGCTTCTTCCTAGTCAAGCCCCGTGTACATTACATATGATCCCCTTGAGTTGGCACTTCTCATAACTCCTGTCAGATTTGACAGTGACAGATTTTTATACAAACGTTCATTAGTATAATTTCTTAGAGAGCACGACGGTCATACATAAAGTAAAGGGTGATTTTTTAGCAATTATCTTTTTGGCAACACTGGTTTAAACAGCTCACGCACGTTTCGTGTTTTGTTTCACTGTCAAACATCTTCAGTTTGGTCTATAATTTAACCATGAATCGTCTTACAAACGAACAACGCTTGCAAATCATTGAATTTGGCATCATTAGACCGTACTTCTTCAAAGATGTTACGAATCGTAACGTAACTGTGAATGGTGAGCGCTACCGTGAGATGATATTCAACTTTTTTTTGCCCAAAATGCAAGAGCTTGACTTGCATGACATGTGGCTTCAACAAGACGGTGCCACATGCCACACAGCACACGTTAGAATGGACTTATTGAGAGGAGAGTCCGGTGAACATTTTATTTCACGTTCGGGACCGGTCAATTGGCCGCCTAGATCGTGCGATTTAAAGCCTTTAGACTATTTTTTGTGGGGCTATGTTAAAGCTCATGTCTATACAGACAAGCCCGCTTCAATTGACGCATTGGAAGACAACATTGAAGCATTTATTCGTGAGATACCGGCCGAAATGTTGGAAAGAGTATGCCAAAATTGAACTAAGCAGATGGACCATTTGAGACGCAGTCGCGGTCAACATTTGCATGAAATAATCTTCAAACATTAAATTATATGGACCGTTCTATCGATTCAAATAAAGATTTTATGCATTTTTCTGAATTTTATGTGTTTTTTTTTGAAAAATGTTCCTATAGCTCTTAAAAAATCACCCCTTACTTATGGGCTATGCAGGAGTAAATAATAAAAATCTCCTTTTTTACTTCACGCCACAGTAAAATTTGAAATTAAATTTTAAACTTGAGAAATATTTTAAATTGAATTGAAGTGCTATAAATATATACTTTTTATTTAAATTCCTGCTGTCAATGACAATCCTTTACTTTAACGATTTCAAAAGAAAAGAAAAAAAAATCCCCAGAAACTATTTTTACATCATCAAGTGGAAAAAACATTCTTAAAAATTTTTCGCAAATACTCCATACGATAACGACAACGACGACAACAACAATAGGAATTTTATAGCATATTCAAGCATAATTTTATTCAATTTAATTTTTTTTTTACAATTTTTTAATCTAAATTTAGAAATAAATACTAGTTTTTTCTTTTTCTTTTTTTTTTGTAAAAGCAGTGGGCGTTTGGCGTTTATAATTAAAATTTAATACTTTAAGTCTCGTTCTTTTTTTCTTTGCATTGTAAGTAAATATGTTAAAATGTTGTACATACCATACATACTATACGTATATACATATGTATGTAGTACAGGGTGGGCCAAAAGAAACCAAGAGGTGTTTTTTATTTTTTCTTTCAGATTATATAGACAACACTTGGAGAATTTATAATGGAGAGGTTCACAACTGAACAGAGAACCAGAACAATAGAATTTTATTATTTAAACCAGAGATCAATTATTTTCATTTCATTTTCATTTGAATGGCTTTGTTAATAAGCAGAACTGTTCTCAAAATCCAAGAGCCATTCATCAACGCCAATTGCACCCCATCAGGTGTACAGTATGGTGTGGGATCACATCTGAAAATGTCATTGGGCCCTACTTCTTCGAGAATGAAGATGGAAGTGCTGTAACCGTAAATGGAGAGCGGTATCGGTTTATGATAGAAAATTTTTTACGTCCTGCTCTTGAAAACAGACCTGGTATGTGGTTTCAGCAAGACGAAGCCACTGCCCATACTGCCCGAGTCACAATGGCACTTTTAAGTCAAATTTTTGGAGAGCGAATAATTTCTCGAAATTCGGAAATTATTTGGCCAGCGCGATCGCCAGATTTGACAACACCCGACTATTTTCTTTGGGATTTTTTGAAGGAGAGAGTGTATGTGAACAAGCCAGAGACAATCCTTGAACTCAAGGCAAACATTGTTGCAGAAATTCGAACGCTACAGCCACAAGTTTTGAAAGATGTTATGGAAAATGCTCTAAAAAGAGCCCATCAGTGCGAAGCTGAAAACGGTGGTCATTTAAGAGACATTGTACTCATACTTAGTGTAAAAAAATTTCCATTTTGTATATTATATAATCTGAAAGAAAAAATAAAAAAAAAGTTAATAAACAAAAAAGTTATTAAACTTTTACACCCCTTGGTTTCTTTTGGCCCACCCTGTATATACTTATGTAAGTAATTTTAGAATCTAAAATATAAACTGTTTTCTTTATTTTTATTCTTTATATGTATGTATGTATCTTTCCATTTTTGTTTTTTAAATGCTTATACTTAAATAAAGAATCATTTAAATTGCCATTGCAATAGCAATTGAAAATTGAAATCATCATCTATAGGACCAACCAACCAACGAACTAACACACAACACAACACAACAGCCATGTGTGATAAATATTGAAACGATTTTCATTACTTCACACTACACGTCGTCTGTCCGTCCATTCATTTTTTTAAATGCATTCCTATGGAAGTTTAAATTGTATAAAGAATATTTCGTTTTCATTCGACAAAAAACAAAACAAAACAAAAACAAATTCAAATACTTTAGAAATTAGCATAAATAATAATAAAAAAAAAGACTCTGGTGAAAATACATCTTAAATCTTCCGAAGACGATTAAAAACAAAAACAAAAAGAAATAAAGAAAGAACGTTAAACCTATAAAACAGTGTAACAAAAAATTATGTAAACAACTTTAGTAAATTCAAAATCCTGTGGTCTTATGATCACCGATCCATTTTCGGCTGCAATTGTAGCTTATGACCTGAAGGGAATATGTGTGTGAAGCAGAGATCAGCAATGAGTATACAAAACGATGAGTAGATTCGAGTCATACTCATAATTTCTGATACTTATACGCATTCATACTTATTTAAATATCATAATCATACTACTCATATTCAAAATTTGAAGTACTCATCGTACTTATACTTAACAACACTTATGATCAGACGTCGGCACAAAGAGAACATGATAAAAATGTGAGTGTATTTGTCGCAATGTCTGAGCTCGGTATACCTGCGAAGCTGATAAGGCTTTGCAGAATGACGTTGAGCAATTCCTGCAGCTCCGTCAAGGTAGGAATGGACCTCTCCGAACCTTTTGATACCGTGCGAGGTTTCAGACAAGGCGACCCCTTATCATGCAACCTCTTCAACTTTGTCATGGAGAGTGTTCTGCGAAAGGCAGGCCAGTGCATCGCAATGGCACTATTTTTCAAAAAAGTGTCCAATTGCTTGCTTACGCTGACGACATCGACATCATAGGGCGTACCAAGCGAGATGTTACTGCTGCCTTTAGTGCTATTGAACGGGAGTCTAAGAAGATGGGTCTGGCGGTAAATGAGGGCAAAACAAAGTATATGTTATCGACAAGTAGAAACGTGCGGCGTATTGATTCTCAGATTACGGCCGATAACTATACTTTTGATACAGTCAAGGAATTTATTTATCTTGGCTCCGCCGTTACCACCAAAAATGATGTCAGTCTGGAGAGGAGGAAACGCAGGATTACTCTTGCCAACAGGTGCTACTATGGTCTCAATAGGAAATTGAGTAGCAGAGACCTCTCTCGTGCGACAAAACTAATACTCTACAAGACGCTCATCCTACCCGTGCTTCTTTATGGCGCAGAGGCATGGACCCTATTAAGAACTGATGCAGCAGCCTTGAGAGTATTCGAGAGAAAAGTCCTACGTAAGATCTTCGGTCCAGTGCGAGTTGGCGATGATTTCCGCATCTGAACCAACAATGAGCTGTATGAGCTCCTCAACGACATGGACGTTGTGCAACGTATTAATATCCAGCGGCTGCGCTGGCTCGGCCATGTCGTTCGAATGGAGGAGGATGCTCCGGCGAGACGGGTATTTGATGCGGGGATCTGCGGAAATCGGTGGAGGATGACCTTGTATCCGTTGGAAGGACCAAATCGAGGAAGCCCTTTCATCGATTGGTGTGACCAACTGGCGTAGGCGCGCAAGAAGCAGAGGCGCCTGGAAGGATGTGTTGCGGCAGGCTGAAATCCGTTAATCGGGTTGTTAATGGCCAATTAAGTAAGTAAGTAAGTATTTGTGAGAAGCATGTGTATAACCCAGAGGAAAATTGTTAGTAATTATTGTTTCAAGCAGTGTTCGAACAAATATTGTGCTTTTTGATGCCATTGGTATTTTTCGCACAAGTTTTTATGGATTTGTAGCAAGAGTCATCATTACATATTGCAGGTACCTGAAATTCAATATATTTAAAGCAAAAAAAATTCTATTTCCCAGTTTTTCTTCACATTTTAATTAAATTTTTCTTTGGGTGTATAATTGATATCCAAAAAAATATCAAAAAGAAGCAACAAGAACCTGCTTCACTGGAAGCTGATAAACAACTGAATGCATTTTTAAGCTCTTTTTAACGAACATTGTTGATGTTCGTGTCCTATGTGTGTAAAAAGCCGAAGATGTTCGACCCCCGTGGCACATTGGTGCCGACGTCTGCTTATGATGATGTTGTTGATTTCGATTCTTCATAACTCAACATATACAAGAATTAAAAAATAAGTATGAATCGCGTACGAACACTAAAATACTCACTAGAAGGTTGTGTGTTTGCTTTGCTTGCTGTCCTTTGGCTTTCCTTTCTTCTTTTTTTGTAAATGGAACAACAACTAAGACTGTAATCACTCGAATCATTTATGAGTATTATAAATATTTTTCTTAATTTATGAATCTGAATGAGTAGGGATATGAATCAAACATATTTTGAATGCTATGAGTTTGATGTCAACGTTGTACTCATACTCATTGCAACTTGTACTTATAAATCAATGTTGCAGCGAGTACGAATGAATCAGAGTAGTTGAATTTCATTACTATTGACTCACTCATACCCAAAATTTCGTGAGTACATACATACTTATGAGTAGCGAAATAACGATTCATTGCTCGTGATCTCTGATGTGAAGATAAATTTGGATTTAACTAGCAAAGACAGAAACCAAAAATTTTAACAGAGCTAATGTTACAATTAACAGAGCAATGTTAATTGGTTAACAGAAAAATCAAAAAAAAAAAGGACATGGATGCGATTTAATGCCATTAGTATTTTTGTCGGACTTCATCAAATAAAGTGTCTACGCGGATAATTCCCTAACGGAGGAACAGTTAAAAATAGTTCTTTTTTAATAGAGAATGCAGATGTAGGATAAACCATATTGCAGTGATCCAAAGTGATTCGATTTAATTTAATTTAACAGAATATTAAACTAAATTTATAAAATTTTCTTACAAATTCCTAGTTTCTGTATGAAGTCTTTCTGCTAACACTGTATAAACATTTGTACCCATACATACATACATACGTGTGTATGTATGTGTATATATTACATACATACCTTGTGAACGTCTTGATGATGATGTTGAGATTTGTTGCATATCCATGGAACGTGATGAATCACCAGTGCCAACGCTATTTTCAATGTGCACCATACACACACATATGCATACAGAGGAGAGCGTAAAAAAGCAGGAAGAGAAACAAAAAAAAAACATCATGAAAACCAAATGAGAAAGAGAAGTTGAAGAGAAAAAATAAATGAAATAAATAAATTCAAGTAAAGAAAATTTTAAGAAAAATTATTCAATTTCAAGAAACCAAAATAAAATCAAAAGAAATGTGCAACAAGAAATAAATTTAGTACGAAAAAAATAAATTTTTACAGTGTAAAATCGGTCCGATCTGATCCGCAGAAATATGTAACTGAGAAAGTGAAAGGCGAAGAGAGAGAGAGAGAACCTGAAAAATATAAGAGGCAGTCATATGAAAACCATGATTTTACGAATAGATGGCCTAAGAAATGTCTATCGTGCTAGGCGGGTCTAGAGCAGACGTCGGCACAAAGAGAACGTGATAAAAATGTGACTGTAGTTGTGAAAAGCATGTGTATAACCCAGAGGAAAATTGTCAGTAATATTTTCAAGTGTAACCTAATATTTAATAAAACATATATTTTATGAAACATATAGAAAAAATGTACAGCGCCAACTCCCTAAAGACTGCGTATTTAACTTGACAAATATTCTTCCAAAAATCGAGATCATTTCTCATTGTTATTAGTGAATCTCATTGAATATAAGTGAATCCTACTGTAATATTTCTTTGGGTGTATCATTTAAACCTGAAAAAAGCGACATCCTTCTTTCAAAGCTGACGAGCAACTGAATGCATTTTTACGCTCTTTTTAACGAACATTGTTGATGTTCGTGCCTTATGTGTGTAAAAAGCCGAAGATGATCTTCCCCTGAGGGGCATTTGTGCCGACGTCTGGTCTAGAGGGATAAGATTTGTTTTTCTAAAACCATTTTTTAATTATTTTGTGTTTGTTTAACTCGAAATTAGGGGAATGCGGCAATAGCACACGAATTATGAAAACATGAACAGCATTTAAGGCGCTGATACCGTAACAGCTTATTTCACTGAAAAACTGTAATGTAAAAACTGCACGGCTTGCCCAGAAGCTAAGCACTGCACAAAAGAAAACCGTTTAAAACCATTTCAAGAAGTTAGGTTAAATTGCACTGGTTGCTCGTAACTATTTAGCCTCGCAAGTTCAATTGGTTTGGATTGGAAATTCCTTATTTATTATTCAGTTCCGTGTGTATTCCATTTGGTGCCCTTGACAACCAACCAGAACTCCTGACAATTTCAGTTTCAACAAAAACTCGTCCATTTCCTAGGTTGCTTGGTTCCTCCTGCAACGAGATATCCTAGTTTAGCTTCCTATGGATCAAGAAACTCCACACAAAAAGTGCCGTCCTCTCGCTTGTCGCTTAATGACATGACTTATTCGGATCTTTTGGGTTGCACGCCGCAAGGAGAATGTAAGGGCAGTGAGTTTACTAGAGTTGGCGCTATCTGACGGGTTCCGCCGAATTTGAAAGCGTGAATATGCTCATATTCTCCTGCAAACTAAAACTGAGACTTGATACTATACGGGCTAAGAATAATAGATGATCTTCTGAAAACAATCGTCTGATAGTCACGTAGTTATTGCATCATCTTGACAACAGACTGACAGGTCCTTTGATGAACAGGAATAGGGGCAAATACATCCTATGTGTGTATTGACTGGATCCAATCTGATAGGGAGACCTGCATAGTGCTTTGCCTTAGGTTATTACGCGGCAGTGACATTCCACTTGGCGAACGATTTCTGAAGAAAATGCAAAGACGAGAATGAAGAGGAGGTTGTAAAGGGTGATTTTTTAGCTATTATCTTTTTGGCAACACTGGTTTAAACAGCTCACGCACGTTTCGTGTTTTGTTTCACTGTCAAACATCTTCAGTTTGGTCTATAATTTAACCATGAATCGTCTTACAAACGAACAACGCTTGCAAATCATTGAATTTGGCATCATTGGACCGTACTTCTTCAAAGATGCTGCGAATCGTAACGTAACTGTGAATGGTGAGCGCTACCGTGAGATGATATTCAACTTTTTTTTGCCCAAAATGCAAGAGCTTGACTTGCATGACATGTGGTTTCAACAAGACGGTGCCATATGCCACACAGCACGCGTAACAATGGACTTATTGAGAGGCGAGTTCGGTGAACATTTTATTTCACGTTCGGGACCGGTCAATTGGCCGCCTAGATCGTGCGATTTAACGCCTTTAGACTATTTTTTGTGGGGCCATGTTAAAGCTCATGTCTATACAGACAAGCCCGCTTCAATTGACGCATTGGAAGACAACATTGAAGCATTTATTCGTGAGATACCGGCCGAAATGTTGGAAAGAGTATGCCAAAATTTGACTAAGCGGATGGACCATTTGAGGCGCAGTCGCGGTCAATATTTGCATGACATAATCTTCAAACATTAAATTATATGGACCGTACGTACTATCGATTCAAATAAAGATTTTATGCATTTTTCTGAATTTTATGTTTTTTTTTTTGAAAAATTTTCCTATAGCTCTTAAAAAATCACCCCTTACTTCTTCTATTGGATACATACCCATTACTATACCCTAGAAGGAAATTGCATCTTGGTGTACACTACATGGACGATCTGAACAAAGTGTCCGGCATGGACATTGGCAGTCTAAGCCGCTTCGTCAGAGTCTCCGAATGGTTCCGGGAATAGTGGATAATTGTAAACTGTGGTATCACAATGGGCCTACTTCTTCAGCCACCTATTGAAGAGGAAAGTATAGCATACCTTCTATGCCACTGGCCTGCTTTCTGTGGGAGATACCTAGCGAGAATGAGATATATTTCTCTTTCGAATATATCTGATATTGAAAATTCTTAACTTGAGAGTATTTTGGATTTTATAAAAAGAAAAGATTTGCTCTCAGATGGAGGACTTTCTCTCTTCTCTTCTTACCTTCACTAAGTGAACGACATAATGCAGTTGATTTAATACCAAAAGAAAAAGTTGCATCAAAATAATGGATTTCTTTTAACTACACCTAATAGATTAAATAAAAAAGAAATAAAATAGTAATACAGTACATCATACCGTCATACCGTCATACACGTTTGTTGAACAAACAACAAAATTTAAACAAAAAATATGAAAATGAGTGAATGAGTGAGTCAGTCTGTCTGTTTGTTTGTCAAACCGTCATTTAAACGAATAAAAAATAAACAAAAAAAAAAATAAAATTTATTACACATGCATACCATGTTATACATACCGAAAACTTTGACGCCCACGTGGACTTGAGAGTATTTCGGTGGTTAATTTCTCTTCTGAGCTGGCATGCAATGGCAAGCCAGCACTGCTGCGTTTATTACCACCACCACCACTACCACCTCCACCACTCCCCGCACTGCCTATGGTATTCGTATTGCTATTGTTTTGCGTATGAAAATTATGTGGATGACCGCTGCCACTACCACTGCCGCTGCTGCCACGCTGAGACGCAGAACGTATTTTAGGCATTGAGGGCGATGAATGCTGTGATGATTGATGATGCAGAAGCTGCTGCTGTTGTTGCTGCTGATGCTGTAGCATTTGTTGTTGCAGTGTTTGTGTACTAATCTCACGACGATCACTGGGATCGGTATTTTGCTTAAGCGTTTGCAATTTAGCCAACGGTATGATGTCACATTTACTAGGCCGATGCCAGACGGTCTTCTGTGAGGCAGCATTATAGTAATAGAAGCGTTGCGTATTCGTATCGAATAATTCCCACCACTGCGATGAGTCGGTGCGCTTAATTGGTACATCCTATATAAAATCCAATTGAATATTGTAGGGTAGCGGAAAAGAGAAAGAAATCAATGAAATGAAAGAAAGAAAACAAAGAACAAAAGAAATATTAATAAATTAATGTTGTGTTGAGAACCATGAAACAAAGAAATATAGATAATGCATTGCGCATGTCCGTTAGATTTGTTTGTTGATCAGCTGTTTTCGTGTGACGTCACTGTAGCAGAAAATTTGTGTAGAGACATTTTGTGTATTTCAATTAAAAGCATTTAAAATTTAAATCAAAAATTAATAAAAATGAAGTGCGCTGTTGTAAATTGCAATAAAAGCAATGACGGAAAAGCTTCTGAATGCAGTTTTTTCCGTTTTCCAAAAAATTTAACGCTTCTGCGGCCGGAGAAAGTTTAATCCAGGCACTTCTTTTGTTTGTATGGACCATTTTAAAACAGAAGATTTTGCCAATAATCTCCACTATGAAATGGGTAAGTAATTAAAAATGAATAATATATTTATTTTTAATTGTCAATATATATTTATATAAAATTCCTGATGAAATGTCGGCATTAATGATGAACATGAGGGCTATAGGAAGACGAAGTTTGTTGCCATTCCAAAAAGGTAAAGGTTTTAGAATTGAGGTAACAGATTATCATAAAACGCATATATTTACAGGTATTTTACAATCAAATAACGCTTTGAAAGGTCAATACGCTGATTTAAAGGAGTGATATGCTCTCAAATATGTTCTTACATATCGTCTTAATCAAGACGTATTAGAAAACTTTTTCGGAGTTATCAGCGCTAAAGGTAGTCTGCGTGGCCATCCTGATCAGCAGGAGTTTAAATATCGTTTAAGATCATATTTACTTGAGCGCAATAATGAAGTATTATCAGATGCAGCAAATGTTGAGGTAGACGATAACCCTGACCTCGAAGCATCTGGCAAATCTCTTACTGGTAATTAAAAATGAAGAACAAAATTGTTCAATATATTTTAAAGAAATATCTAAAAAAAATAGTATTTTATAAAATAAATATACACATTAACATTTGAGTTTGTGTTTCATTATAATTATTGGAACTTAAATCAATGTTGTTAACAAACTGCTTAAAAATTAAATAAATCCAAATATTTTAAAGTAAAGTTGTTAAAAAATCTAACAAATTTAGTAAAAAGGGTTTAATAATAAATAATAAACAATTTTGTGTTAGTTATAATACAAAAATAACAACATTTTCATTAAAATATAAATGTAAACAAAATTTCCCCATATTAAAGACATGTGTTCGTGTGATTGTGTTTTTGTTTATTTGCTACTGTGACGTAGATGCGCAGAACAATAAAATTTTGACAACGTGAATGCGCTATCTTGTATTCTTTGTTTCATGGTTGAGAACTATAAAAATAGAACATGATAAACACAATTAGAAAATATGTAGACTGGCTGACTTTCATTAGAAAAATCGAAAATTATCATTAAAAATATAAAAATATGAAAAATAAAATAATAAACTATGAATTCTTTTTGGTTCCAAAAAGACCCATCGAATATTGTGTTAATTTTATCCATGTGTGGTGTGGCTTACAGTTAAAAATTAAGAATCGAGAATAATAAATATTTGATCATAAAGGAGGAACCGAATCCAAACGCCCTCCGTCTGGGAGAATTGATTTACGAGATCTTATATTTCCAACTGGAGAGCATAAGCTTGATCTTCTGTTGATTTACTTCCAGAACGTTTTCACCACTTCACGTACAGAGTATTTCGAAAGCAATGATCAGCTGCGCCGAAATTCATTCATCAGTACAATCTACAAACTTAAAGCCGTTTTCCACGTGGTTTGCAATTTTCATTTCTTTTTTAATCCTTTAAGGAGAACACAGTTGACAGAAAGCAGCTCTCCCAAAATCGTATAATGTGTCGTATTTCTTTCAATTCCATTAATTAAATTTTCTTCAGTTAAACAGGTGATTTATTAATTGTAGCAGATTCTAAAATAACAGGGTTGCCTTGTCATCGTGGAAACATTCTCATCAAGTTCTAGTCTTTTCCAATAAGATGTGCTGCCGGAACATCCTGTGCTGTTCGATGTCGATATTATTCTCCCTCTTTTTGTAATTTCAAATTTATGCCATAAGCTGTGAATTGCTTTCTTTAAATCTCTGTTTTTTAATGTACAGTTTTGTCATTGTTACACACACATACACAAACTCTATTGCTTGCATTCTCTCTCTCTCTCTCTCTGTAACGATTGAGTTGTGACCAGCGTTGTCATTTGCCAAGTTTTCCCTTTTTTTTCAAGTTTTTAGAGATGCGAAAAAGTTTTCATTAAATTTGTTTTCTAACAAAACAAGTTTTTTCGACAAAATTAAATTTAAAATTTTTTTCAATAAATTCAGTATTAAAACAGGAAATATTTACATTTTTAAATAAAATATTGTGTATTTTATTAGTCCCGGACAAAAAACGCAAAAAAAACACCAACAGAGGGTACCGGGCTCGGGAATTTCCTTTAAAAATGTTGGTACTTTTGTAGAAAAACAATTTTTTTTTGTAAAAAAAAAGTTTTTCTCTCAGAAATAAAAAAAAAATCTGGCAACGCTGGTTGTGACTCAATTTTTTCAAGTTTGGGTTAAAATTTTAATTGACAGTTATATTATTGTTATTGCATTTCTTTTTGCAAAATTTATTTATATTTAAAGTTTGCCCAACAACAACCACAACAACAAAATATTTTAATATTTGCATTAAATGCTTGAAAAAAAAAAATATTAAAAAAGAAAAGAATTTATTTTAGTTTAATGAGCTCCATCTAACATTTGATATTAAAAACAAATATTAAAAAAAACTACATAAAAGAGATAAGGGAGAGAAAGAGAGAGAGAGCAACATAAAAAATAGAAGAAGAAAAGTGAAAACATACACAGAATCAACAAATAAGTCAAGGTCATAGTACAAAACAGCAGCAGAAAGAATATGATTTTCTGGAAATGAGCATGTAAATGTACTATTAAAAATTTGTTAGTGTATGTGTGTGTGTGTGTGTGTGGAAGTGTTGTTTATTTATTTGATGTGTAATTACACGCTACATAAACATGGTTGATTCTTTCTGGAGGTGAATTGTTTATACAACACCATAAAACAAAGCTTAGTTCATTCATAATTTGAGATAACTTCTGTATAAACTCTTACAGAGATAAATAATGTGCCGTATTCCGTTCAAAACTTGGCTTGGATAGATGTTCTTACAAATTATTGAATATTTTATAATGACAATTGATTCTAGTTGTGATCGTAAATTCTATATAATTATGCTACAGACAAATTTTGCTTTTCTTATACCGCCGCCTTAAGATCCACATGTCTTATGTAGACTTAAGACGAAAAGCGTGCATTCTACTGCAGGGTGTTATATAGCCGGTCAATACCGATTGTACATTTATTTACTTTAACACTGAGATAAACATTTTGTATGTCTTTTTACAAAAAAAAAAACTTTTTTCCATAATAAAGACAAAAATAAATAAAATAAAAATAGAAAATAATAATATTTAAGAAATAGTCCACCCCCTTCCAACCTCCTTTTCTCGCTTTTCCTCTCTTTTTATTAAAGGTATGGTTTACTACATATTAAGCTCTCTTAAATAAACAAGGAGAGAAATATTGTGAGTTATCGGATGAATTTTAACCGTTTGGGCTTTGAAAATTCAGAAAAAACCCCGAAAATTTGCAAACGTGAGTGAAATATTTATTTGAGACATTAAATCAATGCCCTCTCATTTAAGTTTTAAAGATTATTTCAGAAAAATATTGCCTGCGACTACGATTTTGGTGGCCAAACCATGAACTCTAATTTTGATATTAATTCAGCATTTCGACTGGTATCTCATCAATAGCAGTTGTAATGTTGTCTTCCAGAGGGATGGAATTGTGGCGTGGCTGACTAATCTGTGTGCTGATGTGTTCAAATCGCTTGATCTTTGCAGCTCACCTCTCCATAGGTTCATAGTATTGCGTATAGTATGGTAACACTGGACAGGTCCAGTTGTCGTATTCAACTGTTGCGGGACGTTTGCTTAAGATTTTAAAGAAAAAAATAATGTCATGAGAAAAAATGAGGTTAATATTGTTAAACAAAATAAAAAAAACAGACAAAGAGTGTGAGTGAGGACAAGTGAGAGCGATAAAAGAGATAAAGAGAAAAAGGAAAAGCGACACAGCAAAGATAACAACCAATATGAGAGAAACAGTGACGAGGTGAAGGTCCAGTTGTGAAAATTATAATTTAATTGATTTGTTTGTTTGTTGTTGTTGTTTATGCTGTTACGTTATTGATAGTTGAGATTAACATCTCTCTCTGTATAACGGTTGTTAAATATTTAGTAGGTATTTGTTGTAGAATGCAAAAAAAAAAGAAGAAAAACAAGAGAAAAACGATGGAAAAACAAAATCATTGTAAATATTTTTAAAGCTTCCGTTTTGTTCTTAAAGGTCTTATTGCTATGGTTGTTAGTCTTGTTGTTATTGTTGTAGATATATGTACATAACTGTTTGTTATTTGTTTGTTTGTTGTTGTTAAATGTGTAACATTTACAAGTTGCTGACATTCAATGCCTATGACTATGACGACGATAATGATGATGAGATGATGATGAAGGCCGTTTGAAGAGAAATTTTTTTAGAACAACATCATCATTATAAGCGAGAGAGAGAGAGAGAGAGAGAGAGAGAGACAGAGTGAGTAGGATGAAGAAGATATAGCCTAGTCCGAAAACAAATAATACTCATTCATTATTATACAAAAAGACACACACATACATGCATCCATTCAATGTCTACATACATATGTACATACAGTAGTGGTCAAAACATATGGAACTGAATAAGCATTTGTTCTTTTCATTGATTTATTTTCTTCAAATTACACATATTTACTAAAATTTATTTTTTTTATTTTCTTCATACAGTCTTTTTTGTTAAACAAATAAAAAAAAATTAATTCCGTTAAATTAAAATAACAAAAAAGCTAAAAATAATGGATGTATTCTAAATGCAGGTGTTCAAAACATTTGCAACTTTTGAAGTAATTAATAGGGATAATTTAGTGCTCAGTATTTGGTAGCGTAGCCATTATTTTTTATAACTTCTGAACACCTTCTAGCATTGAGGATATTAGCTTTTCAATATAATCCTCAGGAATTGCACTCCATTGCTTCTCCAACTCAGCGAAAAGTTCATCACCATTTCGGAATACTTTATTGCCGATATTTCGTTTTATGATCATCCACATGTTCTCAATCGGGTTGAGATCGGGAGATTGGGTCGGCCACGACATTACATTAACTTCATTTTCCTCCAACCATACTTTTACAACCCCTGCCGTGTGTTTTGGGTCGTCGTCGTGCTGGAAGGTCCATGTGAGGGGCATTTCCCATTCGGCATACGGAAGCATAACTGAGCTCAAAAGATCTCTATAGATTGTGGCCGTCATTGTGGTAGTAATGCGATGAATTGGGCCAATTCCGTTTCCTGAAAAACACCCCCACACCATAATTTTCCACCTCCGTGCTTCACTGTAGCGGTTGTGTATTTGGGATTGAACTTTTCGCCTCGTGGTCGTCGAACATTGGCTCTTCCATCTGATCCCCGTAGGTTGAATTTAGACTCATCTGACCACAATACATTCTTCCATTGCTGTTGAGTCCAATTCAAATGAGTACGAGCAAAGTCGAGCCGAGCTTTTCTGCTTTTTTCTGACACGAACGGTTTTTTTGTACATCTGTAACTTCTAAGACCATACTCTCGGGCTCTTCTTTTAATGGTTGAAATACTGGCATCTATTAAAAGTTCAGTTTTAGCTTCTCTGGGGACTGCTTTGGGATATTTAGTAAAAAAATTCTTTATTTTCCGATCTTCTCTTACAGTTGTAATACGGGGTCTTCCACCCTTATGAGTTGTGTGGATGTTACCACTTTTAACAATGCGGCAAATCGTAGATTTTGGAACAGAGTACTTCAACGAAATGAATCTCATATTAAAAAGAAATGCGATTACCGTTACATCCTAGCATTTATTAGTATAAATTGCTTCGTTAAGAGCGAGAGAAATGAGAGTTGCAAATGTTTTGAACACCTGCATTTAGAATACATCCATTATTTTTAGTTTTTTTGTTATTTTAATTTAACGGAATTAATTTTTTTTATTTGTTTAACAAAAAAGACTGTATGAAGAAAATAAAAAAAATAAATTTTAGTAACTATGTGTAATTTGAAGAAAATAAATCAATGAAAAGAACAAATGCTTATTCAGTTCCATATGTTTTGACCACTACTGTATATGTACCTATTATGCCATTAACAAAAATCTCTGATATACACTAGCATACATACATATTTGCAGTTTCTCGCATGCGAAGAGTATGTTTTGGGATGTTGTATGCTGATGATAGTATGTTGGCCGTGGTTGTTGGGTGTAAATGCATGCACATATGCAAGTAACCTTGAACTCTTAACATACTAAAACAAAACATTTGTTTGAATTTATATAAATAAGTACATGCCTATACACACATAGACACACACACACACACCCAAATACATACATATGTATATATGTATATGTATTACAAAAAGATTTTAGTACATATTTAGTAAATATGAATAAAAATAAAAACAAATTGAAAAATGACATTGATAAACTGCAGACGCATAGAGCCTAAAGTTCTATTATTGTTTTTATTTATAGTTACCCACCCTCTCTTACTCACTATTTCTTATTCCTCTTCTCTTCCTTCCTTTTTTTATTTTGGATCACATTTCTGCTTTTCCGTTATTTCTTTTTATTTATTTTATTTTTTTTTTTCCTCAATGAAACCGCGTAATAGCGAAATAATATTTCGCACAGTGTTTATACAGTAATGGCAACAATAATAAGAAAGTAAAGTTTTTCTCCGGCTGTTATTCAAATAATTTTTTCTTTATTTCTTTAAATGACGGCATCTGTAGCAATAATAATTGTATCACACAACACTATAGCTTGTTTGAAAGGTGACATTTTAAACTTTACTTTGTATTAAACTCACATTATCTGTGTTTAAAAAGGAGTGAAAATTTGAAATATTACCGTGTCATTAAAATATTTTCCGTTGATAGCATAGTAGGTAGGGTAGTTTGTTGGTTTAAACCCCAGCTCAGGCATTCCGGAGACTTCCTCTTTACAGTCTTTTTTAGTCATTGTTAGACTATAGGTCTACCATTCATTGTAAAAATTAACACACAACATGCGTGGTGTGAGAAGCTAGGTTGTAACCCTGAATAAAGGGTTGTAAATAAAAAAAATAAAATATTTTCATACTTTTTCTAAGTATAAGCAAACCTAGGCTAACAAATTAAAGTAATATTTTAATTTATTAAAAAAAACGCCTTAAATTATTTCTATTTGTATGTATTATTTTTTGCCACACTGTATGTTTTATCGTTTTAAATTTCCCTCAGTGCATACATTTAAAATGATAAGAGAGAGAGAGAGAGAGAGAGAGTGATAGGGAGAAGAGAGACACTGAAACAAAAAATTAGCTCTTCAACTACTTATTATGATTACAATAGAAAGTATTTATTTAATGTAATGTAATGCAATGCAATGTAATATGCAATAAACAAACAAATGCAAATTATTATAATAAAATCCATGGTCATTTAATTAGAAAATTGATGAAAAAAAAAAAAAAAAAAACAACACATGCATGCTTAGCTTAATTTGTCCTTTACTTCGTGGTGATGTCTAACGGTGTCTCTGTTGTGCATCTCTGGCTCTCACACTCGCTTACTCGGGCTCTTTTACTGCAAGTGCACTCAATGACCCAACATTAAAATGTAAATGAATAACAATAATGTCTGTAATACATTGTTTATAGTTAAAAACAACTAAACACACACAACACACGCTTACACATTCTTGCACACATGCATGATACACAATGAAGCAGTGCAAAAAATATTTTTATTTCTAAAAAATTTGGGCCATCCATGATGATGATAATCATTTGTTATTAGGCAATGTAATTATTGTTATATGTATGTAGTTGTTGTTTGTAGCTATTATTTAATTTCATTTAATTCGTTTTTCTATGTTACTGTTCTAGTTTGCTACTTAATGAGAATTATTTAGTGTGTTTGTTTGTGAGAGAATGTTTATACTTATGAGTTCCCAAAAATTCAATAAATGTGAGAGAAGAATATGTGTTTTACTCGTATTGTATTAAAAAGTGAGAGTAATATAAAAGTGTGTGTGTGTGTAAAAGTAATTAGAGGGTTTAGGGTTAAATGAATGCGTTCATTTATAAAAAAATACAAAAACAATAACAAAATTTATTAAAATCAACAACATCGTTTAATGTGTACTAAGTACATATATGAACTCTTTTATATGAATGTATGAGAATATGCGTACTCAGAAAACAATTAAATGATATACAATAAGGGTATTCACAGATCATACATATACATATGAAAAAAAGATACATGACCGTCTAACTACATATGATTTTTAAGAATGATTTTTAAGAAGTCGCCGTAGTCTAGTAGGTAGTGTGTTGGCTTATTAGACTAAAGGCCCGAGTTCAAATCCCAGGTCAGACATCAAAACGAAAATATGAAAATATTTCTTCGGCGACTTCCTCTCTCAGCAGATTTCTGGCAAAAACTCTGAGAGTAAATAAAATTGCCATGAAAAGCTTCTCAAAAATCTGTCGTTCGGAGTCGACTTTAAACTGTAGGTCCCGCCACTCATGTATAAAATTAACGCACACAACACGAGTGGTGTGAGAAGCTAGGACGTTGTACAATGGGTCAATTCGACCTCCGGGTACTGTACTTGTCGCAGTTGACAAGTACACGTCCTCTAACCTAACCTAACTACATATGATTTTCATTATTTTATGGGCATTGTATGACACAGCGGAGATTACACCACTTAAAGAAATTAAATTATAGAGTGTAACTTCATTTTCAAATTTAAATAAAATGTTTATAAAGGCATTATATCTAAAAGAGATACTTTTATTCCATTATATTGCTTGGAATTTACCACTAATGTAAATTGTTTCACTGTCACACAGTTTGGTCTATAATTTAACCATGAATCGTCTTACAAACGAACAACGCTTGCAAATCATTGAATTTGGCATCATTGGACCGTACTTCTTCAAAGATGCTGCGAATCGTAACGTAACTGTGAATGGTGAGTGCTACCGTGAGATGATATCCAACTTTTTTTGTGGTTTCAACAAGACGGTGCCACATGCCGCACAGCACGCGTAACAATGGACTTATTATTTCACGTTCGGGACCGGTCAACTGGCCGCCTAGATCGTGCGATTTAACGCCTTTAGACTATTTTTTGTGGGCCTATGTTAAAGCTCATGTCTATACAGACAAGCCCGCAACATTGGAGCATTTGTTCGTGAGATACCGGCCGAAATGTTGGAAAGAGTATGCCAAAATTGGACTAAGCGGATGGACCACTTGAGGCGCAGTCGCGGTCAACATTTGCATGAAATAATCTTCAAACATTAAATTATATGGACCGTACTATCGATTCAAATAAAGATTTTATGCATTTTTCTGAATTTTATGTGTTTTTTTTTTGAAAATTTTTCCTATAGTTTTTAAAAAATCACCCTATATATGAAATACATTACACTTAATTGGTCGTCACAATCTTTTAGTCAGGATCCCACACCACCCATATTTCGTGGGTTATCCATGAGAGTTACAGTTCAAAGTTGACTCAGGCAAAAAAAAAAAAAACTGTAAAGTCTGTTTGTCATGCACGACTAAACATTGCTGTATAATTTTTGCTATTAAATTGCTAAACTGTGAATATCCCTACTTATAATGACCACTCATTGTACTGTTACTGAACAGCATGAGCCATTTCTGCTAGCTGATGATAATCTTAATAACAACAATGTTGATATTGATGTCTATGGATGATGATGATGATGACGATGACGACTGTTGGTTGGATGGTGTTGATGACCTAATTTTTGTATTATTTAAACTCTGGTATCATGATTATTGTGTATTTACATTCAAGCAAACATAGAAATATGCTCTGCACAGAAAGATAATAATTAAACAATAACAACAACAAGAATTAATACAATTTATATATGTATGTATGTATGTATGTGTTACCCATCTATATATATTAATTTCATTGAATTTATTGAGTGATATTTTATATCGCTTTGCATGTTGGCAATTGAAAAAAAAAAATTTAAATTTTTCTTTCCGTTTTCGTATTTTTTTTTTGCACAATTTTCCAATTAAAATTAAAATTATTTATTGAAATACAAAGAATAATTTCATTTAGTTTGCATAAATAAATGGAAAAAAAAACCAATAAAAAAATTTATTAATTAAAATTAACAAGAAATATTATGCAAGACAATAAAAATAAAACAAACACATGCGAGAACATATTTCTTAGGCAACGACGAGTGAGACATAGAGAGTATGCAATTGTTTACAGTTGCAATGCAATTCCAAATAGTTTTCATACATACATTGTATGTGTGTATGTATGTACACTCAGCATAATGTTGAGTGTATATGTATTGCCAACTTCTTCTAAGCAATCATGTGGTGTGCACTTGCAGAGAGAAAAAAAGTTGGAATAATGCAGAGTAAACAAAATAAAAGTGTTGTTAAGTGTTCGAAGAAATTCAATTGAAATTACATTTACTATGCCAGAGTAGATAGATTTACAGCACCTTCATATTGGTTTTCATTGAACTTAACCTCTTCACGCCCTTGTCCACATATGTGGACGTTTGATTTTTTTTAATTATAATTGTAATAATAATAAAAACAACAAAAATTTGATAATAACTTATTGACTACCATATCTTCTAACAAGAGAAGTAAACATTTTACCGTTTCTCTGCACTGATGATATTATTTCCGGTGCATAGTTGGATACTTAAAAAAAATGTCAAATAATTCTTTGGCAATCTGTTTTATTGGATTATATCAAGAAATCGTTAATATTTGAAAAAAATAATATCAGATTTATTTAATATAATAAGTTTTACCATCACTACCTAAAAAATCTAACAGCTGCACTAAAGTTAACCCTGGAATCAGACTGGACGGTATAAGTCATTATCCTAAATACAAGGAACTGAAAAATCCCCCCAGATGTCACGATAAAAATTGTGTAAGACGGACTCTCTACATTTGTGAGGAATGTTAAGAATATATATGCCTGATATGCCCGGAATGTATGAAAGCATTTCACACATATATTACCATTAACGCTCAGTGGCCACAAATGTGGACGTTATCGCTTTTTGTGAATTTTCATTTTTTTTTTTTTTGCTTTTTGAATTCCTATTAAAATAAAGTTAATTAATTTAAAAAGAAAACAAAATTTAATCATTTTTTTGTCACCATAAAAAAATCGTCCCTGAAGTGGTTAAGTGAATATATAAAAATTAATGAATGGCTCGTAAGATCTGATTAGTTTTTAGGCAAAATAAATTTAAAATTTCTCGGTAATTATATTTTTTTAATTGTAAAATATATCGTAAATCATAAAGTTGGATTTCTCTTTTACTTTTAACTTTTCCAATTTTTCCCAGACAATTTTTTAATCAGGTCCAGGTCATGTGGGTTTGATGAATCTACAATAAGAGAAGATCTGTGTCGTGTATCAGACTATGCTGGAATAACCTGAGGTTGGTAACCGGTATTTTGCTAGGACACTGCAGACTCAAAGAAAATGTCACCCTCTTACAAGGTGCATTAAAAAATTTTTTACCAACCCTGTTGTATTTGAGAAGAACATAACACAAATATTAAAAAAGGGTATGCCCTGTGTATACCACTTATTAAGAAAATGAATGAGGAAATGCCAATTTGTTCAAAGGTGTTGCCAGATCGCTAATTTTTCGACCTCATTTTTTGCACGCTTTTTTATAACAAAAAAAAAAAAAATATTTTAACACTGTTCTAACATTGAATGCAATTTTTTATATTGCTGACCATGTAGCTTTAATAATGTAATATTTCCTTAAGATTACTCCACAAAACAATGAAAAAATTAACTTCAAATTGGATAACAATACCAGGCGACTTTTTTTAAATTTCATCTGGTAGCCCTATAAATAAACAAAGGTCATCTGCTTTACAGGGCATTATCAGCACTCTCGATTTATACAGGGCATAAAATGCAATGCCCTCCACCATTAGCAAGTGCGAATTATTTAGAATAAAACATACCACCCTTTTAGAGGGCGAAACATTTTTAAGAAACAAACGCAAAATTGCATTTTGCGTTAATAAAATGCACATTTTTTGGTAGAAAAGAAAACACCATAAGATTACTCCACAAAACAATGAAAAAATTAACTTCAAATTGGATAACAATACCAGGCGACTTTTTTTAAATTTTATCTGGTAGCCCTATAAATAAACAAAAGTCATCTGCTTTTCAGGGCATTATCAGCACTCTCGATTTATACAGGGCATAAAATGCAATGCCCTCCACCATTGGCAAGTGCGAATTATTTAGAATAAAACATACCATCCTTTTTGAGGGCGAAACATTTTTAAGAAACAAACGCAAAATTGTATTTTGCGTTAATAAAATGCACATTTTTTGGTAGAAAAGAAAACACCATTACTCAGGATGACATTTTTCGGGGCAATAGGCTTGAAGGATACGTTATAGGGATAACTTTTAGGATCCCCCCTGTAGGGGACAATCTTTTCAAAACTATAATAAATAATGCGGTATGTCAGCTTTATGTTCTTTAAAGGAACGAAAAGGAATTATAAAAAATTATTTGCAAGTCTTGACAAAAATATTCACTTAAAGTTATTAATTTACTCTAGTTTCATCATTTTTAAACAAAAAAAAACATTATTCATTATTAAAAAAGAAAAAAACAGAATGTAAATAAGAAATCCTAATGAAATTACCACATTCACAAAGACAAAAATTCAAATTACTATTGCTAAACCATTGGTTTCTTTGCTAATGTTTCGATTTTTCTTGCCATAATCGAACATTTAGAAAAAAAAAATTAAACCACTGAAATGAAATTCAATTTAAAAACTAATGAAAGTATTTACAACTACTAAAGCACAAAATTGTAACACTGTAAATGCAGCGTTATATGTACAGTATGTTAGTGATGATGACTACACTAGGCGCAAAAAAGTGTTTGTATAGAGTCTGCTCTCTACTTTACTTACCATATAACAAATGCATTTGTGTGGGCGGGAGTGTATACATGTCATGAGGACACACACATGAAAATATGTTATTGATGTAAGGAGAAGAATTGTTGTAGTGGTTGTTTTTGTATTTTTTCTTTCGTAAAGAAAAAAAAAAAGAGTAGCCACATCTACGAGTGTAAGTATGCATGCATGCATGCAATAAGGCAGACAAGCAGCCATACATGCTTCTTTTTTGACTTTTTTTTGTGGTTTTTTTTCCTACATATTTGTTATTCTTCATAAACCAAAGTATTTATTGTTTTTATTGCTTTTTCTTAAAATGCCTTATTCAAGTTAAAATAATAAAATATTCTACAATAACAATAGGAACACACAGCAACAAGAAAATATTTGAAACTAAAAGGCTACTGATAAAGTCATGAAATGAAATATGGAAACAAAATAACAGAAACAACAACTACAACTAAAAAGTTAATATAAAAATAATTTATGATTTCATACAACAAACAGTACGAGAATTTTTTTTAGTTTATAGGTATAAAATAAAGAAAATGGTTCTAAAAACCGAATGTTGTAACATCGTATATTAAGGAAAATTTTTAAAATCTATGTACGTACATAGTATACACACGCATTTTTTCATTAAAAGAAATTAAATAAAATTCTTTATTTTCTTTTCAGAAATAATATTTTAATATTAAATTTCGAATGAAACTCATTAAAAACAAAACCGCAACCCTCAAAACAACTGGCAATGGAAGAAAGCAATTCAGTGTTTTGAAGCAAATCCGATTCGGAGAAAAAATAAGCCAGATCTGCTTATAAAATAGCAAAATTTCTGCTTTGTAAGAATCTCTACTTCAACGAAATCCTAATAGGTTTTCTCTAATACCTCATTTAATTTTATTATCGATGGCTTAATATAAGGAGTGTGGACGAAAAATTTTTGGAACCTACTTCCACTATGATTAAAAAAATAATTGCCGCTACTTTGCTGAGAAATTCTAGAATTGTTTTTTTTTTGTTTCGTTTCGTTTTTATAAAGAAAAGTGTACGTTTAAATTTATTCTTCCATATGCATGCCTTACGTTCATTTATAGGGTACAAATAGTGATGGGACAAGGGTAAATACCCAGGTATTTACCCAAGCACCTGTGTATTTACCCAAAATGTGGGTATAAATCAAATTAAAGAAAAATTTAAATAAATTAAAAGAATTTAATTTTTTATTATGAATTAACTTTTTAATAACAAATGAAATCCTAATATATATTATAAATCTTTCTGTAAGTCTGTTTTTTTGTTTGTTGGTTTGTTTGTTAGCCAATCACGCCTGAACGCCTGGACCGATTTTCTTGAAATTTGGGATATAGATCGAGCCATTGCCGGTGCAGGTTATAGGCTATAAATCTTTTCAAAATTTTGACCAAAAGGGGAAAAAAATGGGACAAAGGGAGAAAAAATGGGCAAAAATTAGTACTTTTATGCATAAAATCTGTATTTTATCTTTTTTATAGGTAATTTTTTACGATTTAGCTTGGTTAAGTTTCCCAAATAGCTATTGGAGGTGTTCCGTTTCAAAAGTTGTACCAAAAGGGGTCCAAAAAGGGGGAAAGGGGCCAAAAACGGGCAAATTGAGTGCATTTATATTTAGGACTTAGAGTATTCAAAAAACTGGGTTGTTTGTTAAACCGGTTTCCGAATAATTTGAAAAATTGCATTTTTTAAGAAACCGGTTTCAAAACCGGTATCGAAACCGATAAACCGTTTTTTATTTATTGTTATATTTAATGCAAAAATTACCTAATAATTTTTTTTAATTTTTTAAACTAATCCAAACTAAATAACCCGCGCAACGCCGGGTACAATCTGCTAGTAATTCATAAATTTAGTCATAATCGCTGTCGCTGTCCGTATCCGATAAAAACTCATATCGAGTAGAGTGCGTGATTCCTGTTGAAGTTGAAGGGATATTGTCTTGTCTTGATATTGTCAAATTGAGTGGAGTGCGTGCTTTCTGCTGAAGGTGGTAAACTATTTTTAAAAAGCTAGTTCCAGTTGTACGATATATATGTTATTTTTCCTGCTCTTTGTGTTGTTAAACGGTTCCTTTTTTTGAGTGAATGAAGCTGTGGGTGCTAAAGGAACGTTCAGGAGCAGCTGAAGTACAGGGAGCTGTTAAAATTCAAACAGCTAATTTGCTTAATTAAGATTTTGCCTTAGCTAAGTTATATTGTGCTGAGTTTGGAGGAAGATGCATATGTAGTAAATCAGATAAAGGCGAAGAATCATTTGCTGTCTGTATCTTGTTTATTGCCACATTGGTTGCAGGCATCTCTTGAACTCGTTGCTTTATTAATAATGGACACTTGATACACGTTATTAAATGATTTCCCATTTTATTTACATTCGGAAATTTGTATCGCTCTTTACAATGTGAGCATGAAACTTCAGTGCTACTTCCGCTTCTATGAAAATGTTTCCAAATACTAGTTTCATTTCTTGGTCTTCCCATCATTTGAAATATAATTATGTGTGTGAAGATAAATTCGAACTTAAAAACCAAAGACGCAAACCCACACTGTCTCTAGCAGGGTAATCTGTAGCTGTTTACTGTAGGTAAACAGAGCACTGTTAACTGTTTAACAGTGGCAATAGTAAATTTGTTTTCTACTTTCCAATTATTGCTGACTATTTACATAAAATTTAATTCTCATTATGATCATTATTATTTATGAACAAAAGTGTGAAAATGTAAGGGATGGTTGGTGGAGATGGAGGACGGAATTATTCCAGCTATCCCACTTTCACGGTTTGAAAGAAGACCCTCTGGACTACCATTTTCATATAGTCTGTATGGTGTACAATTTCTTATATGTTCCAAAATGGCCATTGATCTTCTAGAGAATTTTCAATCAAAAATTTGATATTTTCAAAGCCAATTTTCACAATACCATATCACTTTATATGTCACTATGTTGCTGATTATATTAAGAGGCTTTTGAGTATGTTATGGTACTCATAGACCTAGTATTTGGTGTAAAATTAGCTTCTAAGCAAGTGGGCTTGTTCAGATGAATACTGTTAAATAGCTAACAGTGCTCTGTTAAGGGCAAATTTTGTTCTGTTTAGAGGAAATTTTGCTGTGTTAAGAGCAAATTGTGCACTGTTAACGCTAAATGTGGCGCTGCTAAAATTTATGGATTGCGTCTTGGATTTTCAAATTCGAATTTATCTTCACACACATAATATAATTATCAATACGCACACTTTATTTCACTTACTAATCGCGCTTGGAACAAATATTTATGAATGAATGAACCAAATTCTTTTTATGCATCTGAGGCTCAAGCATGGGTTTCGGAACGGTAAACTTTCTAGTTGCTTCGGCATTGTTGTTGCCGTCGCTCCCACTCATTACATTGAATTGCCATAAGGACGTTGATTAGCGGCTCTTATTAAGAATTGTTGGTGTTGAAATGTATAAACAAAATACACATGTTCAAAATAAATTCCAAAATGTCCACATATCTGTTACGCTACGTAACAACGAGTATTCGTTATTCAAATAAGTATTTACCCGAAATTAGGTAAATATCCGGGTATGAAAGTGGGTATAAATGGGTAAATACCCAGGTGTAAACCCATCTCTAGGTACAAATGAATTGTGTGTGTGTTTTTTTTTTAATAATTTTCCAAAAACTCTAAACTAATTACTCAAGTCGGTAATTATATGTTAAAAATAAAATGTAGAACTTTTTTTATATTTTTTTACTTCACTTTTTGCGTAAAACTAGTTCTTTGTAAAATTAAATTAAAAACACTTGTTATACGTAAACTGACAATAAATTTAAAACACTACAACAACAACAACAAATAGCAAGCAAAATAGAAAAGAATTCTATGAAGTTACCTACTACCCGCATTACTTTCATTCATAGTTGTTGTCACTAATTTAAATTTAATAAAATACAAATACGCCAGGCCCATAAACAGCAGCAGTTATTGAGCAACTTAGCTTTACGTAAAGAAAATAAGATTTAAAAAAACAAAAAAACAAAAAATAGGGCAACACCAAAAAAAGTTTTCATTTTTGCATTAAACTGGTTGACGGGCTAGTAGCGCCATTAAAAAATGAAAGCAAAAAAAAGGTTTCTAAGCCACTACCAACAACAACAATAACTGCAATGTTAATATAAAAAAATAAATAAACAATAACGCCAACAACACCAAAAACAAAGCCTGTGTAACAAATAAAAAAAAAACGAAGAAACTTACATTAAAATAACGTGTGTTCTGTTTTGCATTTTTTTAAATTATAAATTATAATGGCTATGCACACATACACACACGCCTATACATATGTACGTACGAAAAATATTTATTTTCGTAACATTAACAGTTACTTTGTTTTATTTCATTCTCCAATATTCCTTAATCTCAATCTCCCGCTTTGTTACTCTCTAGGTTTTGTGTTGTGCACTGGCCTTTCGGTTTAAAACTGATTTTATTTATAATAAAAGAAATTAAAAACCGGAAGTTTAAATTTTTATAAATTTTTTATTTAAATTTTTTAATAATAAAACTAATAGTGAATGAAATAACAATGAAACCACATGGGATTTTTTTTTTGTGAATTTAAAGAAACAATAACTTTTACGCAAAGTATAAGTTTGTATGTACACACGCGTCGTATTCCTGTTAGTGGCAGAAAACAGGGAGACTCTCTTCTCACTCACGTCCAAACAATAAAACTGCACTAAATGTTGTGTCATTAATATTGGAAGCCGTACTACACTCAAAGAAAAATTTTAAGGCAAACTAATGGTGTTTTCTTTTCTACAAAGAAAATGTCACCCTCTTACAAGGTGCATTAAAAAATTGCTGACCAACCCTGTTATACAGGTATGTTCTGAAAATCACAAAATTTCAAATCACTTGTGATTTTGAAATCACAATTGTGATTTAAAGGTGTTCTGAAAATCACAAAACTTTTAACTTTTCGATGTGATTTTACCCTTTCGAAAACACAAGAAAACAGCTGATTTTTTGTTTAGATTTGGTGACACTTTTTATGAGTTGAAAATTAGCCAAAGTTTTGGTAAAAATATCAAGGGAAAAATAAACTAAAATTAGCTTTTTTTACAAAAATTAAAAACTTTGTAATTCCTGGAGTTTTGTTATTATCAATAATAGATTTGAAAAGAAAACAATTAAGAAATGAATGAATGAAAGTCAAAAAATTTAAATTTGGCAAACATAAGAAGTTAACTCCGAAGCTGCCACTGTTCGTAATTGCTTATTGTTGCCATTTGTTATTACTTTATATGTAGATATTTTTAAAATTAGGCAAACAATTGATAGTTTTTTACTAAATTAAATATTACTTAACAAAAATAATTAAGTTTCATTGGAAATAGTTAATTTATTTTAAAAAAATCAAATACATTTGTCTTTAGTAGAAATATTTTCCAAATCTGGCAAGCTCAGGTGTATTTTCGAAGTTCTGAAGCAGCTGACAACTAAAAAGTGAATTCAAAATCACAAACCAAATAACAAAATTTCTTGAAATGCGAAGTGTCTTTAATTTTATCATAATTTTGTATTTTTTTGAGCCAAACTTGTTCATTTTACTATAAAAATTAATAAAAAACATTTTAAGCTATTCATTTAATTCATTTATTGTGAAGTTCAACATAAAATGGTTGAAAAAATAAGCAAGTGATTCTAAATCGGCAGCCACTTAGCTCACCGGTTTGAAATCACAAAAATTACAAAAGTTTTGTATCCAGAACACCTTTCTTGTGATTTCAAATCACTTTCACAAAAAGTGATTTTCAGAACATGCCTGATAATGTAATTTTTTATTTGAGAAGAACAAAACGCAAATTTTAAAAAAGGGTATACCACTTATTAAGAAAATGAATGAGGAAATGGCAATTTGTTCAAAAGCAGTTCAATGTAAATAATAATATTTAAAATTAATTAAAAAAAAGTGTTTTGTACGTATTAAATGTTTTATATTTATTAACGTTAAGGTTTTAGATTTAAAAATATGTTGTATTTTTTGATTTGTTTTCGACTTCATTTTTTGAGCGCTGTTTTTTATAACCAAAAAAAATTTTTAACACTGTTCTAACACTGAATACAATTTTTTTTATATTGCTGACCATGTAGCTTTAATAATGTAATGTTTCCTTAAGGTTATTCCTTAGCCCTATAAATAAACAAAAGTCATCTGCTTTACAGGGCATTATCAGCACTCTCGATTTATACAGGGCATAAAATGCAATGCCCTCCACCATTGGCAAGTGCAAATTATTTAGAATAAAACATACCACCCTTTTCGAGGGCGAAACATTTTTAAGAAACAAACGCAAAATTCCATTTTGCGTTAATAAAATGCACATTTTTTGGTAGAAAAGAAAACACCATAAGAAAAGCTGATAAAAAGATCATCATTTACGGCATAATAGGAGTCAGAACAATGGCAAATCATAGGACATCAGCCAGGAAAAAATCAATCTGTATAATCGATCGACTGTTTAAGGAATTGGCATTATGAATGGTCAGCCAACTTTAATTGCGACTTGAACTAAAGGGTTCACCAAATAATTTTTTTTTTTTTTGAAAATGCTTTTAAAAAAAAACTACTGAATATTTTCTCAAATTTCTTTTTTTTATTTGAAAGTACAATCCTTCCGGTTTATAATGGAAAATAATTTTATTCAAATGGCTGCCTCGGCTGGCCATGCAGTAGCCTACACGATCGGTCCAATTTTTAAGCACATTATCGATTTCACCAATGGCTTCACGAATATTGTCCTTTAAAGCGTCCACTTCTTGCTCATTGTTGAGAACGACGGTGAATTGATGTTGATGGCACTTCACGCACACTTTCTGCCACAGCAGCAAAATTTTCGGGTGTACGCACTGTTTTTGGCTTTTCACGCTTTGGTTTATCGATGAGGATGCCAGTTTCTTTCACAACTTACGGAGCTGACGGTGCTTCTCTTCTTCCAAAATCCGTACGCAATTTTCGCACACATTCTGCAACATTACTGTAGGATCAGGGACAAGACGGACAAGAAGTGGACAACCCTACTAAAACAAAGAGAACATAGTAGACTTAGACGATCATAACGATTAACAATAACTAACAGACAGAACATAGTAGACTTAGACAATAATAACGATTAACAATAACTAACAGACAGAACATAGTAGACTTTGACAATAATAACGATTAACAATAACTAACAAACAGAACCTAGTAGACTTTGACAATAATAACGATTAACAAAATACCAATGACTGACGACTAAACATAGTAGGCTTCAATAAACTTTTTTGCTGGTTTCGAATTTCAAATACCACATTAATCCCCACCATAGATACTCGTTTAACATAAATTTGTCAATTATTTACACAAAATTACATTTTACAAAGAGTTCCGCTAAAAAGCAACCACAATTCGCGAATAAAAAGTACAAGAGAAGATGGATAGTATTTCTTTTGGTATTTGTGTGGTTAATGTTGTTGTTATTTTGCAATAGAAAAACAAACTAAATTAAAAATAATAGCAAAAGCAATGTTTGAAATGTTGAATTACAAAATTTCTCAAAGTGTAAGTCACCAGCAGTCGATTCTTAAAAACAACAACAACAGCACACGGCGATTCATTTATACGATAAAGTAAATGGGGAGGAAGTAACAAGAACACAAAGCTTAAAATAGTCAAAAGAATAAAGAAGTAAATCTTAAGCGAGTATAAAAATGTGATGTGATTAAAGATTTTTTTTTATTTTTTTTTTATAAAAAATTTTTTTTTTTATTTTTTCATAAAATAATCGAAAAAATCTTAATTCTTAGCACGTACTTAAGGCATGCGATGTTGTATGCATATGTTGTTGGTTGGCATTAGTGGCAAACATACGCTCTCTTTCTCTTTATCAAAAAGAAAAAAAACCCTAAAACATTTCCATGTTGGTAATACATACAAATAAAAAGAAAAAGGGTGTTCTTTTTAATGGTGGTGGTAATGGTGGGGTAAAAGAGAAACAATAGTTGTTGTTATTGCTTGCTAAACTGTGCTCTCCAACAGAAACAAGAAAAACCAAGTAAAAAAAGAACAGTTAAAAGTTTATGATTTTGTTTTTGGATTTCAAAAATCAAATAAGAGAGATTATTAAAAGCAATAACAATACAAAACAAACACAAAACAGTACCAAGGAAACCTGTCACTAACATTTATGATTTGCCACAGAGAAGTTAAATAAGAAGAAGAAGCAGCAAGCAATATTAAGAAAAGAACAAATACAAACACAAACAAAACGAATAGAAGAAACGAAAGAAAAAACAGCAGCCGATGTTTATACAACGTGCATAACAATGCAAGCCTACACATGCATACATAAATATGAATATGAAAATCTAAACATGAGCAATCACACATATACCCACATATATTCATGCTTACATGCATACATAAGTATGTGTGTATATTCAATACACTTACGGTGCAGAAAATTGTGACGACAAAAGTCGGAGACCTCGTTTTTGCCCACACCATACCTACTTACATATGTCCACCGGTTCAACCAAATCATCATTGTATAGTATGTACTAATAACTAATATTATATATTTATAATTATTTATATGAATATTAAATCCTAACCTGAAATTATTATTATTATAAAATTATTGTAATTATTTCAGCATAAGTTAATAACAAGCCCATTGTGCTTGAAATATTTATTAATGTTGTTAAGGTTTTATGTTCTATTTTTAGAAATATTCTTTTTAGTAATAACGGTTGACGTTCGACCCTCATTTGACATACAAGACCTCTCTGCTGAATTCAATTGTTGCTTGCTCTCACATTGGTGAGTTGTAACGTTGGACACAACTTGTTTGAGGTTCGATCATGTTCGATCCATTATTCATTTCTTTTGTGTATTAAAGCAAGCATGTCTTCAGCGGTCGGGGCAGTTGGTGACGAGTTGCTGGTAAGGCAAGTCGATCTTGTGACATCGACTGAGCTAATAAACATAAGCAGGTCACAGGTGGCGTGGTTCTCCCACACTTGTGACTTGTTTACAGCCAGTAAAACGTTGGCAACTGTACCAGGACAGACACCAGAGGTTTCAGAGCCACAATCATCCCGTGCGTAGACCGTTTGATTGTCACTCTGACATTCCCCTCTGGTTGACCAGACTTGATTAGAGCCCGTAAAACGTTGGCAGCGGTGACTGGATATACACCGGAGGTTTCAGAGCCACAATCATCCTGTGCGTAGGCCGTTTGATTGTCACTCTGACATTCCCCTTTGGTTGACCAGACTCACTGTTATCCAGGTAAATCACAAGTGGCGTGGTTGACACCACTAGTGTGATATTTGGAGCCAGAAAAACGTTGGCAACTGTGACTGGACAGACACCAGAGGTTTCAGGGCCACAATCATCCTGTGCGTAGGCCGTTTGTTTGTCGCCCTGACATTCCCCTTTGGTTGACCCGACTCACTGTTAACTGACGAACCGTTATTTAGCCGGCCTAGGGCTATTAAATTAATATAGTATTTCTTTTCTCATCCTGACGTAGTATAGTAACTAAGCTATTTTAAGTTATTTTATTAATTGTCAATAAATAGCCTAGAATCTACGAAAGAATGACTTTTATTTATGTAACCACTGGACGCCGCTGAACTACCCCAGCACCCGAGCGGAAACGTGTCGTTACAAAATAAAAACAAAAGGATGTGTGCTCTCTCAAGTTAAAACATGTAAAAACTTGTTTACAGCATTCTAATCGGCAGAGATGTAAAATAATGAAATTAATGGAATGGAATACTTGAGTAATTACTGAAAATTCGGTAAATCTCTGGTATACATACATATGTTTGAAAGGTGACATTTTAAGCTTCATTTTATTGAAAAACTTTAATTAAATTATATTAATCTATAAAAAGTTATTTACGTTTAAAAATCTGTCAAAATTCGAAACATACCATCTTATTATACGTTTCCATTACAGAAAAAAGTAAGAATGAGTTGTACGCTTCTAAAAGCTGCCGTTGTCTTCTGAGGTCAGGTACTTGGGTGTTGTCCTGGACCGCAAGCTGAACTGGAAACGAAACACCAATGAAAGAATGAAGAAGGGACTGAGTGCTTTCTAGCAGTGTAGGAACTCCATAGGTAAGAACTGGGGTCTTCCGCCTAGGGCCATTCGCTGGATATATCTGGCGATTGTTAGACCGGTTATTACTTATGGCTGCGTTGTTTGGTGGTGTGCCTTACATAAGAGTTTTCAACGGAAAATCTTAGATAAGGTTCAGCGGATTGCCTCCTTGAGTGTCACTGGAGTGAGGAAGAGTTGCCCTCAGGCTTCTCTTGACACTATGCTCTGTCTGACTCTGCTTGACGTATAAGTCAAGCGCGTAGTGCCATACGCCTGAAGGAATCGGGTTGCTGGAAACAGCGCTCGATAGGTCACTCCAGAGTTCTCAATATCGTCTTTCCTGACGGAAGGTATGGTCTTTCGGAAAAAGCCACTGATTATATTGTGCCTGAGGCTATGTTCCTACCTGGTTTAAGGATACTTATACCGGATAGGGCACAATGGAATGGTGGGGTACTCCAGGGGCAGAGTGGTATACCCATCTTCACAGATGGGTCTAAGTTAGGTGGATGTACAGGTGCTGGGGTTTTCTGTAGGGAACTCGGTCTTGAACTCCACTTCAGGTTGAATGATGACTGCAGCGTTTTTCAGGCGGAGATTTTCGCAATACTGAAGGCTATTGAGGCCATAGCTGGTTGCCCATCTTCGGATTCGGAATCTTACATGATCTTCGTTGAGAGTCAGGCTGCCCTTAGGGTCTGGTGCAAATCACGGCTCGTTCGCGAGTGCAAAGAGTCGTTGAGGACTTTTGGACCAGACCGTATCCGTCTATGCTGGGTTCCGGGTCATAGCGGAATGGGATGCCCTCGCTAGGTTAGGTTCGCTTTCAGGGGGCGATTTAATAGTTGGTCCTGACCCCCCAGCCTACGGCCTCATCAATGGATGGGTCAGGGAGGAAGAGCAGGGGCGTTAGGTGAACGGATCGGGTTGTTCTGTTTCTACATGTCTATGGCCTGCTGTGGACAGTAAGAGATCCCAGCCGGACAATTGCAGGGCATGTTGCGATGAGGAGTTGGAGACTTTCGAACACCTCCTCTCTAACTGCCCAGCCCTTGGTAGGTTGAGGACCTTCTTTTAGAGCTTAAATTCTGTGTCGAGAGCCGACTTCAAGGCTCTCCACAGATTCATTAGTGGCTTGGGCTGGTTGAGGGGTGCTAGGGCTTCGTCAGTGTAGTCGCGCTCTCCCCCCCCCTTTTCTTGTTTGTGTCGGTTTTCTTTCTGTGTGATTCCTTCGCTTCCCATTCCCCCCCCCTTTCCTACATACCCTCCTTTCATCCTATTCCCTCTATTATCCTTCCCTCTCTAAGGACGTTTGTACAATGGGTCAATTCGACCTCCGGGTACTGTACTTGTCTTAACTGACAAGTACACGTCCTCTAACCTAACCTATACGCTTCTAAAAAATTTGTAAAGAAAAGATGCACCCCACATTGGTCAACCAAATATGAAAAAAAATCAAACAAACCATGGTAAACTTAAAAAGTTACTAAGCATCTAAGTTATTACCCATTATAAGCCTGAATACGCAAGAAAGCTTGCTATTTGGAAGCCGTGAAATAACAGTAAAAAATTAAATAGATCGAATCTCCAATCGAACAATTTCTGAAACGAATGATTGCAGGCGTCAAAAAGTGGATTATGTACGGCAATGTATTCAGCATATAGCACAGACATATAGGAAATATCGGATTATCAGAACCACAAGCTTAACAAGGTTGTCTGTCACCCGTTAAACATCTTTCATTGTTTATTTAGTGAAATGTTTGTCATTTACGCTATACCCGAGCATTATGAGGTGATTATGGTCGGTGTAATCGACCTACTGCAATTGGCGAGATAATAAAGAAATTTTAAGAGATTGGAAGCCTTACAGATATGGTCAGACGTGTGCATCATTGCAACATATGCACATCTAACAATGTCACTCGTGTTAGTGAAAATATTGATGGATATTACACGTTAGTTCATACCATCTATTCAGAGCGCTATGGCCATATGAAAACCGAGTTTTTTTTTTCTACAATTGAAGGTTTTAAGCTGGACGGTTCATTGTCAATTTAATTGATTAAAATCATTTGATTAGTTTTTTTTTTTTCTAATGTTTCATATCTCTAGATATCTGTCCATATATAGTTTGTATCGACTGTGTGTGTGTGAATTTATTCCGTTTTAGTTGTGTTTTATTTATTTTTCTCTTGCTTTAATGGGGACATATATTGCATACGTATTATAATAAAATAAAAGGACCATCCTCTTGCACAGTCTGCCAACTGTGTTTGGGTGCAGTCTTTCATATTTCATTTATTTTTTCATTTCTAGAAACAATGAAGGACAATAGCCCTCTCCTTCTATTATTTAGTTTCATTTTACATTTTTTCTTCTTCTTTGTTTTATAAAACAGGAAATTATATTTCTTTCATTCTTTCTTGTCTCTCCCTCTCTCTCTCTCTCTGCACTCTTATTTTGTTACTAAAAGTCCAACAAGACATATCGTGCCTAAAGACTTTTTATCGTTGTTGTTGTTGCTGCTTAAAACTACAGTAAGAAAATTTGAGAGAGAGAGAGAGAGTGGCAAAGAGGAACAAGGAGTAAACAAGTGAATGGTAACAGTTAAAGTGCACTAATCAAAAGGTAAACACACAATACAAAAATACATACACATGTAAATGCATAAAACAGCAGCCATATGTAATTGAATGCAAATAAAAAGGATGAGTAATAATGAGCGTTGCCAGATTTAAAATTTTATTTATTAAATACAGTAAAAACAGATAAAATTAAAGCTTCTTTTTTGATGTAAAAAATTGTTTTAAGAAAATTAAGATTCTGTTTCTCAAAAATAAACAATAAACAAATTACGAATTTAACTGAAAATTCCTTTTTTTTCTTTTTAAACAGGAATTTTAAATGTTTGTTTGCAAATTATGAATTTTTTTATTTCCTAAAACTTTATTTCCTAAAGGGTTTTACGAATTCCATATTTGTCAATATTGCTTGTTGGCTTAATTACCGAGTGAGAAATAAGCTTAATCGTTGAATAAAATTTAATTGATACTTTGTTGCCCTAGCACCCAATAAGCATATCAACGACATTTCGAATTGTCTGTCGGCCTTAATTGTTGCATAAAGTTGGACTTTTTATTCTCTCTGGCAGCGAGGCGATCATCACATATCTTTCTACTGCTGCCCTCGGGTCTTAACTGATTTGGTATATGATCGGTTCTCGCGGTAATATGCGTTGCTGGTGCCAGTTATGCCCTGGTAATTGTATAGCTGATGAACATACGGAAGCAGGCACACTCCTACCGAATTTCAATCCACACATGAACATGTATTGATAAACCTCTCACCTCCGTTAAGTTGCTTTTTAGCAAAGTTTCGTTTTGTGTTTTATTTTCTGTATACAAATAATGATCTGAGAAAGGAGTTTATTTAATGTTCAGACTCACCTCACCTAAATTCAATACCAATCGTACTAATCAACTTCCCAAATTAGATCGAAGGAGCATCTCTCTGCCACTGTATCTATGCTCAAGGGTCATTGCTTAATGGCTAGACAAACGGAAAAACGTCGCTTGTTTGCATATGTCGGTCAATTGAGGAGAAAAAGATTATTCTCAGCCTTACAGTATAGCGGAACTATCCTTACTAGATACCGGATCGATCACCAAATACAGTCAACTTTTGATCTGATTTTAATTTTGATTGTAAAGTGCGAAGTAGTGATGCTGATTGTTAAGACCGGCTAATTAGAACCTGTCAGTTAGCTCGGGGTCATCACTTCATGTGGTATCAGAACAACCGACTAGTAAACTTTGATTTAATGAAGCTGACACTGTCTCCTATCCTACTCTTACATTTTTCGAAAAATGTGCAAAAATTAACACACATACCTAACTTTAGATTGATTTAAAATTTATTTATATCACAGAAGTAGAATAATATATAAAATAAAGCAAATAATATTATTACATTATAATAATTGCATGTACGCACTTCTGCTACCCACTGTAATATAGGTACAATTCAAATTGCTCATCTTAAAGAAAAGAGCTTATACAATGTAGTACCACAAGCATCTGGCAACCCAATTAGTAAAATATGTAGTGCAGAAAATTGAATCAACTTTGATTATGAATTTAAATTTACCTCTTGAAAAACAAAATTGGAGAAAAAACTTATTTAAACGATTTGCCTTGTCTTTTGCAAAACTCAAGTAGTCATTGAAGTTCTGTTAAAGGCAACAAAAAACATTTTTACGAACATGTTTACACAGGAGACAGAAAGAATATAGTATGTGTACTGTGAGAAGCAAAACTATCCAGATGTTTTACCTTAAGAAAGTATGGTAATGAAAGTAATACAAATACAATAGGTGTATTATCAAATATACGTATTTTTTTTATTTTATTGAACATTATTCTAAATTATAAAGAACAAAAACTTATATAACTTTCTTCAAAAAAAAAAAAAAAATAAAAATATGCAAAAAACAAAAAATTCACTATTTGGACACTTTTGCACTGTTTGCGGGGTTTGTTGAAAATCATTAATCGTTGCCAATTTAATATTTCGTTCAAAGGCCTTTATTTTTAATTATGCTTTCAATACATTTTGCCATACTCTCCATCAACTTTTGGATGGTATTACGGTCAAGAGCTCGCCATTGATGTTGTATTCTCTCCCAAAGCTCGTCAAAATTTTTTGGTGGGTTTTCATAAAAGTTTAGTTTTGTAGCCAGCTTTTAACAATTTTGGCAGTGTGCTTCGGATCCCCGTCTTGCTGGAAAACAACTTTTCCGGCTGGATAGGCACTCTCGTCAACAAAATGTGGTAAATTTGTGTGTAAAATATTCAAATAATTCTACTTCTTCATTATACCATGGATTCTCACCAAAGGTCCAATGTTCCGCCTAGTAAAACATCTCCACACCATAATACTGCCGCCACCATGTTTCATCGTTTCCTTCACATGCTGTTTTTGGATGCGCTCATGAGGCCTATGCCAAAAATATTCTTTTCCATCAGACTGGTATCGGTTAACTTTCGTTTCATCACTCCAAATAAACCGTTTCCAATCATCTACTGTTCAATTTTTGCGGGTTTTACAGGAATGAAGGCGCCTTTTCACATTTCTATCGGAAAGTGCTCGCTTTTTCTTTTTCACACTGGCTACTAAAAACCAATTCTATTTAATGCGCGTCTGACCGTCCAGGAACTGACATCCTTACCAATACTTTTTGCAGCATTTTTAGGTGTTTTGTTGGCCTTATGATGTAACAAACGTTCAATGTGCCGGGCATCACCATCAGAAAGCCGAAGAAGTTGTATTCCAGCAAAACGGGGATCCGAAGCACACTGCCAAAATAGTTAAAAGCTGGCTACAAAACCAAACTTTTGGGACGATGGATTGGCCTGCACAAACCCAGACCTGAATCCTATAGAAAATTTATGGGCTATTGTTAAAAGAAAGCTGGTAGCATATGAAAACCCACCAAAAAAATTTTGACGAGCTTTGGGAGAGAATACAACATGAATGGCGAGCTCTTGACCGTAATACCATCCAAAAGTTGATGAAGAGTATGCCAAAACGTATTGAAAGCGTAATTAAAAATAAAGGCCTTGGGACAAATATTAAATTGGCAACGATTAATGATTTTCAATAAACCCCGCAAACAGTGCAAAAGTGTCCAAATAGTGAATTTTTTGTTTTTTGCATATTTTTATTTTTTTTTTTTTTTTGAAGAAAGTTATATAAGTTTTTGTTCTTTATAATTTAGAATAATGTTCAATAAAATAAAAAAATACGTATATTTGATAATACACCTATTGTATTTGTATTACTTTCATTACCTTACTTTCTTAATTAAAACATCTGGACAGTTTTGCTTCCCACTGTATGTATGTAGCTCCGTTATAACAGAGGAAAATTTACCAGAGTGACTGGGTTGCTGTTGTTCTGTGTCTTTTAATTTTTTTTTTTTGCTTGTTGGGGAAGTAATTTCATAGAATTTTTGTTTTTTCAAAGCTTTTCCTCTGTCTTGTTGCCTTTTCTATAAGTTATGACAGTAAGTTTTGTTTGTGTTAAATTTAGCGAAATAATTAAACAATTATAACAAATTGTCTTAAGCTACTTCTTATTGTTGTGCTACGGCAACAAAATATTTTAATTTTCTAATAATAAAGATTTAAAATTTTATTTCCATACAGGTATTCCATTACAAATCTTTTCAAATTTATTTTATTTTTTATTTTTCTTTTTGTTGTTTGAGTGAGAAACAAAAAAATTTATTATCTAATTTGCTTTATTGTCGAAATGCTTATTAAAAATATAATTTATGTGTTACATTTTATTAAAACAAAGTGATAAAACATAACATAATTAACAGCATTTGAAAAACAAAACAAACAAAAATAAACACACACACAAACGGTTTTACTTCAAAGCCATAAATACGAAAAAAAATTCTCACACTTCTCAAAACAATAAAAACTTCACAAGTAAGTGTAGGTGTTAATAAAATATGTATTAGTTATGTTATTAAAGACAATTAACATGTAAATTTAAAAAAATAAAATAAAATATTAAATGCCATTAAAAAAAAAATACAAAAACAGGCTTTTCCTAACAAGAAAATTGTCACCATTCAAAAACAAAAATATCTATTTTATAATTTTAAGCAAACAAAACAAATACAATGAAAAAACAACACATACTTTACTCAAAAGAGACTAAAAGATAATAGAGAATTTCATTTCGCTCTCTTTCTCCGTCTGTCTCTTAAGACATTATCTAAAGAGATGTCATGAGCAAAGGATGCCAATGGCAAATTATGGATGTAATGAACACAATAACAGTAATTTACAAATAGTAACAATAGTTAGTGTTGTCAATAGAATAGAATAATTGACATTAACATAAATATGTATGTATAACAATGGCAAAAGTTTAACCAAAAAGAAACAATAAATAATGGTAATGGCTAATAAATGGATAGAAAACGTAAAAGTATAAAATATTTGTCAAATATGAAAATAAAAATAAATCTTATTCAACAACAATTTTTTGTTGTTGTTGTTGTTGTACATGTAAGTGTTTTTTGAAATTCAAAACAATCCCTTTAATAGAATGCAAGCGCTATAAATACAGTCTGTTGCAAAATAAAACAGAACGATTTTAGATAATAGCTTTGAAAGATTTTATTGAAAATCTATGATTTTTTAATGTTTCCAAAAACTGTATTTAAAGGGTCCGCCAAATAACTTTTTTTTTTTGAAAATGCTTTTAAAAAAAACTACTGAATATTTTCTCAAATTTTTTTTTTTATTTGAAAGTACAATTCTTCCGGTTAATAATGGAAAATAATTTCATTCAAATGGCTACCTCGGCTGGCCATGCAGTAGCCTACACGGTCGGTTCAATTTTTAAGCACATTATCGATTGTGTGCAGCTGTATTTCACCAATGGCTTCACGAATATTGTCCTTTAAAGCGTTAATTGTCTCTGGCTTGTCGGCGTAACACTTATCTTTGACGGCACCCCACAAATAATAGTCCAACGGTGTCAAATCGCAGCTCCGAGGTAGCCAAACGACATCAGCTCTGCGGCTGATAATGCGATCTTCAAAAACAGGGCGCAAAACATCGAGTGTAGAATCGGCTGTGTGGCACGTAGCGCCGTCCTGTTGAAACCAAATGTTGCCAATATCCTCCTCTTCAATTTTTGTGAACAAAAATTCGTTCAACATGGCCCTATAAAGATCGCCATTGACTGTAACGGCCACTTCTTGCCCATTTTCGAAGAAAAATTGCCCAATTATGCCTCTGGACCAAAAGCCGCACCAAACAGTGACTCGTTTTGGGTGCGTCGGCTTTTCAATGTATGCGTGCGGATTTTCTGTGCCCCAAATGCGACAATTTTGCTTGTTTACATACCCGCCAAGGTCAAAATGAGCTTCATCTGAAAAGATGATTTTTTTTTGCCAAAATCGGCATCTTCTGTAAGTCGATCGCAGGCCCACTTAGCGAAGCGAAAACGCATTGGATGGTCAATTGGCTTCAACTCCTGAACCAATTGGACTTTGTATGGCGTCATACCAAGGTCTTTATGCAAAATTCGTCTCAATGATGTCTCCGAAATGTTCAATTGTTGAGAACGACGGTGAATTGATGTTGATGGCGCTTCACGCACACTTTCTGCCACAGCAGCAATATTCTCGGGTGTACGAACTGTTTTTGGCTTTTCACGCTTTGGTTTATCGATGAGGATGCCAGTTTCATTCGCTTTTTTCACAAGATAACGAACATACGGAGCTGACGGTGCTTCTCTTCTTCCAAAATCCGTACGCAATTTTCGCACACATTCTGCAACATTACCATGATTTTCAAAGTATTGTCACAATATTTCCCAGCGTTGTTCAAGCGTATACACAACCATATTCGTTCAGCGGAAGGATAAAACTAATTATCTGTCAAATCAGACATGAGCTAAGTGTTACCATTCACGAAATAAGCACTAGTTGAAAAAAAAACGTTAGATGGCGGACCCATTATTAACATATACAAAATTTTTTTGTTATTTCAAATACTCTAGATTAGATTAGATAAGGTGGCGAGATCGAAAAGGATCCGATAAAAAGCAATACGTTTTTATACTGAGTTTTTGCCTCACAATACTTAGGCTATTTTCAAGTATGGGGCAGAGTCTGTACTGGTGAGGAGGGGGGGATGTGTTTCCAGCACAGGAGTAGGGTATGTTCATTACATGGACAGTAACATGGATTCATTCCAATATTTGGGCATATTAAAAACAAAATATGAAGCAAAGTGCCGATAAGTTAAATATATTGAACACATTTGTCTCTACCAGGACAACGATCCGAAGCTCGTTGCGAAACTTTAGCTTATTCATAATTCTTCAAAACTACTCCAAACACCGGCACAGGCCCTGATCTCAACATTATTGAGCTTACTTGCCCGTAAGCCCTATAAATCTAATATCAGCACAGTGGAGCAGTTGAAACAAGGAATTAGGCGAGAATGGAACAACGTAACCCCGGAATTTTAGCCGAATCTCGTGCAGTCGATTCCTCGACATTTGAAAGCAGTAATAAAAAAAATGCTAAGTATTATACATTTTTTAAAAGCTTTTTTAATTACCTATTAATTCGCATCAAAATTTCTTTAATTACACGGTGCGACAGTGAAAATACACCCGAGTAACTACATAGTCTAAAAATAGATTTTTTATATTTCTCGAACCCTCCAAACTTGTTTTATTTGACAAAAACTGTTTTTTTTTTTACTTTACGTACAAAATTTCTGGATTACTCAAACATTTCCGACCCGATTTCTAAAATTTAAATCTTGTTAGAAAGGGGAGAGATGGACCTTTAAAACGGTATACACATATCTATTATTCGACTTAATATGCTATGAGTTTTGATAACGTAAACTTGGAAAATTCAATTTTTTTCATATTTTTCAAGTTTGTCCATTCATAGTAGCAAACTTTAATAAAAAAATATAGGATAAGTGATAATATTCTTAAAGCCTGTTCTCTTGTGAAGAGATTGAGTAATTGAGAAATGTTTGAGTAATCCAGAAATTTGTGCGTAAGGTCAAAAAAAAAAACAGTTTTTGTCAAATAAAAAAAGTTTGGAGGGTTCGAGAAATATAAAAAAATTTTTTTTGTGATTTACTCAGCAAAACTATCAACCTACACTATGTCATTAGCCGGGTGTTTTTAATTTTTTTTATTTTGTCGCATAGTGTTATTTCATACCTAGTGTCCAATTATACGTTTGAGCCACTGTACATAATTATGCATTTTCATACGATATTGTTTGTGTTAAAATTACTATAAATAAAGGAAAAATATTCAATTCCTTAAAAAAAAAATGAAGTAGATTTATAATCTATATTTAGAGAGAAATGGCACTGAACAAATGTCATTATCAAACACTTATGCATGTGTGTAAGAAATGTGTACAAAATAAAATGCAACAACAACAATGAATGATATTGATCAGCTCTTTATTATCTCGCTCATCATCATATGTAGTTATGTATTACAATAATATTCAAGTACATATTTTAAACAAATGTTTACAGTTGCAGAGAACGAGCGAGAAAGAGAGAGACAGACAGAAAGGGAGGTAATATGAACTAAGTAAGAAAAACGGAAATTAAAATTACAACAATTTGAAGTGCATAAGTGAGAGTGCATGTCTTGTCTTGTCTTGCTTGTCTATTTTTTTTTTCGTTTTCTTTCTCTTAGTCACCAATATTGTGTTTGTGCTTGTTATTGTTATTGTTCTTTTTTGTTTATTTCATTTGAAGTACCAGTTAATATCCTTTAAAGTGCTACTTAAATATGCAAACGTGTCTGCCCGCTCTGTATGCACTTTGGTGAGTATGCATGCATGAATGTATGTATGCATGTGTGTGTTGCGTTTATTTCTTTTTGATTTTAAAATAAAACTTTTCAATACAAATTTTTTATTTTCCTTATAGGTAATTCTTTCTTTTTACGTTTATGAGTATACGTGTGCACGTATGCATGTATCCATTTTCTCTGTACATATTTTCCAAATGGGAGCAGAAAATTAGAACACATTATGTTTGTTTTTATATAGTATGATATGGTTGTTGTTGTTGTTGCTGCTGCATTATGTACACATTTATTCACCCATTTTGTTATTTCTTCTTTTATTAATTTCGTTTAAATAGAGTGTTGAAATGATTTTTTAATACACATTCGTTTATATGCATAAAAACAGTTTTTTTAATGTTTGGCTTTATCATGTCTACACAAAAAAATTCAATAAAAATGCTAAAAAATAGAATTCAAAAGAACTTACTTCAGGTGGATCCCAAACACATTCGCCTGTGGTTAAATTGGCATACATATGCTCTTTGGTACGGGGTTCGATTATTTCCACCCATTCTATTCTGTAATTAGAAAGAAAACAAATGTATAAGACGAGATGTGAGAAAACAATATAAAATGAGAACAAACGAATACCTATAAACATTTTTTTTTTTTTTTATTAAAAAAAATTTAATAGATTAATAGAATTCTATGGAAAAATAACTATTGTATTAAAACCAATTCACAATAATTCGTAATAACGGTTAAATTTTCCTAGTGTTATTTCTCTTCTCTTTAAAAAAAAATCTCTCTTAACTTTACCAGACGAGTTTTTTGTTTTCATATTTCACAATCAAAGAGAGTGAGAGAGGGAGAGAAAAATGTAAACAAAAGCTTTGCATAAATTAATAAAATTATTGGAATTATACATAAATATGTATAAAACCTTGATTTTATTTAATTTTTATAAATACAATGCATGTCCAATTTTTATTCAAAATACTTCACATCTTCATAATTATTTACATTTTGTGAGGATTTTTTTTCATTCATATGTAGGTGTATAAAAAATGTAAACAAATCATCAGTGATAACAACTTCGCATGTTGCAACAGTTCCAAATGCAGATTTAATTAAGAAGAAAACGATGAATTTTTGCATTAAAAACTTTAAAATAAAAATTATGCAGGGTCTTTCTAATTCCAAAAAAATTAATATTCACTACAAATTGAAAGGGATTTCAAAATATAGGTTAACTTGCAGTTTTCCAGATATCAAGGAAATCTTGAATTGTGGATGACTGTGTAGTTTATAAACTCAAAGGGTAAAATTTAGGCAAATGCCAAACATTACATTCTTTAAATCCTATAACGGAAGAGAAAATAAGGCCAAGTTTATTCGTGTAGGGAGCATAAAAAGATTGCAGCAATGTAAAATAATGAACTTTGCTCAAATACACATTTTCCAGCTATTCTATTTGCATCCGAAATTTGATTAGCATACTCTAAACTATCCCTCAGCTAAAATGTGTTTGTTGCAAAAATTTTCGAAGCAGTTTATATATTTTATTTTTTATAGCTTTCAACTCTAAGCAGTGTATATTTTCTTAATCTATATAAATCCTTATTCTACCGTGGATCACCTTAATTTTGGGAATTTCAAAAGTCCTCAAGTGGCTCAATCCCTATAAAAATGTAAGTTCAGGGACGATGAATAAACATAAATCTTTTCCATAATTTCTGGTCTTTTACGTTTAGCTTTTTGCGAATGCCAGTCGCCGTAGTCTAGTAGGTAGTGTGTTGGCTTATTAGACGTAAAGCCCGGGTTTGTATCCCAGGTCAGGCATCAAAACGAAATATGAAAAAAAATATTTCTTCGGCGATTTCCTCTCAGCAGATTTCTGACAAAAACTCTGAGAGTAAATAAAATTGCATTGAAAAAGTTTCTTAAAAATCTGTCGTTCGGAGACGACTTTAAACTTTAAGTCCCGCCACTCATGTATAAAATTAACGCACACAACATAAGTGGTGTGAGAAGCTGGGTCGAAATACTGACTGAAGGTTTGTAATGACCAATTATGTACATATGTTTTTACAGATGACCTTTAACTTTAGATTTGTATTCATCATTGATGTACGGATACTTGGTAATGGAAAACTTATTTCGGTTATATTCTTCATGACTATTTTTGCGAAGATTCGACATTTTTTTTGACGCGTTAGCAATAGTTCTTCTTCGGCATTGGCTATTCATCATTGACGTCATGTGACAATTCTGTTAAGAAATTTCTTTAATAACCATTCGACCATTCTCTCTCAAAATTTTCTTTGCTTCTTCCAGTTTACGTCCTTATCATTTACAGTAAATAAAAAAATATATTAAATATTTAAAAAATTGTTACAAAAGATTTCAGACAAAAATCTAATTTGAACGTTTTCCTTTAAAACCCTTTAATTGGGTACACTGCTCAACGCCCTGGTTTACTTCATTCCTTACTTAAAAACAACAACAACAATATGCTCAAAGAAACACCGCAAGATATAGAGAGAAAAAGAACCAGACAGAGAGAGAGAAATGTAAAACGAAAAATAAAAGAGTACAAATGTAATAGAGAGTAATAACAAACGAACAAAAGAAGGAAATATGAAGAGAAGTAGTTTTCATTCAATATTTCAATTCATTCATCAAAAAGAAACCAACAAATAGGAAAAAGAAAGAAACACAAAAAAACAGCCGTTTGACGGACATTTCATAATTAATTAAACAACAACAACTAGTACACATAAATATTAAATATTATTAAATGCAGGAAATTTAATAAAAAAAAAAATAAATAAAACTACTTAATAAATAGGAAGACAATATCAAAGAAAAGAAAAACAAAAAGAGATTTAAAAATAAGCAATAGTTCCGGCTTTCTTTTCGTTTTCATGTCAAACGATATTTTTATGGGTGACACGTTTTTATTCAATGTGTTTAAAATATTCACACAAACATATGTATTCCTTAAAAGGACATGATAAACATTCATATCAAAAGCACTCAATCATTCACAATAGTATTTATTATTGAGATTCTTTTTCCCTAAAAATACTCACTCTATCCTGCTCTGACACTCATTAAATAAAATAGAAACAACAATGATGTCAACCAAAAACTTCTCAGAGAATAGATTTTTATTATTTCTACGATAAGAAAAACAATGAACAATAAAAAAGCGCTTAATACTTAAATAGCAGTTTTAGGGACTATTTTATAGGTATTTTTCAGGATTCTTCACATTTATTTTGGGATTGACACCTGGAGATAATCTCCATATTAGATTGAAGCATTTTTCTTCAATACTAAATGGCTAAAGTTGGCGTTCCAACAAACTTGATCTCTCTACACGTCCCTAATAGCCACACAACTAAGTCCAAAAGACAAATAGAACTCGTGCGTTTTAACGCTATAATATTTTATCCAATGTCCTAAATCAGAAATGTTTAAACTGGATTTTGCCTTAAACCCTATGATTTCTGCAAAAGGTGGCATGTGTTCATTCTTTTGAACAAAATCAGTTGATAATAATAAGTAATTTCATTAGAATTAGACCTCTTAGGTTAGGTTAGGTTGAACTGGCAGCCACCTCAATGGGCACAGCTTACTTGGGTCTTAAAAGTTTCATAGTCTATAACACCGATATTACCTATTCCGTCATATAATTATACCTCCTTATTGACATCTCTCAATTATCCATGAAGGTGTGAAATTTTCTTAAAGCTCCTTCAAAATTTATATGAAAAACACTCTTTTCCTCAAATATTTTTGCGTTATTAAATAAAGTTTTGGCAGAATAATTATAAAACGAAGGAACGTTTTCGAAATAGAAATATTTTATTATAAATATTTAGAAAGTCCTTTAAAATCTAATTAATATTTTCCATAAATAGTTCTTAAATTTGTGAAATATTCGTCAGTTTCATTTGCCATTTATTATGGCTTTCCATTATTTATTAAAGCTATTTGTCTAAATGTGTCTGCTTTTGTACGCTAAAAAATAAAATAATTTTTGTGTGTATCTTTTCCATTAATTGTTTTTCATTTGTAAACACATTCTATAAATACTGATACAGTGAAGAACACTAATAAAAAACGTAAACGTAATAAATTGTACAAAAAATAATTGCAAAATGCCAAGCAGAGAAGATAACATGTAAGCAACAGTTGATAGTTTTTAATTAAATATTTAATTTTATGCAAAGTTATAAACATAATCAGTTTGTACGAATATTTTGCGTTAAAAAACAATTTCCTACGCATTGTTTGTAAACAACAAATTAAAATAAATTAAAAATAGATGCTGATACCGGATTAATCAAAGGACGTAGCTGCTCTTTCGCAAAGTTAATATAATAGCTAGGATTTTAAAAGTACCACAAATAGGCTCTTCAAAGGATTGAAGATGAGAGTATAGCCAAGTATGATGAATAATCGATTTTCCTAAGGCGTATTTTGTATCAACAAAATTAGAGCACTTGGTGACAATTTCAGACTAAACGGTGCCTTATGCATCTACAGAACTTCAAGCCAAACACTATTGATATGTAGGGTCTGAGATTCTTCTAGTGAATTGGAAATTCTTTTTTTTGAACAAGGCAGAACAAGGAAACATAGTTAAAACTGTAAACAAAAGTGATGACTCCAACGTGACTAATTCTCAAGTATTACCGAGTCGTTATGGTCGTCATATTCAACAGCTTGTGCAAGGAATTATCAAGATTATAAAGAAAGATTTTAAAGATACTGAAAACTTTATAAATGTGATCAGATCTGTGCACCAGGCAATGTATGCCTGTCTGGTGCGGAACTGCCACCGTCAATTCAGAGCAATACGGTTATACTACCTTTTTTAGCTTCCAAGAGAATATTAAGATTGTGTTGGTGCCATGAGCCACATAACAAGACCGATTTTGGTTGTATTGCATGAGAGGATTCGCGAAGCAGCAATTTTACGTTTTCGTGACGGCAATCGGCCTCAAAAATCATGCGATTTAAGGCCGTTAGACTTTTAGTGTCAAATGCTGTGTCTACACTGATAATCTCCTAAATAACGTTCGTAAAGATATCATCGGCCGACCTACCGCTCGAAATGTGCGCAAATACTACCCCAATTTGGAACTATATATCGTACATAAGGACGAGTTCTAAAGCATTACAATAAAATAGAAGTTATATTAAAATCATAGCTACCGCTTTATTATATTTAAAGTTGAATTAAATTAATATAAAAATAAATATTTTAAATTAGCGATTTTATTTTCAAATTTGGTTAAAATCACATTAAGGACCTTACAAGTTGTCAACTCTGTTAATAGGTAAAAGACAGAAAAAAATCGATTAAATTAAATAAAAATGGACAGACACACACACAACTATAAAGAGAACAAAGAAGAGAGAATTGAGTGAAAAGAGTGAAAAGAGAGTGTAATTTGAGTCGGTTGGGTTAATAAGGAAGTGCGATGTTAAAAGGAACAAAAATGAAATAGAGAGATTAACAAACAATTAAAAAAGGATAAAACTGCATTAATTGAACAAGAAAAAAACAAAATAAAATACTTTAAAGAATTTACTCAAAGGTTTATCATACTCAAGGGGAGGAATATAAAAAGAAGGACAAAAAGGGAGGAGGAAAATTTAAAACGGAATTTAAGTCAAGGAAATATAGAAATTTAATGTGGATTTATTAACATTTTGCAGTTGTTGATTTTATTGTTATTCATATATACCTATTTAGTACACGGTAAAGAAAAAATAATAAAACATTTGATTACAATATAGACGACCGAACGACCCATCGACCTCATTTACAAACGAAAAGAAGAAACAGAAAATACACATACTTTCTTAAAAAAAAATCAAAAAATTAAGTTGAAATAGGTATAAAGAAACAAAGTTAAGGCATAAAAGTGTGTAATAAATTTAATAATTAGTTGATCGTTAGAGTTGTTGTTAAAACTTAAGCTACAGCTGGTGGCGATGATTGTTGTTGTTTTTGTCTATTCATAAATTTAAAATTATAAAGTACTTTTCTCCTACTTCTTTTGATTTTTTCGTGGCCCTCTAATAAACTCACGACGACACCAACAACAACAAGCTGTTCCAGAGCTGATTAATTGAAAGAGAAATAAAAACTCCCAACAAAAACACTTAAAACAAACAATAGTAATAATAACAACTACAACGACAACAGCAAAAGCAATATCATTTAAATATCACTTATTATTAGACCATTAAAAAATATTATTTACACACAACAACAAACATTAGCACTCATACACACCTTTCGCAACTTGAACTCATTTTAATTTTTCCATATATTTGTTGTAGTTGAATGGTTGGGGATTATGTTTGTAGGTTTAACGAAAATATGCAACAAACTTTAATTTTAACTTTAATTTCCACTTATTGCAGCCAAACTAACAAAAAAAAGTGTTGGTTTTGTGAGACGTGGGTCTCGCCTTCTTTTTTTTTTTTTTTTTTGTACTGCTCCTGTTTTCCCCGTTTCGTTTGTGCTTGTATTAAAGGCCTATCTTTCTTACTCTTCGCCTTCTTTGCCTTTTAGCGGCCACTCAAGCACCCCACACACTTTTTTGCTAGTTGTTGTTTTCCACCTCTTTTTTTCTTTTTGAACACTGGTTGTATTTCTTATTTTCTAACTTCACCTATACTAATGCTTTTTCTTTAACATATATGTATATATGTAAACACACACTACCACAAAATTTTCTTTCACTTTTCTTCATACACACATACGTATGAGCAAAATGCAATTTTTCTTTTGGTCGAACGTTGAAAAAAAAAATTACTTCTTTTCCTTATCTTTCTTTAAAATAAACACTATTTCTTTTTTAACTAAGAAAAGGCCTTCATTTTAATTAATTTTCATTCATCTCTTTTTAATAAATTTATTAAAACTCAAAACTTTTTCACTACTTCATTTTTTTCTATTAGAAAAGAAAAAAAAAACTAAAATAGTAACCACTCATTGACCGTCCGTAATTGCGCGTACTAGCGTTTAACCAAATTTGACTGACGCCCGTCTAAATAAAACTGCATTGAGTTACTGAGTAAAATATCAGTTTTTTACTTATTGGTTTTGCTTTTCTCACTTGTTTATTGAGAATGAGTAACAAAGTTCTTCATTGTGAATGGCGTAATGGTAAAATGGTGTTGCCAGATGAAGCAAAAGATTGTTTTTTTTATCTCACATTATTTAATAATAATATATAATTTTGTAATTATTTTATTTAGAAAAATGGTTTTTATTCGATCATGCGATCTCTACAGGGGGTTCGAAAATTAATACTGGCACTGGTGCAGGGGCCTACTTAAAGGATGATGTGAAACCATCTACAATTGTTGAAACCTGTTTTGACAATGTGTCAACACTTACTTTATACGATAGGGTATGTTCAGTGCATGTAATGGTTCTACTGCTTTTTTAACCGCTAATACGAAATATACTATTCCCTTTAATTAAGCCAAAAGTTGTCAAGTCCCTAACAGGTATTCCGATTATCAAATTTCACTGTTTTTGGTTATTATTGACCTTACAGAGAAGACAGAAAAAAACTTTCTTTACAAAATGTTTCTATAATTTTTATTTTATATTTTCGTTATATAAACTAGTATTTTACAATATTCAAAAAACTATTTTACCTTTGTTTATTAAAAAAAAGCAAATTAAAACAAAAAGAAAATGTGGAATTAAAACATGCATGCAATGATGTGTGAAAAAATATATATAAATGCATTACCTAATAACAATCAGCAAATAAAGATTCATCCTCTTGTTTTATAGAAAAGATGATGTCATCCAAAAGAGATATAAAACTTTCCGAACATAAAAACCAATCATTATGATTCTTAAGCAATTGATCCAAATCTATACTCTTGATTGTTTGCATAAATTCTTTAACATCTACAGAAGTATAGTTCTTATATAACTCAGTGTCAATGTTAGGCATTGATTTGTCCTCGATGTGCGTTGAAGTTTTATTTCCATTGTTATTCAATTGCATTTGTGTTTCATAAGAAGCCGCTAAAAGATTAATATCTTGAGCAGATAATATAGATTCGATAACTTCATCCGATTTAGCCTGTTCGACCTCAGTGAGGGGCTCATGCGTATTATTGTTGGTCACAACGGGTATATTTCTATATGAAAAGTCAATATTTAACTCCATACTTTTGGTTGACAAGGGAGATGGTGTAGAGATAGGAGTACTGGGAGCAGAACTACTTCTTGTGGGGGAGTTAAATTTGTCCAAACTCTCTACTAAAGATTCGAAATTATATTTTTTAAGCCTTTCCAACAAACAGTGCACCATGCAAACAGCTGCTTTTAAAACTTCTAAATCGTACTCTTCTTGAAGGCATTTCAAAATTACTCCCAAGCAGCCGCGTTGAGACAATTCATTGAAAACTTTTATAATTCTTAAGTTAATCTCCTTCTCAGTAAGTGTAACGATCTTTTTATATTCTTTGGAAAAAGTAACGGTGGGAAACGTGCCATCAATCATGCCCTGATTGGTAAATTGTTTCTTAAATTCCAATTCCCAAAAGCGTAAAGCTTCCAGTTTCACTTCCCAATGTAAATCGGAAATGACACAATGTGCCAAAGTCGAGTACAGAGTATCATTGTAACGTGGTGGTATTCTGCGATGTTCATAAATAGTAGCCAAAACTTTCATGGCTTCCTTGCGTACTATACCCTCACTTTCATTAAACAAAACATAAAATAAATGGTCCTAGAAGAAAACAACATAAAAGATAAATTAATTAAAATTAATAAAATGAAAAAAAAAACAGAACAGTTACCATTAAATCTTGATTATTTAAATCATTATCCCAGATAATGTTAATCATGACCATTTTTGAAAGACATTTTAAAGCCGATGCTCTTACATAAGGTTCTTGATCGTTTTTGGCTATTTGCATGATAATTGGACACATTTTATAATCATGCAAAAATTGTTGAAAAGCAGGAAATTCTAAAGAAACGAATGATTTTTATTAAAAATCTCCTGCAGTATAAAAAGAAAAACAAACTTTCTCTTAAAATACTTACTAACTCTAGAGATATTGGCTATGGAGGTGGTTAATTCGACTGTACTATCCCGTACTTCCCAGGCAATGTCATGAAAGCGTTTAACTATAATAGGACCCAAGCATACCAGGCCTGAACCCTGAAGATTATCCACTAATAAAGCCATATTGGGTGATAAAAAATGTTCTATGGATAGTTGCACCAATTTAAGAGCCTGCACAGCGGACTGAAAAAGCAAAATTAAAACATAGACACTTTGTTCTTAAATTATAATTAAAATTTTAAATTTACCCCTTCTGTTAAATTAGGATTCTCTAGTATAACAGCTACCGTATTAACCACGCAAGTTGTTTCGATGCTTTCTTTCCACGATATGCGATAACGTTTAATGAGCGTATGCAATCCTATGAGGCAAGCATATAAAACATTTGGTATGGCTACTAAAAAGTCAGTGCCCATCCAGGTTTTACACCAAACAGGAACTGCTCTGCCTTCGACGTTCGTATTATGTTCGCCACCTACAATATTTCTATTGCTGACAAATTCCCTTAGAGCATATATAATGGCCTGGAAAACCATAACAGCTTGTTCTCTTTCCAAAATGTTTTGCATGGATAAAACACCATGTATAGACTTATAGGCCAGGTCAGCTATAGCCTCCAATGTTGTACCTTCCGAGGGCAAAATTAAATCTCGGAACCCATAGCAAATACGAAGAGTATGTTCGCAGGAAACATCAAAGATTTTCATTAGGTAATTATCGAAAAGTTCTTCTTCCCTTTCACGACTGCGCAGTATGACCAACACAGGCAATAAATGGAAAATAATCAATTGGTTTTCGAATTTTACCAATTCATTTTCTATAAGAATTTCAGGCGGTGCACGCGAGCCCAATTTCTTCCACAGCACGTGATTGAGTTCGGCTATTTTAATTAAATTTATAGTTTCTGAACGTGAAACGCAGAATTTCACGATATTAAAGAAATTTAAGCCGAAACGTGTAAACTTCTCTGGAGCTATTTGGCCCTTGTCCCATTGATCCTGTACCAAAATGGCATAATTGAAGCTGGCCAGAGCATGTAGAATTTTGTATAAAAAGAAACGATTATGGGTCATTTCAACCAATTTCCATATGGTCAATTCCAAATTATGATACACCTGACACAAGTGGGTTATATTTGTTTTCTCTTCGGACTCCAACGTCTGTTCGAATAGATACGATAACAGATCCAGAGTCGATGATAAGCGATGCTGTATTTGAGAATCATCAACATTGATGGTTATTTTATCGCCGCCTTCCTCATAGGCATTCTCCTTAATAGGTTGTATAATTTCACTAAGCATTTCTAAAACGATTTTCTCATCTTTTGCCTTGACTGAAAATTTGTACACCAATTCGTACAGTAATTTACGGGCTTCTCTAACCACATATAGAGTGTGATCACGACTACAAAATTCAATAAGAAAATGCCAGCATTTTTTCAAACGTATGTAGGCCAGACCCATACTATAACGTGAGATGGCCGCTAAAAGCCGTATAAAACCCAATTTTATTGAGGGGCTAAAGCGCTGCTTATTGTTCTCAATAATGGTAAGAGCCCTAAAAAAAGAGAAACGAAAAAATTAAAATGAAAACCATAAACATGCGAATAAAAAAAAATATTGTTAATAAAACAGTGCGAAAAAGTCAATGCTATTGGTATAAGGTTACGGAAAAGTAAAACTTTGTGTTTTTTTTAATAAAATTGACGAGTTTATAAAGCATGGTTGTGCATAGTTTTGTTTGAGCCATGTTGGAGACGCCTTTCTGTTCCTATTGAAAAAAAAACCAACTGTTACAACAATCGATTTTCATACGAAATATGTTGCTTGTTGTTGTACTAATGGAATGCAACTCTTTTTCTGTTGGTGAAAAACCTTTGCTGATTGGAGAAAACTTCCTACAGATACAAAACCTTTGTTACTGGACGTAGGCTTACCGTGTGATTAGTCCCCACCTACATATTTAAGTCAGGTGATTCACCATTTTTTATTATTGGTTAGACAATACTGCGCCTAGCAATCACAAAAATTTCAACAGTCTTATCTTTCCAGCGCCTCCAATCATGAACTCCTTGTATTTATACAAAGCATGATATTGAATAAACAATAGATTTCTCCAAGTTTTCACTTCTTTAAACACCCACTTATAGATAAAAGTCTACTTACCTATCCATAATATTTCTTTCCTTTAAAGTTATTAGAATCCATTCATTTTGCACTAGAAGGCTACAAAAGTTGAGCATAAACGATGTAACTTTTGCATTAACTTTAGTGAAATCCTCATTCAACAACGTAATACACTTGTCAACCCAATCCGTGGCAAAGGGTGCCTGTAGCACATACAGGTTTTCTAATCACACAATTGGAAATAGCGTTTCAATTTTAGTAATAAGTTTAATTTTGTTTCTATTTACCTTTTTCCGCTAAATGTGTTATAAGCTTTTCAAAGTAAACATTACTGGTAGTGGCGAAATCTTTTTGCAGAAAAGTTTCAAATATGCGTTGTAAACGTTCGATTATTTGTTGCTGTTGTTGATCCTCCATATTTATATCGGTTTATATGATATATACTATTTAAATTTATACTTAACATGAATTTTCCTTTTTTTATTATGCTCTAAGTCGTATTTGAAATGATGAAATTATCTTTATTTTAACAGATTTTGTATTTTTTCTCCTTTACACTTGAATACACGACCAGCGAGAAGAACAACAAATAGAAAAATAATCTTTTAAGAACTTTTGACACTTGTTATGCACACAGTATGTTCAGTATTCAGTGCATGTTTAGCTGACAGTATAATAATGACGAAAAGTATGAACAGAAGTGAAACAGAGCTGCTTTCAATTTGTTTTAAGGAAATTAATGTTATCACTAAACCGTATACCTCATTATATTATTATTGAGGGGCACAAACTACCCTACTGTGAACATCTGAATTCCGAGCAATAATATATAATAAACTACAGAGAGCAAACTTTGGCCAATAGTCTTTTTTATGCTAGGTCATACATACTAAAGCAGTTACGCTTAAAAATCTATAAAAGCTTGTGAAAATCAATCACTCCTGTTTTTGTCCTAGAGCAAGGTGTTGTATGAGGGAAGCATGATGTAGTTATCTTCAAAATGGCAACAAGTTGTCAAAAAAAAATTCCACATATGACTCGTAACATAGGTTAAAAGCGTAAAAATAAAAATTTTAATACTATTCCTTTTATTTAAATTATTATTTATATAATTCCATAGTGATTACGTGTTCTTAAAGTTGTTTCATAAATTTCAAGCATTCCTTCTTTAAAATAATTACTTTAAATCGAATAGAGCACAATGGTAACCCATGAATGTCATTAATTGCACCATTCACAATAGTGAGTTATTGCTGTGTTTTGCTGTTGCTATTTTTTCCAATTGGAAGAAATCTTTTTAATTTTTTTATAAAAAAACTACGAATTTTACCATAAATTGTTCAACTAAAATTAGAATTTATATAAATTTATTGACTAAGAAAAAGAAGTGTTAATAATTTGTTTACAACAAAACGGAACAAGACATTAAAAAAAGACAAAACCAAGAGTAAATCATTGCAGTTTTTTCCAACAACACTTGTGACGGTGGAAGAAGACTATGGACAATAATGTAGACAACGTTAACGCATCATCAACAACAACAGCAGCTACAATTACTACTACAGCAACCAAAACATCATCCTCATCAGCAACAACAACAACCGCGATACTAGAAGCACAAAACAAACAACCATTAGCGGCCACAACAACAAATTCATTTTGGAAGAATAGTAATCGCATAGTACCGGGAAGGCCAAGTCCAAAGAGGGTTAATTCCTTAGGCACAAACGAAACGGCAGGCATCGGTGGAGCGGGCGGTATGATGGCAACTTTTCGTGATTATCAGAATTCGGTTAGTGATGCATGGGATACAGGTGATGATGAGTTTTGCATAATATCTAACGCTGAAGTACAGCAGCAGCAGCAACAACAACAACAACATTTATTATACAGAAGTCCAGATACAACTTTAAATAAAACGGGTAAATTATAACAATCAAAGAATTAAAAATTTTTTTCAAAAAAAATTTTCTAAATTTTTATAAAATAGATCCTAGAATTTCAAGGCAAGTCTCACAAACTTTAGCTCAAAATGTAATTGAAATCCACAAAACATCAACGGCTACTAGTGGTGGTGCTGGTAATTTTGGCCATATAAGTAACAATAACTCACATACTGATTCATCGAATACTGCAGCACAGCAGCAATCTTATGATGCCAAAACGACATTAAAACTAAATGATAATTCCAAAAAGGAAACACAGGAACAAAGGTGAGTTTTACATGACATCTTCCAAGATGCTAATATAGCCAAAGGCCGACTAGTGTCCTCACTGATCACTACCAGATGAGTTATTGTTTATAAAACAAATTCTATGCTGCTACAAAGACCGCTTTTGAATCAAATATGAGACATTACATATTGCCATTATACAATCTGGCAGTATCTCAATGTCAAATAATATTAAAACTTGCGAAGTACATTCTCAATTTCTCAACATTTTGCAGAATGCTGACTTCAAAAATTATGGTGTGGTCTTTAGCTATGGAGCTCGCCTAGCTTAACCAAACAAGATATTTTCTATGCTAGACCACATCCGATTTTATTTAAGTCGAGTAGTCTAAAAGCTGCCCTAACGTCATATAATATGATCTACCATATTTCAGATTTATAAGTTTTTTAAATAATTCACTATTACTTTTTTTATTCCCATTAATTAATAAATTGTTTAAATATTATTTGTGTTTCATTATTTTATAACTTTTCAGACCTCGTATAAGACATATTCAAGCCTTGCCGGGAAGACCACAACTACAAAAGTTCACTACAAATTCACAAGACTCTGAATATGAGACGAAAATCGAAAAATTTGAGTTACTATTAGATTCGCCACTGCTGGATTTGGTAGCTTTGAAAAAACTTAGTTGGTCGGGTATACCTAGAAAGGTTAATATTTAACATTTTATTTTACGTTTTCCTTCAAGTTAATATTATGTTTTTTTTTTATAAATTTTAGATGCGTGGTATTAGTTGGCGTTTATTATCGAAATATTTACCACCATCGGGTGAAAGACGTAATGCGGTATTGGAAAGCAAACGTCAGGGCTATCAAGATTTAAGGCAAAACTATTTTAAGGTCGATAGTCAAGATGAAACGCAGCAGGATACTTATAGACAAGTAAGAAGTATTAATTTTTTAGTTTAAAATAAACTAAAAGGAAATGTATTTTATTTTACATCAACTGAAACAGATACATATCGATGTGCCACGTATGAATCCACAAATATCGCTCTTCCAACAAAAACTCGTACAAGAAATGTTTGAACGTGTCTTATTCATTTGGTCTATACGTCATCCAGCCTCTGGTTATGTACAGGGTATAAATGATTTAGTAACACCATTCTTTATTGTTTTTCTACAAGAACAATTGCCACCAGGTGAATATTTTTTATTCAATTTAATTTTGTTTTCTTTTTTAACATTTTAATTAAATTTTTTTATTATTATTTTCCAAAAATAAAAAAGGTACTGACATAGAAAAATTCGATATTGGAACGTTATCCGTTGAAATTCGTGATGCCATTGAAGCTGATTCATTTTGGTGTTTATCAAAATTCTTGGATTGCATACAGGATAATTATATATTTGCTCAACTGGGTATACAGGAGAAAGTGAATCAATTAAAAGATTTAATACAAAGAATAGATGGTATGTTTGCACAACATAAACTGTTTTATCGAAAATAGTATTTGATTTCATATTTATATTATGCAGGCACATTACATCGTCATTTACAAACTCATGGTGTTGATTATTTACAATTTTCATTTCGTTGGATGAATAATTTATTAACTCGTGAATTGCCTCTGCATTGTACCATACGCCTATGGGATACATATTTAGCTGAATCAGATGGTTTTGCATTATTTCACTTATACGTTTGTGCAGCATTCCTATTGCATTGGAAAGAAGAATTAATGCAACAAAATGATTTTCAGGTGAGTTCTGATTTATCGCTGTAGGGAATTATAAAATTACCTTTTATTATCTGTCTTTGTTACTATCATTATGTTGTGTAACACTGCATTTATTTTCCTACTTTCTAGGGTCTTTTATTACTGCTACAAAATCTGCCTACACACAATTGGTCTGATCGTCAAATCAATGTGTTAGTTGCTGAAGCCTTTCGCCTAAAATTTACGTATGCTGATGCTCCCAAGCATCTAGAAGCAAAGAGTTGACAGCGTCGTCAGTATCTCTATGTGTCTTAGATAAACCTATGAAAAAACATCAATCTTTTTTTTAATACAATCAATTTACAAATGTTTATTTTTAATTTGTTTTTAACTTTTTTTTTTTGTTTATTTTATGTCTACAATACCAAACAAAACCAAACCCTATTTCCACTTTTTCGCTTTTCAAAATCCTTTTTTTTATTTTCTCTTTACGAAAATAACAATATTCATTACTATTATTATATTATTATTATTATTAAATAAATAAACAAAACGTACTAAACTATAACTACAAACAAATTATTATAATTAAAAATAAAAACAATTCCCCCGTTCGTTTAGTAAGTAAAGCTTAAAGCATTAGATAATATTGTAGCGTGTCAAGAACTCTTTAAAATCGTATATGGAAAATGTTTTTGTCTTTTAATTGTAGTCAGCTAAACAAAAAAAAAATGTAATTTTTTTATTAAATAGCTAAAGTAAAACCATATAGTTTAAAAATATATACAAAAAAAAAAACAAATGTAAAGCAAAAAACATTAAATATTAATAAATATGAAAAAATACAAACACACATGTTTGTACATACATATGTATGCATATGGGTACATAGAGTAAATGTCAAAGACATATTGAACATACACTCTTTAATGGTACATAATTATTAAAATAGTAAATTGTTTGTTTGTATCATTCAATATTTAAGACAAATCGTACATAATTAAAAAAAAAAAAACATAAAAAAATTAAATAAAAATTTATACACACACAAAAAAATATATATTTACCATACCATACCATACATACACTTTGTATATAATCTTTATAGTAATATTTAAACATGATAATAAAAGAAAAACCTATAAAATGATTCTTATTTTGAAAACCAAATTTGCTCTTTATGATTGAATTAAAATCACAAACGAATCTAAGCACATCAAATTGTTATTATATTCAATTAATTTAAAATAGTTTCCAGATTAAAAATATTTCTAATATTGAATAGCTTAAAGTGAATCATACTTTTTAGTACACTAATATTGTGGCCAAATTCCACAGAGAAAATGTTATATTCTACCCAGTTTCTCCCCATTCCCTGCAGAAACTCGCTTGAGATCTAGCACAGAAATATAATTATACTTCGTCGCAGTTAATTTCTTTCTTATGCGAAGAACCGTCTCAAAGAGTAATAAGTTGGTGCCATCTCATTAAACCGAATTGCGTATCTGTCTGGTAACTTCTTTATATATGTATATGTTCTATAAGGAGCATAGGGCCTTAACGATTTCATTCCATTCATGTTTATCTTCTGCTACGATCTTCAGCTCGTTCCACGTTTTGTTGACTTTGGCTGCTTCGATATCTAATTGTCGACGCCAGGTATGACTCGGCCGACCTTTCCTGCGGCTGCCTTGTGGATTCCAGTCTATTGCGTTTCTGGTGGTGCCGGTTTGGGGTCTTCGCAGGGCATGCCCAATCCACCTCCATTTCCGTTTCCGGATTTCGACTTCAACTCGTGTTTGTCCGCACTCGGCCCATAGGCATTCGTTTGTGATGGTGTTTGGCCAGAAAAAGGTAACTTCTTTAATACATGATATATGTATGTATTTCCGATTACACTAATGCAAATCGATAGCTTAAAAGTACTGGCTTCATATACCGAAATACCCATCCATAATCGATAATTCACCTTTTTAGAACACATGTTCACAGAGTGCGTTGTTTCTAGGCAACGACAGATGAAAAATCAAATCATAGAACCTGTTACAGCAGACCAATCACCTAGTAAGCTGAAAAAAACTTTTAATGTTCGGTTTTAACCGTTAAACGCCACAAAATATATAGAAATTTAATGAATTTAAATACATTATTTTTAATATAACTTTGTTTTAGTCACTATATAAATTGATTCGTATAAATAAAAATGAGAATAGCACATAAATAGCAAATATAGAAAAATGTCGTTTAAGAAAATAATACCAATCGTTGAAAAACAATAATATATAATAATAATAATAGTAGTAGTAATCCTTTCAAAGGAATGTTTATAATTCAAAATATTATAATTAATTTTGCCTTTCGGCTAAATTTTTCAATTGTTTTAATACAGTTTCCAGTAATTTCTTTTTGTCATTTTTACGTAAACCCGAAAACATGGTCTTTTTATCGGCTTCTCGAATTTTTTCCAATATTATGATGATATACTGAGGATGTACCAAATGATAGCGGTCCTCTTTAGTGCCATAGTCATGTAAATATGTGGCCCATTCTTCCATAGTAAGTAAATCGAGTAATTGACGACATTTTAAAAAGTATTTTGCAAGTTCTCCTTCTTTTAAACCAGGCACAGGTTCTTTTGCGGCAAAAAATTCACATTGCAACAGATCCAGATTTATTTGCTGCAAAGCGCCAGTTGAAATCTGTTTTACCTCATCATCGAACAGTAGAGACCAAATCTTTTCGGCCATATGCTCACAAGTACGATGACAAGCCGTTTGAGCTATGGACGGCAGTTTGGTGGAGAAACTTTCAAATGTGCTGGATAAATAGGATATCATATCGGTGATATATGCAGAAGCCTTGCCTGGTGGCTCCACTAACAGCCATTCATATTCAGACAGCTCAAAGAATTCATCAATTTTGGAACAAATTCTAATGCCCACTTGCTTTTCTGCATCCTGGCGGGCAACATGAAACATAGCAGAGGGTGTTTGGGTTACACTACTCGACGTGTTTGTCATATGACAAACAAATTCATCCAAAAATGGGCTGGCCTTTTCCAGATACTGTGTATCAATAATGATTTGAATAAGTTGTGGCAAGGCTACACTGGGATTACGAAATACTGCTGATAAGCAGCCGCTAAAACTACGTGTCAATAGGAGATTAGCAGCTTTGCGTACCATGGCTGCGACTTCATTGGGTGACAAAGTCAAATCTTCAGCAAATTTCATACAGGCATACATAAATTCTTTAGCCTGATGATAAACTTCAGGCACCATGCGTGAAAAGGGAAACTTTTTGGGAAATGGTGCATTTTCCAATTGTTCCGAGTGAAAGGGAAAACGTTCTATAATTGATTCATATTCCTCTACATTTTCCACTACCATGGGCAGGAATTGCTCCTTATCAAGAATATCTCGAAAAACATGCACCCAACGTTGTAATAAAACCTAAAAAGTATATAAAATATATTAGTAAAGAGATTTTCTTCAAGACGCCATTATTTCTTACCTCATTGTAATGATCTCTCATATTATGCAACAATTCCCATAAAATGTTTACCGTATAACCATAACACTTGAACGTATTTATGGATAACATTATCAAGTTTTTGATTCTTAATAATATATTTGGATCTGTGCAAGAGGAAGAACTCATGCTTATTTCATTTACAAATTTGGTCAGAGAAGATGACCACAATTCCTCCAAATAGGTAGAGGTTACAACATCGCCAGCTGTGTTTTTAACATGATCCTCAACCACAAAAAAGCCAACAATAGCACAAATATACAATTTATAAGCATCCAGGTTGTCATGCATGCCAGGTGGTGGTTGTAATACTAATTTTGCCTGATCGCGTCTCTGCTGGCGATAATCCTTTTCAAAGTATTCCCTTTGACCCAAGACGGTATAGATGTGCAAACAACGATAGATAGGTGAGAAATCAATCAAATCTTGCGCGGAAAGATTATCTTCATCTACAGCATTTTCTTTTGTTTTCAGAGACCTTTTATGATCTTCTATGATCGTATTTATATCACGTTTCTGTAGCTTTTTTGTATGTTCTATAGCTTCTTTACCGATCTTTGGGGAAAATCTGCGTATGTTTTCCAAAAATTCACGAAAATCTGATTCAGCAGAACGACGTATATTCTCTTTTATTACTGGAATGGCATGACGCATTTGTGTCACAAACTTATAACTTTGCAACTTTGGTAGATGCTGTAGTTCCAAAGTTTCTAAAGTACGCAAAGATTGATAGTATTGCTTGTTAGAAGCCTGCTGACAGAATTTAATGTAACATTCCAAAGCCGGCAGACATTCTTGTAGAGCATCTATGGCAGAAGCTAAATTCGATTCAATTTGTCTGGCCTTTACCAAGTCATTGCCTTGTTGTATTAGTGAAGCACTAATTTGTTGCAATGACTTATCCAATGTTTGCACCTCTGTGGCTAATTGATGGGCTTGGGTTCTTACCTGTAACAATTCCTGTATAGAGTCTATGAATCCTTGATACGATAAATTACAAATTCTTTCAATATCTTTGTCATGACTGCGTATACGTTGTTCCAATTGCTCTGATATGGATTCCTTATTGTCACCTATTTATGGTGAAAAATAAAAAATGGGTGTGTAATGACTTTCTCAATAACGCATTTTAATTGTTTCTTACCTTCTAAAATCGAACGAAATGTTGGACCCCAGTAATCATCAACAGCTTCTATATCTTGTACAGTAATTTTTGACATTTTTACGGGATATTTATCCAAATTTATCGTTTTTCAAATAAAAATAACCACCAGAAGGAAAAAATATTGCAAATGCAAACAAATCAAAACAGCTGACAAGCAGCTGTACAAACAGGGTTGCCAATGTTATACAAAAAGACATTTCAAAAATTTGAGTAATGTGTATTATTGTGGAATATATAGATTGCTCAACACTTGACATGACCAATAATTTTTGGCTTTATATTCTCCATTTGTTGTTTCCAGCTGTCATAATATAGCCATAGGATCGTGCTTAAAAGCAGTCAGTTTTTCCATATCAATGAAATGAAAATTTATTTTTTCGATTACAATTTATTTTTACTTAATATATTATTAAGAACCAACAGGTTTATTGGGTTATGGCATATTTTTTGTACATTGACAACTCTGTATTATTCTTTTGACACTTTATTTGGTTTGGTTTGTTTTGTTTTGTTTTGAAAATACAATCTCAACAAAAACAAAACTGGATATAAACAATCGCACAAACTTTCACTTTGCAATTACTGTGTTATATTTTTTACTTAGCGAGTGAGCGATGATCGTCTTAAAGAAGCTCTTGAAGAAACATAAAGTAATGATTTAAACAAACAGAAGTTGATCGTTATTTCTCGTAAAAGCACGTACATACGCACGGGAATATATTTTACACAGTTTTATTAAAACATTTTAATTTGTTTTGGCTACAAAACACTCCACTAAACAACCGGAAATGTCGTCTCTAACACAGAGAAGATTAAATTCATCGACAGAAGCAACAGTATTACACACTAATAACAATAATGAGGGCAAAGGAACAAAAACTGACGGGGATAGCAGCAACCTAAAAGAAAAAACCAATCCCATGGTGTTTGTAGTATTCATATCGTTATTATTTGATTTGTTGGCATTTACAATTATATTACCGCTACTGCCCTCCTTATTGGAATACTTTAAAAACAATGATAGTTCCGGTTTGTATTCAATATTAACGGAACGCATTAAATGGTTCCAAGAGTTGATGGGAGCCCCGGAACGTTATAATTCAGTATTATTTGGTGGCTTACTGGGTTCCATGTTCAGTTTTCTACAGTTTGTAGCTAGCCCTGTGGTGGGAGCCCTATCCGATTATTACGGTCGTAAACCGGTTATAGTTGTTTGTGCGGTAAGTTCATGCAGCATGAATTCATTTAAATACGATCACGAATATTTAATTTATTTTATTGTTATTCATATTTTTTTTTTTATTAACTTTTGCTTTCGTTACTTAAATAAGACTGGTATTGCCGCATCTTATTTGTTATGGGCCGTTTCACGTAATTTTGCAATTTTTGTTTTGGCTCGTTTTGTTGGCGGCCTTAGTAAAGGCAATATTTCGTTGTCCATGTCAATTATAACTGATGTGTCTAGTGAAAGGACTCGTAGCCGTGGTATGGCTTTAGTTGGTGTAGCCTTTTCTTTGGGTTTCATTGTAGGCCCAATGATTGGTGCCATATTTGCAATATTTTCCAATAAATCTACAGGACCCTGGTTTGTTTTGCCTTCATTACTCGCGTTCGGCTTAGCTATGGGTGATCTATTGGTCTTGGTATTTTATTTAAAGGAAACATTGCCAAAGGTAAGTTGTTAATGAAAATTAACACAAAAATGTTAAATAAATAAAAAGAAAATCTTTTTAAAGTAAAACTTAATTGTCATCTTAACTAATTTAATGTTTTCTCCAATTGTTTTTGATTACATATTGACAAAGATATCTACAGTTTATTTATTCGAATATCTAAAATAATATTGTTTTTCTTTTAGGAAAAACGTGTTAAAGAAATCTCATCATCTCTTTCATATGCCTGGCAATTGCTAAATGTTTCATCCATTTTTAGGTAAGTTGTTGTTGTTTTCGAAATATAATTTAATTTTAATTAATACTTGTACTCATTATCTATAACAACTTTGCTGCCATAACGCACGTTCAAAAAGAGATTGAAATATTCGTTCACTTGAAAAAAAAATCAAACAATTCTTATCACAAAAATTACCATACAATTAACAATTTTTGTGCACAACTATTTGTTGTTACAGAATATTAAATTAAGTATTCCATAAGATAAAAACACAATGTTAACAGAAATATACTTTTTAAATTTGTAAAAATAGTTATTGTTCTAAATCATTATGAATAATAGCTTACAGTTAAAACACAGCACTTATCAATGGAAAGAAAAATATTTTGAAACATATTTGTTTAAATACCACAAGAATTTAATCTTTACGCAAATATCCAAAAGCATTTGAAAATTAATTCATTTATACAACATTTGAACGCTTAGCACAAGCAAAAAAAGTTACCATCGACAAAATGTTCAAGTTCGAAATAAAAAAATTTACATTTAATTAATACATTTGAACATTTAGTTGATTAATGTAACGTAGAATTATTTACCAAATTATAGTCTATTTGTTCAACAATTGAAAAGGATTTCAAAAATTACGAATTGCTCAGCAACTTCAATAAGAATTTTTAAAAATTAAAATGAAGGTATGGCAAAAAGAGCGTCTATATTCAGCCAATATCTTAGTACAAAAATTGTTATGGTCTACAGAAACGACCATCAATATTTAAACTGTTGAAATAATATTTGCAAGTAACAAATTTTACCATTTTTCTATATCTTTTCAGATTTGCTACCATTAAGAATGTGCCTCAAAAGCAAATCAAAACGTTACAAACAATTGGACTGATTTATTTTATATACCTCTTCTTGTATTCAGGTTTAGAATTTACGGTAACATTTCTAATGTATCATAAATTTGGTTATACGTCTATGGATCAAGCTAAAATGTTTTTGACGACTGGTAAGTATAAACTCAAGATGAATAACAAATTAAGAAAATCTATTTTAATAGCCATTCCACTCTTCAGGTATTATAATGACATTGTTACAAGGTTCAGTTGTACGTCGTCTTCCCGAGCATAAAGTTAAAAACTATGCTGTATTCAGTTTATATTTATTGGTACCTGCTTTCATATTAGTGGGCATGGCTAATAATGCTGTTTTACTATATTTAGGCATGATTTTATATGCCATTTGTAAGTCAGACATAAAATAATTAAAATTTCAAATTCATATAGAAAATAATTCTTTAGCTACTGCATTTACTGTAACCTGCTTGACGACTTTGGTTTCGAAATGTGGCAATGATGATCAAAAAGGCTCTGTTTTAGGCATTTTTCGTTCTTTGGGCGCTTTAGCTCGTGCTATAGGTCCAGTTGTTGGTTGTATAGCCTTTTGGTGCATTGGCTCCAAAATGACTTATATTTTGGGTGGCCTATTGTTATGTATACCTTCGTATGCTTTGCAAAAAGTACAATTATAATCTTGATTTTTTTTATTATTTATATCGTATTTATTTAAACATTCTGTATTATATAGTAAAGTATACTTTAAATGTATTATATTTTGTACTTATTAAAAAAAATAATGTAATTTATATTGCAAAAACTCTTTCATATGAGATTATATTGTTAAAAATTAAAAATAAAATCTCGAGTATAAAATTATATTTATTAAATATTTAATAATATAAATAAATATAATTATTTATTATAATACGAAGTTAATGAATGAATTAAACGTAAATATACATTTTCTACACAAATTCTATTAGTTTTACTTCATTCCAATTATAATCTGGTAACACTTATAAATGTCAACATTCCGATACAACTCTGTTACTCTGGGAACATTATTGACAGCAATAAGAAAAAAATCAACGAACGGCCATATTGAACTTGTACAGAAACGAACGAGGAAAAAGAGAGATTTTTTTTCTTGTGTCTACGTTCGTCGCGAAAAGTCGCAAAAAAGGTGATTAATTCATATTAAAACGTAGAATGAATTGTAATTTATAATTTGCAAAATTAAAAACGTTAAAGAACATTGTTAATTAATAAAGAAATATAATAAGAATAAAAAATAAACAATTCAATTAAATTTGTGTTGAGTAGAAGTAGTTATAACAATAGAAAATCAAGTTTTTCTTTTTCAAAGAAAGTGATTACAACGAATAAAAAAAGTAACCGCCCGTCATTCTACCCAACATTTTCTTTCTTTCACAGTGGTTTTATTTTCTAATTTCTATAACAACAAAAAATTAACATAGAAATTTTTTTTCTCTCTTCTTTTTTCCCTATTTTTACGGATTTTTTGTTGTTATTGGTGATGATTTGTTGGTCGTTTAATCGTTGACTTCGTCGTTCGTTGCTCACTGTACGGTGTTTTATTTCTGCTTCTTCTTTTTTGGGGCTGCTGCTGCACTTGTAATTTGTACTAAAAAAAAACAACAACACTAAATCAAATATCAATCTACGTTTCTCTTGTGCTTTGTTTTTGTTGCTTCTGCTCCCTTTGTGTTGTGTGATACTACTATACTATTGGTGCTGCTGCTCTTGTTGGTGCTTATGCTGTTATTTCGCCGATACGACAACGGGATAATGATGGTGATATTGTTGTTTTTGGTGTATATTTTGTGATTGTTTATGTGTGTGTTTTTGGGGTCATTTTATTAACAAACAAATGCTTGAAAATTACAAACGAACAAAAAAGTTATTTTAAAAGTTTAAATCAATTTTAAAAATAAAAGATTATAAAGTTGTAAAGGATTGTATCAAAGAACAAGAAAAAAAGAAACAAGTATAATAAAAATTCTAAAGTCAAAGCAAAAATACATTAAGAAAGTAGTAACAAAGAATAAAGGAAACACAACAGCAACAAAATGGGCACAAGGGAAGATGAATACGATTATTTATTCAAAGGTAAATATACATAAATTAGTATATATTTTGTTAAAATAATATAATTTGCAAATAGAATTCAAGTTATTTAAAAAAAATTATGTGTATTCAAAATGACTTATTTTCTATTGAAAATGAAAAAAAAATGCAAATAGCATTTCCTATAATATTGACTGATTACAGCAGTGATGCCAGATTAAACTATTTATTAGGAATGGGAAGCTTAACTATTAGAATTGAAATGCAGTGCAATTGATATATTTTTATGTATTATTGTGTTTATATTCTACTGATTTCATTTACTATGGATTGTTCGCCAACACATTTTTAATTACCTCTACATTTGAGTTAAAAAGGTTAAATATGAGTTATCGTTCATATGAAGTTAACTTTATTTCATTTAAATTAGCACAAAATTTATAAATTTAAACTGCTGTTTTCAGATCTTGACAATTTCGGTTTTAAACCATAATGCTTTAATAAATGTTCTATATATAAAATATATAAGAACGATGTTTTCTAATACTGGTCCTGCTTTGCCAAATAGTAATATATCAGTATTAGCTTTTGTTTGATTAATTTTGTCGTGTTCCTGATTTCGTTTCCTTTAGATATTAACCGTTATATATATATATTATAACAAGCATTATATTTTTTATATCAATATCTTATCTTAATTGTAGACTAACTTCTATTTTAAATAATAAATTTAGATCCAATATTCTTTTAGTATCTTTAAAAGTGCTTTTAAAAATGACAAATATTTTCCCTTCTAATGCGACCCCTACACGTTGCGACTGGTTGTACAACTTTATAATCGTGTACAAACTATTATGTTGAATGGCTCGTTGGTTGAAGATCAAAAAATTTGGATTTACACTCAATCGACGCAAAATACGTTGCTACAATAACAATTTATAAATAAATTTGGTTGAAAAAGAGAAACGCGTGTAGAAGACGATCAACCGTTGATCGTTGTTGTAAAACTAATTGCAGCGTGTAGGGGCCGTATAAATAAGCATAAACTTTTTTCGAATAATTCCATGGGTGTGTTCTCTTTTCTTTGCATACGTTATCACCAGCGTATAAAGTTTTATTTACATCTGGCATCACCTTAATTGGCATTTTTATTTAACACGATGACGTAGTTTTTTTTTGTGTGAGTAGCAACGTTATATTTATTGTTGTATTTTCTCTTTAAACAGTGAATTTTAATTGTTAAAGTCATTAGTTAATATATGTAGGTACAACATGCAAACAAAGTTCAGTGTTTGCAAAATTTTCTTATTTTATAGTAGAGTTGTTCTTAAATTAGTTAAAAAAAATTTCAGCAAATTCCTCTGATAATTGTCGTCTTCCCATCCATTTGCAACAATTTCTATAAACATTTACTCCCCCACAATAGTATATTACATACATACGTAGATATACATATACTTGCATATAGTGAGTGAGATACATATGTACCCAAATATTTTCTACAAAAATATGATGAACTTCAACACTCGTCTTTTAAGTTTTTTCTTTTATTGCTTTTTTACTATTATAATATTTTTACTATGTATTATGACACGTTGCATGGAACACAGTTATAATTTTGAATACTTATTACTCAGCTGTTTTTATCCTCCTATAAGAATGAGGGTTTATTTTTTTTTTTGTATTCGTTTGCTTAATATATATTTTATTCTCTTCTATGGCATGGTTTATTATTTATTACTTTCTTTTTCATTTTCTTCTTTTTTTTTTTTTTTTTGTTATACCTACCAATTGACAAATTTTCTTTACGATTTATTTGTATAAATGTATTGGATTGCGATTAGATTTGATTATTTAATACCAAGTTTGGTAGTGAACGTTAAGTAAATGTTACCGCTTGTATTCTTAACCTCTTATCTTCTATCTTCTATATATATATATATGTATATAAAAATGAATGTATGTTTGTATGTACGTTATAGAATCAAAAACTATGCATTTGATATGTTACGATCTTTAGCAAAGTTGTTGCGCATGAGCCGGGGAAGGTTTCTAAGTTGGTATGACCAATTTCCGACAGGTGGCGCCACTGAGAATTACTAAAAATGAATTAAATCGTAAACTGTGCATTTGATTATGTTATGATCTTTAGCAAAGTTATTGCGCATGAGCCGGGGAAGGTTTCTAAGTTGGTATTACCAATTTCCGACAGCACTTCAATAAATGTTCATAATCGAAAACCTCTACATTTTTAAAGTTTATGTTAATTTTTTTTTTAAATGAAAAAATCAATAAAATGATTCAAATTTGTTTTAGTTGGAGGCGTAGCAACGCGCGCAGGGTACAGCTAGTATATTATAAATTAATCATTAATAAAGTGGATACCAAATAAATAAGAATTATTTAACTCTTAATCCAATGAAAATGTGTTTCAGCTTTGCGATCTGAGTTTTTTGTCTGTCTATCCAAGATGTTAAAAGAATTTAAAAAATATTAAAATCATTGATTGAACGGATAGAGTTTCTATAATTTATATACACATTTATACATTTTAGGATGACTTATTTACTGGGTAATGTCTCAATAAAAACACATTTCAATGTTAATATCATATTTTTAAATATGAAAAAAAAAATTATATATAAAAACCAGCTGACCCTGCGAACTTCGTCCCGCCCAAAATTGATTTTTTTTATTGAAAAACGTAAACGTATATGTGTTCTACGGTACGCAGATCTTTCTAGTTCAAAATTTAATTGAAGTCGGTACGTTATTTAGGTGAGGCATACAGAGAATAACAATAAGAGGTTCGAATCATGGGTAGCGCTGACGAAGTTGTAGTTGTTGTACTCGCTCCAAAACATGTTATATATGTACATATGTAGTTATAAACCATCGAATTAGCCGACTTATAGGTATCTCTTAAAGGGGGAGGGTTGCCACGCCCATTTTTGGTGAGTTTGTCGATATCGAATCTACGAACTTACCCACCAAATTGCATTCGTCTACGATCACTATGTCCCTAAATATTCAATTTTAAAGGTTTGCCTCGCCTACTTTTTGCTATATCGAATTTTTTTTCAAACCATCTAAACCTGATAAGCTTTCGAACAAAAAAAGAATGGTTAAAATCGGTTCAGTAGTTTAAGAGTTATAGGTATCACTTGAAGGGGGAGGGCTGGCACGCCCATTTTTGGTGGGATTGTCGATATCGACTCTACGAACTTACCCACCAACGCCCTCTTATCATTTAGCGATATGAAAAATAGGTGTTGTCCGATTCTCAAACCTACCCGATATGCACACAAAATTTCATGAAAATCGGTCGATCCATTTCGGAGGAGTTTAACCACCAATACCGTGACACGAGAATTTTATATATTAGATAGTCCTTTTTCTGCATGTAAAAGGCCTATTTACAGAGTTATACAAAAGGCGACATATGCAAAATTTGTTAATTCTTCCACAGGCATTATTTTACAGTCAGTTTTCATATTTTTTTTTTTTGCTAGCCATTACAATCCTTTAGTCAGGATTACGACCTAGCTCCTCAACACCACCTATGCGGTGAGTGTTAATTTTAGCCATGAGCGGCAAAACCTAAAGCTTAAAATCCGCTCTATTCTACAGACTTTTCATAACAATTAGTTAATCTCTGCTAAGATAACATACGGTCGTCTCTTTAATTAAAACTAATCGTACCTATACAAAAAGCGTTATTTTTGACAATTGAAATTAATTCTGTACATACTTTCGATATGTTTGGCATATTTTTGTCATTCACATTTCACACTTATGATGATTTAATTTGTTATCGCTTTATTATTGTTGTTGCCTTCTTTATAATTTTAATTTTGCAACTAAATATTAACTCTGATATGCGATTATAGTATATTGTATTTTTGCCTTTTCTTTGTGCTGTATCTAGTTATTAATACATTTTTGAAAAACTTTAATAATATATACAGTAACTTGGATTCGTACATACATCGTACAGCAAACCATATGACTCACACCAAAAATTGTTTCTCACATATCAAGCAAATATGATAATAATAATATCATATACGCTTGGTTTTGAAGTGATTAATAATGCTGGGCTATTGTGTTTGTTATTTTATGTGATACGTAGTCATAATTAGGTTTCTAAGTCACTAGAACATTTCATTATTTTACCATATGTACATATATACTGTTAATGTAGAGAAAAGTAATGATTCTTATATTTCTAAAATTATAATATTTTGCAAAAAAAAAGTCTAAAAAGTCATTCTTTAAATTGTTCTCGAAAGCTTAATACAATAACTTTGAACTGGAATGCTCGAAATTCTAAGATTTGATCAATTAAGTTTATTTACTTAAAATCGAGATCAATTAATATTTGTTCTTAATATACCGGCTTAAAATTTACTGCAGTATTAAGATAGATTTGCTTTATATATCAATTTTCTGTTTTAGAGCAATTCGCATTAATATAAGATGATATTACTTACCCAGATGATTTTTTTGAAATGCCTCCAAATGTCAAACGTTATATTTACGTGTATGTATGTACATATTTCTGCAACTTTTATTTTGCATATTAAAAAGATATATTTTCTTACTTAATATTTATTTTAAACTCAATAAATAAAACAAAAATAAACATAATTTAAAGTAATTAGATTTAAAAGACACACAAAAGAGCAAAAAATAACAAGTTGAGTTGTTGTAATACCCCTATCACCTTATCCTCTTAAGATCCGAGCATAAACCGATTGTTTTTGAATTACTTTTTATTTAGTTTTATATCTTCTGGAATATGAATAAAACAATGATGTTTGTTGACATTTATGAAAAGTAAATATAATGAAGAAGATAAAATAAACTGCCACTATTGACTCGAAGGTGACAGCACTCGTTAAAAAAAAAAGTAAAGAGGTTCCTCCCCACTTTATAGTTTTTAAGTTTTAGGCTGAAATAAAAATGTTTTAGAATTTGTTAAAATTAAAATTATAAATTTCATCAAAACTTTTTTAACTAGTACTGCAACAATAGGTCTATAAAAACTGTTATATTAGGTTAGGCTATAATTATTGAATATTTTAAAAGAGACTTTAGTCTTAAAAATATTAAAATACTAGCAGATTGTACCCGGCGTTGCGCGGGTTATGTAGTTTGGATTAGTTTAAAAAATTAAAAAAAATTATTGGGTCATTTTTGCATTAAAAATAACAATAAATAAAAAACCGGTTTATCGATTTCGAAACCGGTTTTGAAACCGGTTTCTTAAAAAATGCAATTTTTCAAATTATTCGGAAACCGGATTAACAAACAACCCAGTTTTTTGAATACTCTAAGTCCTAAATATAAATGCACTCAATTTGCCCGTTTTTCGCCCCTTTCCCCATTTTTGGACCCCTTTTGGTTCAACTTTTGAAACGGAACACCTCCAATAGCTATTTGGAAAACTTAACCAAGCTAAATCGTAAAAAAATACCTTTAAAACAGATAAAATTCAGCATTTATGCATAAAGTACTAATTTTTGCCCATTTTTTCTCTCCTTTGACCCATTTTTTCCCCCTTTGGGTCAAAATTTTTAAAAGATTTATTGCCTATAACCTGCACCGACAAATGTTCGATCAATATCCCAAATTTCAAGAAAATCGGTCCATGCGTTCAGGCGTTATTGGCTATACACTCAATTTGCCCGTTTTTGGCCCCTTTCGCCCTTTTTGGACCCCTTTTGGTTCAACTTTTGAAACGGAACACCTCCAATAGCTATTTGGGAAACTTAGCCAAGCTAAATCGTAAAAAATTACCTATAAAACAGATAAAATACAGATTTTATGCATAAAAGTACTAATTTTTGCCCATTTTTTCTCCCTTTGTCCCATTTTTTTTCCCCATTTGGTCAAAATTTTGAAAGGATTTATAGCCTATAACCTGCACCGGCAATGGCTCGATCAATATCCCAAATTTCAAGAAAATCGGTCCAGGCGTTCAGGCGTGATTGGCTAACAAACAAACCAACAAACAAACAAACAAACAAAAAAACAGACTTACAGAAAGATTTATAATATACTAGCAGATTGTACCCGGCGTTGCGCGGGTTATGTAGTTTGGATTAGTTTAAAAAATTAAAAAAAATTATTGGGTCATTTTTGCATTAAAAATAACAATAAATAAAAAACCGGTTTATCGGTTTCGAAACCGGTTTTGAAACCGGTTTCTTAAAAAATGCAATTTTTCAAATTATTCGGAAACCGGTTTAACAAACAACCCAGTTTTTTGAATATTCTAAGTCTTAAATATAAATGCACTCAATTTGCCCGTTTTTGGCCCCTTTCCCCCTTTTTGGACCCCTTTTGGTTCAACTTTAGAAACGGAACACCTCCAATAGCTATTTGGGAAACTTAACCAAGCTAAATCGTAAAAAAATACCTTTAAACAGATAAAATACAGCATTTATGCATAAAGTACTAATTTTTGCCCATTTTTCTCCCTTTGTCCCATTTTTTCCCCCTTTGGGTCAAAATTTTGAAAAGATTTATTGCCTATAACCTGCACCGACAAAAGCTCGATCAATATACCAAATTTCAAGAAAATCGGTCCAGGCGTTCAGGCGTGATTGGCTATGCACTCAATTTGCCCGTTTTTGGCCCCTTTCCCCCTTTTTGGACCCCTTTTGGTTCAACTTTTGAAACGGAACACCTCCAATAGCTATTTGGGAAACTTAACCAAGCTAAATCGAAAAAAATACCTTTAAACAGATAAAATACAGCATTTATGCATAAAGTACTAATTTTTGCCCATTTTTCTCCCTTTGTCCATTTTTTTCCCCTTTGGGTCAAAATTTTGAAAAGATTTATTGCCTATAACCTGCACCGACAAAAGCCCGATCAATATCCCAAATTTCAAGAAAATCGGTCCAGGCGTTCAGGCGTGATTGGCTAACAAACAAACCAACAAACAAACAAAAAAACAGACTTACAGAAAGATTTATAATATATATTAGGATAATGGTTAGTAACAAATGTTTTAATAAATAACTAATATTTCGTTTTTCGAATACATACCAATTATGTGAACTTGAAGTCTTGTCAAATACTTTTTAATTGGAATTTAGCTTAACCTCTTCACGCCATTGGCCACATATGTGGACGTTTAATTGTTTATAATTATAATTGTAATAATAATAAAAACAACAAAAGTTTGATAATAACTTATTGACTATCAAATCCTCTAACAAGAGAAGTAAACATTTTACCGTTTCTCTGCACTGATGATATTATTTCCGGTGCATAGTTGGATACTTAAAAAAAATGTCAAATAATTCTTTGGCAATCTGTTTTATTGGTTATATCAAGAAATCGTTAATATTTGAAAAAAATAATATCAGATTTATTGAATATAATAAGTTTTACCATCACTACCTAAAAAATCTAACAGCTGCACTAAAGTTAACCCTGGAATTAGACTGGACGGTATAAGTCATTATCCTAAATACAAGGAACTGAAAAATCCCCCCAGATGTCACGACAAAAATTGTGTAAGACGAACTTTCTACATTTGTGAGAAATATTAAGAATATATATGCCTGATATGCCCGGAATGTATGAAAGCATTTCACACATATATTACCATTAACGCTCAGTGGCCACAAATGTGGACGTTATCCCTTTTTGTGAATTTTCATTTTTTTTTTGCTTTTTGAATTCATATTAAAATACAGTTAATTAATTTAAAAAGAAAACAAAATTTAATCATTTTTTTTGTCACCATAAAAAAATCGTCCCTGAAGAGGTTAAGAAGCCCCTATTATCAAATTTTATTTTTACCACTTCTATTCAAATACCCATACATACATACATATGTATTTAAATATGTACATACTTAAATTAATAACGGTTAATAAATTGAATTCCCCTGCTGCACAATTCTATAATTTCTTGCAATAAAGGGTCCGCCAAATAACTTTTTTTTTTTTTTTTAAATGCTTTAAAAAAAAACCTACTGAATATTTTCTCTAATTTCTTTTTTTATTTGAAAGTACAATCCTTCCGGTTAATAATGGAAAATAATTTCATTCAAATGGCTGCCTCGGCTGGCCATGCAGCATAAATGGGCATACTGCATTATAATTCTAATGCATTAAGCTTTTCAGTATTCAGTAAATGTTTACTGGTAATGAAATTTAGATTTCATTTTTGTAACTGTAATTTTTTTCAGTAATCAGTAAAAATAAATTTTTACATTATCGATTGTGTGCAGCTGTATTTCACCAATGGCTTCACGAATACATACATACATAACATAATTGGTCATTACAACCCTTCAGTCAGGATTACGACCTAGCTTCTCACACCACTTATGTTGTGTGCGTTAATTTTATATATGAGTGTGGCGGGACCTACAGTTTAAAGTCGACTCCGAACGACAGATTTTTGAGGAGCTCTTCATGGCAATTTTATTTACTCTTAGAGTTTTTGCCAGAAATCTGCTGAGAGGCAAACGCCGAAGAAATATTTTTTTTTTATATTTCGCTTTGATGCCTGACCTGGGATACGAATAGGGTTGCCAGCCTGGCTGGACTTGGCTGGATTGTCCAGCTTTTTTGATGCTTGTCCAGTTTCAAGCTAAAATTTAATTTGTCCAGCTAAATAGAAATTTTTTTAGTACACTGCAATAACTTGGTCAATAATTTTCATGTCATCTTCGTCATATCATGTTAGCCAACACTGACTGTACATTTGTTATAGAACTAAGTTATGATTTCCCTTTTCTAGAAAATTTAAGTTTAGTTAAATAAATTTTAAAGACTGCAATGAATTATTTATTCAGTCAGGATTATTGACCTAGTTTCTCACACCACTTATGTTGTGTGTGTTAATTTTATACATAAGTGGCGGGACCTATAGTTTAAAGTCGACTTCAAACGACAGATTTTTTTTAGAAACTTTTCATGGCAATTTTATTTACTCTCAGAGTTTTTGCCAGAAATCTGATGAGAGGAAATCGCCGAAGAAATATTTTTTGTATTTTGTTTTGATGTCTTGCCTGGGGCTCGAACTCTGACTTTACGTCTAATAAGCCAACACACTACCTACTAGACTACGGCGACTTCAATAATAACAATGGATATTTTAATAAAAGTTATTTACACAAAACCAAAATGCACATTTTCTCAGTATTTTTTTATGTCCAGCATTTTTTGTTTTGTCCAGCTTTTTAAAACCCAATGTCCAGCTTTTTGCGAATCGGAATCTGGCAACCCTAGATACGAACCCGGGCTTTACGTCTAATAAGCCAAAACACTACCTACTAGACTACGGCGACTACAATGGCTTCACGAATATTGTCCTTTAAAGCGTCAATTGTCTCTGGCTTGTCGGCGTAACACTTATCTTTGACGGCACCCCACCACAAATAATAGTCCAACGGTGTCAAATCGCAGCGCCGAGGTGGCCCAATTATGCCTCTGGACCAAAATCCGCACCAAACAGTGACTCACTCGTTTTGGGTGTGTCGGCTTTTCAATGTATGCGAGCGTGTTTTCTGTGCCCCAAATGCGACAATTTTGCTTGTTTACATACCCGCCAAGATCAAAATGAGCTTCATCTGAAAAGATAATTTTTTTTGCCAAAATCGGCATCTTCTGTAAGTCGATCGCAGGCCCACTTAGCGCATAATCATTCATTTTCCATTATTAACCGGAAGGATTGTACTTTCAAATAAAAAAATAAATTTTAGAAAATATTCAGTAGTTTTTTTTTAAAGCATTTAAAAAAAAAAAAAAAGTTATTTGACGGACCCTTTACTTTATATTTTCTTTTTATTTCTTAGTTTACTTTTTATATTTATGGTTCATCAACTTACTAAACAATTAAATGCTACTTTTTTTCGTTTTATTAAATTTTCCGTTTCCAACAACAATACCCCAACTACATATACGCTTTGAATTTTGCTTTGCTATATAAAGTTACAATACAGTTGTCGTTCGTTAGTCGCATCATCAATTAATGCCAAACATTTTGTTGCATACAAAGAAAAAAAAAATGTTTTTGCATTGTAAATATCTTCTGTAGTATAATAATATTGCCGAGTAAAGTTTTCTACAGGGTTTTCAGAGAGAAGAAATAAAATGTTTATTTATATTTTCAAATGTTAAATTAGATACATACGAGTATACATAATTGAGCAGTCGTTATGAAACAACTTTATTGAAGTTCTTATTATAGATTGAATTAAATAAAAGAAATAATGATGGAAAATAAATATGGAATATGCATATGTATGTACATACATACATACATATGTATATGCTTTAAGCTTAACAAGCTTTTATAAATAACATATTATTGTGTCACTCTATCTTCTAGCTTAAAAATAAACTCAATAAATATTTTTAATATGTATGATAATTTCTATTTTAGTTATTCTTTTATTCTTTTCCCATTTTAGTTTTCATCATTAATTTTTTTTCTACTTCCAAACTACGCCTTTTAATTTTGATAAAAAAAAAAAATATTTACAAATATTTTCTGTAATTCTTATTAATTTTAATTGAAATTGTATTATCTTAATTGAATTTAAAAGTAGTCAACGGCCTAGTTTTTTTTTTTTTTTTTTTGTTATCGAAAAGAAAAAAACCTGTGAAAATGATTAATTCAATTCGTAATATTTATTTATTTATTTACATAATCAAATGAAATCAAATATTGAGTCAACTACTTATACTAGACTGTTACAAATTTTTTTTTATCGCAATTTCAATAATACTACGATATTTAAATAAAATATGTTGGATATGCTATAGTATTTCAAAAGAAATAAAACAAAAAATGAAAATGAAATGAAACAAAAAGTGAAAGATAAGGCTTTGTCAATTGAGCTTCTTTTTTTATATATCGTGCCATAACCGCGAAAATATCTCAAGCGACATATTTTTCATATATCGTTTTTTGCAATAAATAAATTCATTGGCACCATTTGCATCATCTATAAAAATTTCAGGGTCACACTCTGTATCGTTATGAATTTATAACAAAAAAAAGTTTAACTTTCTAACTTAATTTGCACAAGAAATAAATAATAAAAACCTTCCTCTGTTGCGGTTATGGCTCGATATGAAATAGTAAAAAAAAAAATAAGAAGAGTTTATTAATGTTAAGTTAGCTTAGTTCGAATGAATAAATTCTAGAACAGTTGCGTGGCCTCCAAGATCAGCGCAATTGTTTAAAATTAAACGTTTATCAGTAAATGACAATGTATTCCAGCAGGATAATGAACCCAAATATTAGATCAGGTTGGAAGTACAACGTTTTCATCTAGTGACCTATTGGTCTATTTGTGACTAGGGATGCCAATCGGGAAATCCCGGGATTTTCGGGATTCATAAATCCCGAATCCCGGGATTTTCAGGATTGTGAATTCATATGTATTTTGACCCTGCAAAAAATTCTATATCACTCGACTTCGATAATAGCATCTCAGATGAGGAAAACCCTACTTTCATTGCTAAAAAGTTATTTGATGCCATCGAAGAATGTAAAAGCCCTATAAAACGAATTAATAGGGTAACTGATTTAGATACTCAACTGTCCAAAGAAATAGATTTATTTACATCAGAAAGTGGTAGAGGTGAATATTTACAAGCTGCATACAGCTATCTTGGAACTATTTTACCAACAAATGTTGATTGCGAGAAGTTTTTTTTATGTTGACAACAAAATTCGTTCAAGCCTAATCTTTTTTTGGAATCCAAATGATTTTCTTAAAACGAATGCATTTGCATATGTATGAATAATTTTTATTTTTGTTAATTTACGCTTTTTTGTTACTTTTTGTCTTCCTTTTTTTAAATTTGATTTTTAATGACATAATAATTCTGATATAATTGGAATATAATAATATAATAATAATATATAACAAAATATATTTTTTTCATTTTTATTATTAAGAGAAAATCGCGATTTTTCCCGCGATTTTTCGGGATTTTTGGATCCCGGGACTTCGGAATCGGGATTACAAAATCCCGAATCCCGGGATTTTTAAAAATCAATCCCGTTTGGCATCCCTAATTGTGACCCCTTATAAAGAAGGAAAAAGAATGAAGGAAAAGAAAATTAGGATACCTAGCCATTTCTGCCTACGTACCTGCAAATAACTACAGCGCAATTAAACATCCAATGTTTCTTCTGTTTCTCTACATAGCCATTAGAAATCAGATATACTACATATCCAATCAATAAAATATTCTAGCTCGAGGTCAATTTCTTAATTATCAATTTTCTTTATTATATATCAATATTTCGATATCCATCGGATATCATCTTCAGGATTCCCTATAAATAAAAATAATAACATTTAAAAAAAATAATAATATTTATTTATAGGGAATCCTGAAGATGATATCCGATGGATATCGAAATATTAATATATAATAAAGAAAATTGATAATTAAGAAATTGACCTCGAGCTAGAATATTTTATTGATTTGATTATCAAGGGAACAGGTCAAAATAATATATATAATTTGAATTTATACTACATATCTTTATCTTGTCTACTGAATCTATAAGTAATCGTACAATAACTCTTCATCTTCTGCCTGCTCAAACTAGTTTCATGCCTATAGGACTGAGTTTTGGCTATCAAACTCCTGCAACTTTACAGTCCGTTCTACATCTCCATACACGATTTGCGAGTGTATCGAAATTTTCCTCAATAATTCCAATGTATAAAAGCCTATTGGCGGCCTATTATAGCTTAACAAACTGAACCTGTCAAGTGTACTGTAAAGTACTGTAAATTAAAAAATGGTTCAAAGATAACAATATCAATGTCTAAGACTGACCAGTAAAATCTCTAGATCCGACTGACAATTTGTGGAGTATAGTAAAGACAATAACCAGGGAATAGTGTTCAATAAATTTTCATAAACTCCAGAAATGAATTCACACTCTGCGGATTCAGTATGACAAAATCTAGCAATTCTAAATAACAACGGAGCCATGACAAAATATTAATCACTTTCTAGAATAATATTATGTATTATTTATATATTATACCCTCTACTATTTATATTTTAAGTCTAATTTAATAAAACCGCAAAAAAAAATTTGTTTTTGTGATATATGTATAAACTAAGAAGCAGTAAAGTTACTTACCAGCAATTTTCCCCATCAAAATTCAATGTGTCACGTTGGTGTCCTTATTATTTCTCACGTCAGTGTATTTCAAAAGCTTGAAAATTAATTCTTTGAAAAGAAATTTATGATTAAACTTAATCACACCACATTCCATTTTAGAAATTTTGTTTGTTGTTCTTGTGATTTCAATGCAGAGTCAATTTTAAAATCGTATAACGCCCCTCTTTGTGGGAAGAAATAAATTTCGTAACGATGATAAGTTCATTAATACCCGTAGACACATCAGATTTATCCACTGATGATTAAAACTGAAAGAAATAAAAGTTTCGTTAACTGTAAATTTTTGCTTACCAGCAGACAACGAAGTTATCACAATTTATTATTATTTTTATTTTTCTTTATTTCCTTTAAGGCATGTAGGACCGTCAGAAATTAATTTCCACCATTCCGTTTGCTAGTTCAGTTCTAGACTTCCTCCAGTGGCGGTGCTGTTTCTTGATTTTCTATCGTTACTGATGTTGTTAGTTCTCTAGAAGTAGCAAGAGCCAAACAAGTTTTTAGTTGGATTATTTACAAATCTTGGAAATCTTTTTTTCTTTTACGAGCTCTGAACCAATATTACTTGAATTTATAATCGGGCAACACAGACTGCTGTCATTAATCAGTCCAATGTAAATGCAGTGTATTTCGTTCTGAATAATAGTTATCCATGATGAAGATTAATTTTTTTTTTTTTTAATTTCCATTAATTTACAATCTATTATACAGCATTAAGTAAATTCGATAAGATTAAAGAAAAATAACATATGTTATTAAACTACATTAAGTTTAATAAACTATAAGGCTAGATTAATTTTAAATAAAATTTAATTATTAACAAGACAAATAATTTATTTTCTGAATTGAAGGTCTAACAAATGTATCCTATTCAATCTTCTAATTTCGTCCCCTTCATCTAACAAGGAGATTGCCAGTACATCACAATGATTACTAAGTCTATTTAAGTATCTAGCGCTAAAACTATTCATTTCATTTATCTCAAAAGGAATTTTTAAGTCACTATGAATTTGTTTATTGGTTACAAACCAAGGAGCATTACCATGAGTCTTAGAACTTTTGACTGGTAACGTTGTAATATCTCGACATTTGACTGAATGGCTGTTCCCCACAGCTCAATGCCGTACGTCCAAACCGGCTTTAAAATAGCCTTGTAAAGAATTACCTTTTTCTCCAGACTAAGTTGAGATTTAGGCCCTAGTAGCCCGTATATTTTTTTAGTTTTAATATTTAGATAATTTCTCTTTGCCTTAATGTGTTCCTTCCACGTAAGTCGTTTATCGAGGTGCATACCCAAATATTTAACGCAATCCGTTTTTGGTATTTGTAAACCATTTATGTACCCTGGAGGACATTCATTTTTTCTTAATGCAAAAGAGACATGATTAGATTTCTCTGTATTTATAGCAATTTTCCACATAGTAAGCCAATCTTGTAATATATTTAATTCTCTTTGAACCATGGCAGAAGCTTCGATGTGATTTTCATTAGCAGCTATTATTGCAGTGTCATCTGCATAGGTAGCTAACGTAATATTATCTACTAATGGTATGTCCGAAGTATAGATAGTGTATAATATGGGACCTAGAACACTGCCCTGAGGTACTCCTGTGTGCATATTGAGAATCTTGGAAAGTTCGTCATCAACTTTAACATGAAACTTGCGATTTTGTAGGTAGGACTTTAAAACAGAGTAATATGGAGTTGGTAGATTAAGCTTAAGTTTGTATAGATGAAGATTAAATAGAAATTTTAAAATAATTGAGTACTAAAACGAATTGTAATTAAATATTTCAAAATTAAAGCGAATAATAAAACAGCAAATACAGACATACTACGTACATAAGAATTTAAATAATATTATTAAATCATATTTATCTTCTATTTTTTTTTATCTATTTTTCAGTTGTACTAATTGGTGATTCTGGTGTCGGTAAAAGTAATTTACTATCACGTTTTACGCGCAATGAATTTAATTTGGAATCGAAATCAACGATTGGTGTGGAGTTTGCCACCCGCAGCATAGAGGTAAATAAAAGAAAAATACTTTTTAATGCATAAGCAGAACGCTAACCGAAATATAGGAGGATAATAAACGTTAAAAAATAGGACAAAGAAGAAAACAGAAAGTTTTACCTTTAGTGGGGGTATTTATTATTGATTTTTATTTTTCGTTGTTTGCGCTTATAAAAAAAATTAGTACTCCTCGGTATAGAGTCCTCTTCACTAACATAAATATATAAATTCGGCATACATATATGGTTTATTTACTTTTTTTTTCTTATTATTCTCTAAAACAGTTTTTACATATTTTTTGCAATGAGAGACAAAATTAGTATAACACACACACACACACACACGTCAAAGGTTAACAAAAGTAATTGTTTAGGTCAGGGATATAAAAAAGCCAACAATATATTATGTACTGCTGCTGTTCATTGATGTTTAAAAAAGTTTGCAACTTTTTCAATTGCTACTAAATTGACAACAACATTTGGTTCAGAATAAAAGGATTTTCAAAAACAAAAATATCCGATTAAAGCTACAACAAAAACCATTTGTATATTATATAAACTTATTATTACATTTGTCCTTAGAATCGAACATTAATACAAGACAATACACTCAGGTCTCGTTTTATGCGATAGATGCGTTCCAAAAAACATCGCATATATTTTGAATTCGCATAGAACGATACGATACCAAAATCCTGAAAAACTGCATAAATTCAAATTTTAATTGAAAAATCAAAGCAAAATCGAATAAAAAAATCAACAAAAATAAGATAATTCATTATTTACAGAAAAAAACAAAATTATCCAAAAAATAATAAATAAATAATAAACTAAAGTTTATAATTCTGAATGTACGATCAATCATTCTGCATCGTTTTGGAATTGGTTCGACCTCACTTTTATCATTACATACCTATCAGGTAGTGCATACATATGTAGGGGACTAGATCAACGAATTTTTAGAAAGTTCAATTGTTTCTTCTGAATAAGAGTATTAAAGTGCCAGTTATTAAAAAGGAACAACACCTTTAAATAAAAGATTCTTTAAATCATAAGTAAGGATTGACTTTTGAAGGCTTTTATTGGCATAGTTAGAGCAATCTCATGCTAATCAATCGCCTTTCCAATTGGAAACCAACTAGAACGATTGATTTTCACAAGCTATTCGGCATAGAGATCTGACAGGCTCAAACTACAGCGTACAATCATAAGAGATTCCCAAATCAAAAAGCTTTTCAAACCGCAGGGAAATCACTGCCGCTTTCTGAATCAACAGCTTTGGTCATTACAACCCTTCAGTTAGGATTAACAATAATGATTATATCAGTGGTGCAAACTTGGTTTAATTTAACAATGATGTAAAAGTTTAAAAAGTACCATAACATTTTAAAATCTATAAAAAATCTATAAAAAATCTAAAAAAAAATTTCATTTAAAATCGCATAAATTCGAATTCGCATAAAAAAATCCGCATAAAACGAGACCCGAGTGAATTTTGTAGAGGTTTTCAATAACATATTTAATATAGTCAGGGGTATGGTATGGGTCAACAAAAATACGAAAGATAATAACCACTAAGGCTAAATTTAAAGAAAATTTACATGCAAATTTAGTAAATTGAGCGCCTAAAGTTTATGCCAAAAAGAACGAAGAAGTAGTGATCGTTCAGCACGACAACGCTTGGCCACCTGTTACAAAACTCGCCAACGTGGCCTCATAATGGCATGTGTCTTAACCCGTTTCTTATTTAGTGAGTATTTCACCTCTCGTATATTACTTGCTACGCCTGTTAGCTATCACTTGTGACAGCGCTTAAGATTTAAATCGGTTTTCAGGAAATCAAAAGACATAAAACCGCAAAATCACGAGCTGTTTCTACAGCAATAGATTTTCTTATAAATGAAGGAGACCGAAAACTGAATTACAACGATCCAATAAAAAGAAAATAGTTTAATAATACCGGCATTGATTATAAGATATTCATTCTAACATTTTAAAATAATCGTATTAATGTTAGATCCATACGTACTACATACGTTCAGTGTAGCAGACAGAGCAAACAAAAATGAAAAATACATGGAAAAATTAATAAAAAGTTGGGGAGATAATTGTCGTAAAAGGTGATAGAAAAAAAATAAAGAAGTAGGAAGTGATCTCATCAACCAACCAAGGTCAGAGATGAATCTCTCCAGGTCTGAAATTCTAATTAGACACTAACTATCGGAGGTTATTAAGCAAGTCATGATACGCATTCTGTTGCTCAACAGCCTCAGGCTTCTCTATATTTCCTCACAACTTGCAGAAAAAGGGAATGCTTCGTAATAGATTCTATATCCAGGTACCGTATTCATTCCGTTCTAGGACGAAAGAGCCTGAGTTATTATAACCTGAAAATTCTGTAAACCCATGTGATTCCGTGTGATCCGTTGGTCAATTAGCGCGAAAAAGTGTCCCAAGGGGCGTATTTTGCAGCGGCTTGCTTCTCTTGTGTGTACATATCAATATCGTTACCCCCAATGGCATATCACATAAATGACAACAATTATTGCAGGACATAAAACTAAACATAATTATCCTTAAAATAGTTCAACGGGTGTTCTCTTATTATCTCTTATGCCTTATGATATATGTATGTATATATGTGTGTTGATTTTTAAATCGTCTTGCAATACGAAATTCTTGTATTGAGATTTAGAGAATAGTAAAACTACTAAACTACTATAAAATATAAAAAAATAACCATAAATTATTATCCTTTTAATAAATTTTTATAAGAAATTACTTTTGTCGCAAGTATTATAATAAATAGAAGAAGTTTTTTTGACTAAAATCTTGTAAAAATAGTTTAAAGAACATTTCGTCATTATAAAACTTTAATATTTAAACAACACCATTGACGTTTTGTTAATTTTTATAAAAGGTTTAAATACCAGAAAATAAATACTAATAACCTACCAGGGAACACCTTAATTTTTTTTGTTTTGTTAATTTGCTTTTTTTTATTTCCTTTTTGTTATCCTTTAATCAACAAACGCCAACATCAATGACAATAATGATAAAAATGTACATATGTATGTATGCGTGTATATGTAGGTTGACGGCAAAACAATTAAGGCTCAGATATGGGATACAGCTGGTCAAGAACGTTATCGTGCTATTACTTCAGCTTATTATCGTGGCGCTGTTGGTGCTTTGCTTGTATATGATATTGCTAAGCATTTGACATACGAGAATGTTGACAGATGGTTACGGGAGTTACGTGATCATGCCGATCAGAACATCGTCATAATGTTGGTGGGCAATAAATCCGATTTGAGACATTTGCGATCCGTACCAACGGATGAAGCGAAATTATTTGCCGAACGTAATGGCCTAAGTTTTATTGAAACTTCAGCGCTAGATTCTACTAATGTCGAAACAGCATTCCAGAACATACTCACAGGTAAGACTTTAACACATACACACCCATATCAATTTTATATATAAAGTTTAAAAACTAAAGCTAAAATTTTAAAATTTTGTTTTGTGTAGAAATTTATCGTATTGTTTCTCAAAAACAAATACGTGATCCTCCGGAAGGTAACGATGATCGTATTCGTCCGGGCAATGATGTACCCATTGATCTTAAGCCGACTGTAAATAATGATGTACGCAAACAGTGCTGTCAGTGACCGCCTTATAGCTGCCCCCACAATTATTACACCTTTAATAAACAACAACAACAACCAGAAAGAGAAGAACACGCTAAAAGCCCATGTTATCTTTTAAATATAATTTCCATTACTATTCTCTAAGAAGCTGTTATTTAGTGTGTGTGACCACACGACTATATCCAACTCTAATTTAATGAAAAAATTGCCTTCAAATATTCCATCCATTTGAAGGCAGCGGTAATTAGTTAAAAACAAACAACAAGATGAGCAGAAAAACAACAGAATAGCTTCATTTTCAATTGAAAATTATAATTTTTTTTTTAAAATATTTTAAATTATTTCTCTATTATTTTCCTACTCTATTCCCCCTCAAAAGAAAATTAAAATAAATCAATCTTAAAGAAACTAGCAAACATTTCCTTTCCAAAACAAAACATAAAAAGTATATAAACAATAACATGATAAATGAAATCAAATCAAAACCAACCATACCGTTCGTTCTTATGTTACAATTTATAAACTAAAAAAGAAAGAGAAAAACTGATTTTTGATTGTTTTTTTTTTTCCTCTGTTCTTTAAAACATAAAATTTTTCCTCATTATTTGCTTTCATAATATTAATTTACTCCGTGTATTATTTAACAATTTAACTGTCTTGTTACGATTTTCATTTCCAACTATGATTTTGTTTTAATTCTATTTAATTTGCTACATTCAGAATTCAGTTTTAAAAAGACTTTTCGTTTTTAGTTTGCCTTTTAAAACATTTTTTTATATATAAATTTAATATTTTTACATTTTAAATTTATAAAAACAAAAAAAGTAAGAAATTTAAAAGCAAAAATATATAATATTAAATTAAAAATTAAAGTATATATATATATACATATATATATTTGCGCGTAATTTAAAGAAAAATAAAATAAAATTTAAATATAATTTCAAATGAAATAAAATTAAAATTACTACTGACTGTACGCGTTTTAAATAATTTTTGGAAGTATGATATACAAAAACTTGTAAGCTTTCGTTTAATCATATATGTACACAAAATCCCAATCAAATCGATGCGAGTTATGTTGTCATTTTATAGTTTGTTCAATATTTTCAAAATTACTTTTTAATTGATAGAAAAAGTAGAGCTGAAAATATCTTTTTTAATTAAGGGTACAAAAAATTAAATTAAAAAAAAAAAATTATATAAAAAGCTTTAATATGAACACAAATATCATTCAGATTATGTTAGCTGCGAAAGAAGGCACTCCTATACCTTGAGGCAAGAGCCTTCAAACATCGCAGTTTGCTCAATAAACGGCAGGAAAAATGTAAAAAGAAAACACAGAGGAGAATATAAACGAAGAGAAGATAAGAATACGTTATTGTAAGAGCCAAAGGAAAAGAGAAGAAGAAAAATAAAAAACGAATTTATCTCACCAACCAACTGCTACGAGAGAGGCAACCCTCAACGTCAGAAATCCTAACAAAGACTACCTGTCACAGCCCATTCAAGAAACGCCAATTAAGAAACTTTAATCTGCACACCAGGATAGATACATAGAATTTGGTCGACAGTTTCAGGAAAGAAAGAAAGTGAGGCTGCTTGATTCTCACAGAATGGTCTTTGCCATCGGCACATAATGTCAAATTAAAAATCTACTAGTATTCTTATAAATGTCCCAGTTTTAATATACACTCCGTTCTAGATCGCTTAAGCCTAAGCTTTAATGTCCTGCTGATTGTACAATCTTCTCTGCAACGCCATAAAGTATTCACTGAGTATTCCAAGGAAAGTCTAATTATCCGCTCCACCTGGTCCACGCACTTGTCCTGCAAGTTGCTCCTAAATCAGGCACAGTACCATTCTATACTTTTCAAACAGCCCAGTGGACGCCTGCAAAAGGATATCAATCTCGAGCTGATATAATGTCCTAGCAGCCTGGCTATGCACATAGACAGCTAGCCTACAATCCGGTTCGATCCCTTCCCAGATCGTATTCATTTCCTTGGAGTTCCTGAGCCTGGAATTACACACATCAAAGAGCCTATAGGATAGGGATGGTGTAAAGATCCCTAAAGCAGTTTAGAAATCGTATTTTCGTCGTGATAAGTTTCGAAAATATTTTTCAACGAAGATCTGATCCATTCTTTCCTGTAATGTTTATTCAATAAGAGTAAAAACTCAACAACTTTATTCCTTTTAACGTAAAATTTAAATAAACTGTTTTTTTTTTTTAATTTCATTATTTTAATTCTAATCACATCCAAAACACAGAATTAATTTATTTTCCATCACATAATTGAGGCACCCGTTATTTTTAATGAACACAGCCAAGAGAAATATAAACAGAGAGCAAAGATAAAAATAACAAGAGCACAGATAATGAACACAACCAAATTTTTTTGACGTTTCAATGTTGCTTTTCTGTTTTGATTTTCTATTTGAGTGGTAAAACACGCGGTGAAGAAATCTAGTAAAATTTTTGGATTTTCAAAGTAAAGTTTTTAATTTTTAAGAAGGAAAATGGGTAAATCAAAAAAGAAACATCCTAAAAAACGTACTGCTGCGTTTAAAGAAAGTGAACCTAGTGACTTGGTGGAAGCACCACATTCTTTTATTATACATCGCGGTCTCTCATGTCCCTATATAACAGATTTAACTTTGGATTTTCGTCGTATTATGGAACCTTTTACTGCCAGTGAACTTAAGGAAAAGAAAATGAATCGCATTAAAGATTTTGTGGCAGTTAGTAGTTTTTTCCACGTGTCGCATATGGGTATCTTTAATAAGGCAGCCACTCAATTGTCATTTAAAATTTTGCGCCTGCCCAGAGGACCAACTTTAACATTTAAAGTGCATCAATTTACACTGGCCCGCGATGTTATTTCCGTACATAAAAAACAATTTGTAGATGCAGATATATTTAAGCACTCGCCGTTGGTGGTCATGAATAATTTCACTGGTGATGGGAAACATTTGAAACTAATGGCGCATACGTTTCAAAATATGTTTCCGGCAATTAATCTGGCTGAGGTAAGTTTATAAAAATTAAAGAGAAAAGTAGTTTATAACTGCCAATTACTCAATTACAGGTTAATATAGCCACTATAAGAAGATGTGTACTGTTCTCATATAATCCCCAAACCAGTTTAGTGGAAATGCGCCACTATGCTATACAAGTAGTACCTGTTGGCTTGACGAAAGGTGTAAAGAAATTGGTTATGGGTAAAGTACCTAATCTAGCGAAATGTGAGGATATAGCCGATTTCATTATGCAGTAAGTTCAAACGAAAAAATGTAGTTTAAAGAGAAGTAGGTATAAGAATTTTCTAATTCATGTTTTTCTTTCGCTTTCCTTATAGAGATGGTAATGCTTCTGAATCCGAAGGTGAAGAAGATGAAAATTCCCAAGTAGTTTTGCCTCAAACTCTTAAGCGCAAAGGAAATTTGGAAAATAACAAATCAGCAGTGCAACTACACGAAATTGGTCCACGTATGACAATGCAATTAATGAAAATTGAAGAAGGTTTGCTTACCGGTGAGGTACTCTATCACGATCATATCATTAAGACGGAGGAAGAAAAAGAAGAATTAAGAAAGCAAATCGAAAAGAAACAAAAATTAAAAGAACAACGTAAAAAACAACAGGCTGAAAATCGTGCGAAGAAACTTAAGGAATTAGAAAAGAAAAATAAAAGTTCAAAATATAATCAAGACTCAGTAGCCACAGCAGATAATGACCAGGATGGTGAACAACAATTCAGTGACCTAGAGGATGATGCTGTCTACTATAAGGAGGAAGTGGGTGAAGAACCTGATGAGGAACTGTTCAAATCAACCGAGCCGGCGAGTAGAAAACGACCAAAATTACCCTACAGTTTAAAGAATAATAAAAAGCCAAAATTAGAAGGAAAGAGTGGTGACCCAGCAAAGAAGAAGGACTACAAAGGCAAGAAAAGTTTCAAGGATACTAAAAAGGGTTTTAAGAATGGATTTAAAGAAAAAAAATCCTTTAAATTTAACAAGAAGAAATAAAAACGATTTTAAAAACTAAATCAAATATTTCAAGTTGTAGCTTTTCTTAGATTTTATTTTATATCCGCTAAACAAACTTAACCGAACATTTTTTGTACCATACCCTTATACTGTTTATTACTATCCTTCCAACCGTCTTTAACCTTTTGATATAAATTGGCAAAATCTTTTTTATCTCGAAAATCTGCAACCTTTTCAATAGTGTTGTGAGCCAACTCAAACTCGTTCTTGTGATAGTACGCCATGGCACGTCGATACACACTTTTATCTGAGGGATTATTCATGGTATCTACGAAATTTGTTTGGTAGATGACATCATCATAGCGTTTTTCATTTAAAAGACAGGCAGCCAAATTGGTTTGTAGCTGTATAAACAAATCTTGCATATCTTTGCCTGCTACACCATCACGCTTTTTGGTTAAGCCTTCAAATTTCTTAAATGATATCAAGCACTTAGCTGCTCTGGCAAAATATTCATGGGCAAATAGAGGGTATGTTTTAAAGATTTTTACACCATTCTCTTTGTATTTGATAGACAAGTTATACATTTCTGGTACGGTAAGAGTTTGTATAGATTTTGATTCCTTAATTTCCTTTAGGCTCAAAATAATTTTGACTTCTTCCTCGGGCTTTTTAGTTTTTATAGTACATTCAGCTTTTTCACCCGGCATCATTTGCTGTACAAGTATCTCCAGATAATAATCAATTGGCGTTAAAGCACTACCCATTTCCATAGTTTGCTCGGTATTTATGGTCTCCTCATTAAGCCATCGACTTTCTCTTCCGTTCAGATTTTCGATCCGTTCAACAACAATTACAACTTCTGAAACTGGATGCGGTTTCTCCACTTTAGTAAATTGCAATTCCAGCACCTTTTTGTGCAAACCTTTGCGTTCCAGTTGCCATTCAGAGCCAACATACCATTCCATTTTGTGAACCATGTTTTGCAGCAATTGTTTATTATTATTTACCTTTCAATTTTTTTTTTTTAATTTACTATTTGTTTTCCTTTTTAGTTGTTTTTTATTGCAATTCTCGTATTTTCTATTGCGACTTTTTCTAACAAGCTTGGCAACACTGTATATTAAAGGAGTTGCCACCGTAAGAGAAGTGCAGTTATGGTATTGCTCGGTGGTTATGGTGGGCAACTTCAATTTATGGCATACATATTTACTTTACACTGTGACGTTTACAGCACAGCTGATTTCAGCGTTGTCCAAAGTTTCTTGTTTTATTCTATATGAGTCTTGTAACCCTTAAATGGTCTATGTACCCTCTAAGATACAACCACTAATAACTTTCGCACTTGGTTAATTTGCCATTACAACTCAGATCCTCACACCACCCATGTTCTGGTGAAATTTACTAAGCGTAAAAATTGTTGTTTCGAAGATGCAAACTCTGCGGATACCATATATGTATGTATGTATATGTCAGCTATCACATAACTTCAATGACATGCAATCAAAATTGAACGAAGTGTAGAGAGGACGTTGGATTAGGTTGGAAAGGGAAACGCAAGGAGACCCATTGTAAGATAATTTTCTATAGATAAATATTATTCCAAAGATACCCATCTAGCCAGTCAATTCAGATTATGGCCCCTGTTAGATCCTCATGTCCACCAGTTTCTGTAGACAAGGACAGTTATGTACATAAAACATGATCCACTGCTGCCATCAGCTACCGATATCAGAGATATCTTGATTCTATCTGCAGCTATATCTAAAAGTTCCTTATAATAGCACCTACCTTCCGCCTATTCATACTTAAGACTAGTTTCGTACCTATAAGATTGAGGCTAATGTACGATTGGTGACAAAATCCAAGTTTTCCTCAAAAAATTCTAAAGAAGTAGCTCAATCAACGTCTCTTATACACCCTATATATGCAACTACATATTTAAAAAGTTACGACAAATTTATTCCCCAGATGGTGACGCTTGCTTTATTTTTACAAATTAATGTCAGACTTTTAAGGGTTAATAAAAAAAATTATAAACATTTGCGCCAAATTTCTTCGTAACAACACTGTTAACATTTTTCCACTCACACTTCTATACTTATTAAGCGTAATTTAAATAAACAATTATTTTTAGCTTAACTAGCGCTGTTAATAGTTTTACTCCAGTTTTTTTTTTTTTTTATTAGTAATACATTTGTTGTGAAATTAATTTATTAATAAAACAGTAATAAAAATGAATTCAGTTGTAAAACGTGGAGCATTTATAGTATTTGAGGGTTGTGACCGTTGTGGGAAATCAACACAATCGAAGCTATTGGTCAACTACCTTGAAAAGACTGGCGTTCCAGTAAAACACATGGTATTCCCGGAACGTTTATCAGAAATTGGAAAAGTTATCAATGATTATCTCACCAATAAGCAAGAGTTAAGCGATGAAACCATACATCTTTTGTTTACGGCAAATAGATGGGAGCACAAAAGTGAAATACTGAAACTATTAAAATCAGGAACTACTTTAGTTGTGGATCGGTATTCCTATTCGGGTATAGTATATAGTACAGCGAAGGGTATGCCATTGAAATGGTGTATGAATCCCGAAAGTGGTTTGCCGCGGCCAGATGCTGTGTTTTATTTGAAAGCCAAAGTAGACGATCTATTGGACCGTGGCAATTTTGGAAAGGAAAGATATGAAAAGAAAGAATTTCAGAAAAAAATTGCTCAGTTATTTGACACAATTTACGAAACGGAAAAAAACTATTGGCATCTTATCGATGCTAAGCAAAGCCAAGAAGAAGTGCATTTTCAAATCAAACAAAAATTACCAGAAATTATAATGAATGCTGAAAACAGTGACGTAGAAACTCTGAATTGGTAAAAAGAAAGCGAATTGTTAGTTTTTGCTCATGTACATAATTCTAATTATAATAATAATTCTAATTATAATTATTTTACGCTTAATATTCTTTATGAAAATTATCTTTATTACATCGTATTTATAGTTATTGTAATGTAACTGGGTTTCCACTGAACTTTGGCAGCCTAATCGAACTTCTTTTTAATCTTTCCTTTTATGTAATTATTTTAAGCTTAAGATTCTTTATGAATATTATATACATACATACATATGTAGCTGTCATTACTTATTGGCTTCTTATATTTTTATAATATATGTAATAAGATAAGCCAATAAGTAATGAACAGCTACATATATAATATTCATAAAGAATCTTAAGCTTAAAATAATTATGTACATTATAAAAATAATAATATATATACATATATAATAAAAAAAATAATATAGGTTTCATAAAGTCCCATAAGCTAAAATAATTATTTTAAAAATATCAATTCTACGTATTTAAATAACATATTAATATATTGGTGCACAATAAATATCATATTAAATTCAATTTATTAAACAAATATTAAACGACTTCTTTAAGGTTGTTGCTAATTTCACAAATCGCTTCCAAATCTAAATAAAAGACGACATGTTATTTAGTGCACATATGCACAACAAAAGTCAATTACAGTCAATTAAATTCTTTTGTAAGATTCTCATTGTAAAAATAATATGAAATGTTTATAGAAAAATATACTTTAAATATTTATTCGCTCTTAATTCGAAAATATTTTACTAATTGATACAGAACAAAATTTTAACACTATACATCTTACTCAATAACATGGGTCGTATTTACCCCGCCGGATTCGATAATTTTTTCAGCTATTGCGGACATTTTCTTATAATGTTTCAGTTGTCGTCCAGAAGTAGCATTACGCAAATTGGTACGGCATCTGTCGTTAGCTTGATAACACCAAGCTTTCGTCATGTTCAACTCGTGTTGGGCAGTAGGTAACTGTTTCTGTACAGCTCGACTTGAACGTGACAATACTACAACCATGGAGTATATGTCGATAGCAGCATCAGCTAATCTATTAAGAACATTTTGTTCATGTATAATATTCTTACCATATTTCAATAGAAGTGATTCAACTGTTTGGCCAAACATATCAATGCATTCGGCCGTTGCTTTACCATAAGGCTGCAACTCTGTCACTACATAAGGTGATAAGTCTGTACCACCAATACCTACACTACTGGCAGCACGGCGAGAAGCTTCCTTAAATATTAAACCCAAATTGGCGGCCGGATTTTGGAAAGCCTTTTGTAATTCTTTCAAGTGGGAACCAGCATATTGAATACCCGTTAAAGCCACAAACAAACGCAGAATATCGTTGGTGCCTTCAAAAATTCTAAATATACGCAAGTCGCGCATAACTCGTTCAAGTCCGGTTTCTTTCATGAAACCCATGCCACCTAGAATTTGTATGGCTTCATCGCACACATACCAAGCAGCTTCAGAGGCAAATACTTTTGATATCGCGGCTTCTAAATGATAATCTTGACTGCCTGAATCCATGTTCTGTGATAGTATAAATGCCATTGATTCTGTAGCGTATTGCAATATACTCATTTGGGCAATTTTTTCCTGTATAGCAGAGTATTCCTTTAATTTCTTACCAAATTGTACACGATTATTAACATGGTCAACGGCTTTTTCAATGCAGTACTTCATGGTGCCAGACATTGTGGCGCTCATGCCGAAACGTCCGTTATTTAAAATATTCATGGCGACTTTAAAACCTTCACCTTCTTTGCCTAAAACATTTTCAACTGGTATTTTGGCATCTTCAAAATAAACTTCTGTAGTATTGGAAGCTTTAATACCCATTTTCTTTTCTGGTGGACCACTCGACACACCATCAAAACCTCGTTCGACTATAAAAGCAGTAACTTTATCTTTTTTATTGCCGGTTGCTTTATCAACTACTTCTGTTTGGGCAAATACGGTAAAAACATTGGCAATACCACCATTAGAGATCCAAATTTTTGAACCATTTAGTATGTAGTGTTTGCCATCGTCAGACTTTACTGCTCTACATTTAATCGAACCGGCATCTGAGCCAGCACTGGGTTCTGTTAAGGCAAAGGCAGCATATACTCTGCCAGTAGAAACTTGTGGCAAATATTTTGCTTTTTGCTCTGGTGTGCCATACAATATTATACCCTTTAAGCCAATACTTTGATGAGCACCCAAAGTGACACTCAAACCCAAATCACCGTAACCTGTAATTTGACCCAGACGTGCATAGTGGGTATTGTTTAAACCCAAACCACCATATTCTTGAGGCACTTGTAAGCCAAAACCGCCCATGTCCCATAACTGGTTTAAAGTATTTTCATCAGTTTTGCCATCTTCATCACCTTTAGCAGGGTTATTGACTTCTTTGTAAAATCTCTCAATAGGTTCTGCTATACTTAGGATTAACTCCTTCTCTGCATCACTCAGAACATCTGGGTGTGGAAAGACTTGTTTTGATACCAAATTGCCACGGAATATGTTGGCCATAAATGAACAATTTGTTTTGTTTTCTTCTTTAACATCCTGCTCCAATTTTCTTTTTGGCACAGCAGCTGTTGAATACCGTAAAAGTTGTTGTTGCGCTCTTGATATTTGTTTACCGATTTCCAACATTTTAAGTAAAATTATTTTTGTTGTATCGTATAAAAGGAAATTAAAAATGTTCTTGGACTTTGTTCGCTTCGATTCAGTTGTTGTCACAAACAAATCGTTTTAATAAATGTTTATTTGCAATCAAGAGTATTCCGAGAGGTAAACTACGTACAAAAGTAAAGTGAGATAAAAACAAAATAACCCTCGAAAATTTGTTTATTTATTCCAAAAATACCCTCTTATTAGATTGGGTTAGTGGTAACACGAAAAGCTTTTTGTTGCCAGATTTTAATGGGTCTTCTATTAAAGACCATACCCGACAAACATTTCGTCGATAAATATATTAATAATTTTTCTGTTTTGTTAACTTAAACTAAGGTTAAGGCTTAAATATTATCCGTTCAGATAAGATTTTAAGCAAAAGAACTTTTCCTTATTTTAGTACCACATCGTATACTATATTAAGGAGACATTTTATTTTCCACCTATATGTCAACGGTATCACCATCACCACATTAATGCAACAAAGATATGGCAACATTATCCCTTTGTTATTTTTAAATTCAATGATATTGGCCTCCACAATTTACTCAGTGAAAATCAGTTAGTGACCAAAGTCCAATCAGAGAAGTTTATTGTGAAAGAGGCGGAATAGCAAAAGAAGACTAAAAATGTTGAAGATCGGACAGAAAATTATTCAAGTTCCTAAAACAAATAATCTTTTACGATACTACGCATCTGCTGTGCCCAAAAGCAATGTCAAGCGTGAAACTAAACAAGAAGCGAAAACGAATGCCTCCTTTATGGCGAACATTTTTCGAGGAAATTTAGTGTCGACTCAGGTATTTCCATATCCTGATGTAATGACACAAGACGATAAAGAGCTGGTGGGCAGTTTAGTTGATCCTATTGAGAAATTTTTTGCTGCAGTCAATGACGCAGCTAGAAACGATGAAAATTCTAAAATCGATGAAAATACTCTTGACCAATTATGGGAGTTGGGAGCCTTCTCCATGCAAGTGCCAAATGAATTCGGTGGTTTGGGTTTAAACAACACCCAATATGGTAGACTTTGCCAAATTGTAGGTGCCAATGATTTGGGTTTGGGCATTACAATTGGCGCTCATCAAAGTATTGGCTTTAAGGGTATTTTGTTGTACGGCACACCGGAGCAGAAGGCCAAATATTTGCCTCAGGTATCTACCGGTAAAGTGTATGCTGCATTTGCTCTAACGGAGCCAAGTGCTGGCTCAGATGCTGGTTCAATTAAATGTAGAGCTGTTAAATCTGCTGATGGCAAACATTATGTTCTAAACGGTTCCAAAATTTGGATTTCTAATGGTGGTATAGCTGATATTATGACAGTATTTGCCCAAACCGAAATCACAGATGAAGTTACTGGCGAAAAGAAAGACAAGGTTACCGCTTTTATAGTAGAAAGAGGTTTTGGCGGTGTAACCAATGGTGCTCCTGAAAAGAAAATGGGCATTAAGTGTTCCAATACTGCAGAAGTCTATTTTGAAGATGTTAAAATTCCCATTGAAAATGTTTTAGGTCAAGAAGGTGAAGGCTTCAAAGTAGCAATGAACATTTTAAATAACGGCCGTTTTGGCATGGGCGCCACTTTGGCTGGCACCATGAAATACTGCATTGAAAAGGCTGTCGATCACGTTAATAATCGGGTACAATTTGGTAAAAAACTCAAAGAGTATGCTGCTATACAAGAAAAAATTGCTCAAATGAATATGATACAATATGCTACTGAATCAATGGCTTTCCAAATTTCTCAAAACATGGATGCCGGAAGCCAAGATTATCATTTAGAAGCCGCGATATCAAAAGTATTTGCCTCAGAAGCTGCTTGGTATGTATGCGATGAAGCCATACAAATTCTGGGTGGCATGGGTTTCATGAGAGAAACCGGACTTGAACGTGTTATGCGTGACTTGCGTATATTTAGAATCTTTGAAGGTACCAACGATATTCTACGATTGTTTGTGGCTTTAACGGGTATTCAATATGCTGGTTCCCACTTGAAAGAATTACAAAAGGCTTTCCAAAATCCGGCCGCCAATTTGGGTTTAATATTTAAGGAAGCTTCTCGCCGTGCTGCCAGTAGTGTAGGTATTGGTGGTACAGACTTATCACCTTATGTAGTGACAGAGTTGCAGCCTTATGGTAAAGCAACGGCCGAATGCATTGATATGTTTGGCCAAACAGTTGAATCACTTCTATTAAAATATGGCAAGAATATAGTACATGAACAAAATGTTCTTAACAGATTGGCAAATGCAGCTATTGATATTTACTCCATGGTAGTGGTATTATCACGTTCCAGTCGAGCAGCTAAAAATAAATTACCCACCGCTGAACATGAACTTAATATGGCAAAGGCTTGGTGTTATCAAGCCAACGATAGTTGCAGAACAAATCTGCGAAAAGCTACATCTGGTCAACAACTTAACTATTATAAGGATATGTCCACCATTGCTGAAGATGTTATAAATCATGGTGGCGTAAAATCAACACACGTTATTGAATAAGTAAATAAATAAATGAATCGGTAGTATTATCTTTTGTGTTTAAATCGAGAATTTTATAATTATTGTTAAATATTTTTATATTAAAATGAAACGAAATAAATTAAATATATGTACATACAAAAAGTGATATTAGTGAACGTAAACTTCGAATTGCTTTTATTTTCTTTTTGGTAAACAACTAAAAACTATGTACGTCACCATACAGAGATTATGATTAAACGTACTTGGGAAGCAAAGTCCAAAATGATATTGACAATAATTTAAAACAACAAAATACGTGAAAAATATTGTTATACATATAAAAACAACAAAAATGTTTGTTAATAAAAATTTAGGTCGAAGTCTAGAAAAAAACGAAACAGTTTACTGAAGAATTATAAAAGAAACGGAATTAAGCGTTCACACTAGGCAAGTAACAACAAAAAGATAGGAGTGTAGTTTGGTATAAGAAGGAAAGTAAATTTAATTTAATTATTGAAATAAATATAAAGCAACTCAAATATGTAAAATCTTATTTAATTAGTGGTGATACTATTTTATAATATTTCAAGTAAAAATAGCCGTTTCTTGACCAGTTTTATATTCCGTTTAGATTTTGTGTTTGACCTAAATATTGCATTTGCCAAACAAATATTAAAAATGTTTAAAGATTAGACGTAATAACAACAAAGATTCAAAGGAGAATTGAAACATCGTACATTTTGATTTATTCCATTAAAATGTTTTCTGTTTTATCACATAGAAATGTTTGCGTCAATTAATAAAATGTCTAGCGATTTGTGTCGTTCATATCATTAGGCATGTGATAATATTCATACTATTAAAATAAGGTTATCAATTCAAATTTGTTTGAGATAATTTTTACTGTTGAACCTTGCCTATACAAAAAAAAAAAAACTCATGAAATTATGAATTAGACCTAAAAAGTGTTCAAATATTGTTAAAGTTATAGAAAATGTTATCAATAGTAATTTCAATAAAATTATGACAGAAAGTGTTCAATAAAAGAAGAAAATGTTATCGTAATTCAGTTTTTAAGGGGGTATGAGTGTATAGCACAATAAGTTTTTTCCACTTACATATCATGTACAAAAAATATTGACCAATCGAAAACGAGAAAGAAACTTTACTTAGAAAAACAGTATACTTTGAACTTAAGTAAGCGAAGGAAACAATTGGTTAAACGGGAAACCTACATAAAAATAGGAAACTAAAACTGAAAACATCCTGGTCCGTTACACTGTATCGTGAATAAGGAATTCATCACTCAAAATTTCTGTGTAATTGCATTGTAATAGATAAAATAAATAAAAATTAAAATGAATCTGGTGCAGAGCGGTCGATTAGTCCACCAATGGGACGTAGATGGCCATAATAAAGAAAATTACAGAATATCTTTTATAGATTGCTTATAGCCTAGGTTTGAGCAATCAATTCTAGAACACAATAGGTTCCGAATGTGGGGAGGAGATATTGATAGGTTTTTAAAGGTGGAAAGCACTAGTATTTGAGACAGGATATCCTTTCTTTCTGCAGCATTAAATGTAATTACTATAATCTGCCGAGGACATTATGTCCCTGACCTGGCGTACAAAGTGAAGGCTCAAGATTATTGGCCGGAGTTTGTTCAACGGCCGACTTCTCCCACAATCTCACAGATAACCAAAGTAAGACAATTCAACTGGACTGTTTGGTAAGAAAAGCAGGCAGGAGTATTAGAAAAACCCAGACAATACAATTGAACAACAGAGGCACATTCATAAAGATCGAAGGCCAAACAGTCATCAAATTTGCAATCTCGGTGGCATAGTTACATCAAGCAACTGCATTTAATTTTGGGTATTTAAAGGCCTTATGGAGAAATTCAAGTCTATGAAGAAGATTAAAATTAGAACTTTAGATGCCTGCCTAGATTGAAATGAAACGTGGCTAAATATACCAGCTAGACACAAAAATATCAAATATTTGCCGATAAGTACTTGCGTGTTATACATCGCTAATCCTGAAACGAAGACCTTTGGATGTTATCGAATCAGGCGCCTATCCTATGCAGATTTGCCAAACCAAATGGAGATAGATGGATGGGTCAAACATTCTTGAAATATTTGTCTGGATAGACCACGTAAAACTTGAAACGATACATTCTGGTTTACCTGAAACCAATTAATCAAAATTAAGACTTTAGCTTTAAATAATTTTCAATGGAAACGCTTGTTGATATGGCATCCAACTGCAAATGCGTAGTAATGTTCTACATGGGGATCTGTGCGCAGCTGTATGTAAATGCCTTTAGGGGATTCGCTAGCGTATTGCAAGAACGAAATATTTAGTTAATGGAAACTATCCTATATACCTTATTTGGTATTAAATAGAGAAAATCCTCTACTGTTTATATAGCTGAAACTTATTAGATTTTGATGTTCAGAAAACGCAGGTTATAAAAAAGTTCACGACTTACCGACATTTTTTGTTGAAATTTTTTAGGTTCTCCTTAATATACTTCGAAATCGAATTTATATTTATTGTAGCTTTTTAATTACGCTTTTTCTCTAATATTCACTTCACAATCTCTTAATATAATCACTATAGATATCTTAATTACTCCAAAAATTGTAATTCTCGCCTCCATTTTTGTTAAAATTTAACTGCAGCCATATTATAAGCTTTTAATTTAATCCATCATTGCCAGTATAAAATTTAAGTAAGTATTGCCAACCTAATAGGGAATATTATTGTAATATAAGAATAGTTGGTCGTTAACAATTTGGAGATAATTGTTTGAATTTGTATTTAAATTTTATTTCTATTTTTTTTAATTCAATAAAAATATGTGATAAGCTTTGAATGGTTTTGAGACTAGGTTAAAATAGAAAACTGAGTTCTATATGGCTATATAGTAAGTCTATCCAACTTCTTTGGGTTAGACAGGCACCTCTACACGCCTACCTCCTAAAGTTCTTAATGATTTAATTAAAGAAAGAAAAAAAAAAACAGTTTCAATTATTTTTTCATGTTTAGTTTATTCTCCATTTCAATAATATATTTAATTTTCCTCAAAAGTAAGTTCATATATATATTTTTTTTTAATTTCATTATAATACTAGTTTAATTTCATCTCTTTTAAAGTTTGATGTCTGTTTATTTATTTTTCTAACTGTTTTACAACAAAGTTACTTTTTGATGACGGTTTTGAGTATTATTTCTTATAGGATTCAGTTTTTTTTTTAAATTTTATTCAGAACAACATAAGAGGTTGTAAATAACAATATTTTAAATAAAATATAAAAAAATATGTATAATAAAAATTTAAAAAAAAATTATAGTGTTATTGTGATAGGAGGGTTTGCTAAAGTGTTATTTTAACAACTTTTTTCGTTTTGGGTTTTTTTTTGTAAATATTCATTTTAAAGTGCTGTCTACAATTTTTTTATTTTTATTAAAACCAATTTATTTTGTTTTTCTATGGTATGAAAATATATTTTTTATTTGTTTTATTGTTATTATTGTAAGGTGACTAGAAATAAAAAATACAGTTATTAAATAAAACCATAATGAACTTAATGGAAAAGAAAAAAAAAACTTACAATTTTAAAATCATTTAAAAATTAGTATAAATATACTGGTTGTTCTTCAAAATGTTTTCCAGTTTTCTTCTCGTGTAATATTTAAAAAAAAAAATGTAGAAATAAAAATAATTAAATTAAATATTTATAAATTATAAATTAATAATAATGTTTTGGGCTAATCTTTGCATATAAATAAAGTTTTTATTGAGCATTTGGGTTACAGTGGGTGTGATGTATTACTATTATACTATTTATTATCTTATTATTTTTGTTTTGCTATTATTTAATGAAATTTGTGTAAGATAAATTTTATTTTTTTCAGTGTGTTCATTTCATTTTAAAAAACATAATTTAAAAACATTGTAAAACTTTATTTAAAAGTTTAATAACTTAAATTACTTATGGATTTTCAAATACGTTTGTTAGTGCAATTTTATTAATAAATTAAAGCGACATTTTTCAATTACAAATCAATTGCAGAATCAGGTTATTGTCGAAAACCATGTGTATGAAACGATTTTAATCCATATTTTTTTTTTTTATATATGGAATATCCTTCAGAGATTAGACGTTTAATTTCATTTTTTTTTTCTAGAAACTGTAATAAATATTTAAAATTGGAATATGGACACAATTAAGTCTGTTTAATTTCAAAAACAATTTAATTATTTGTTTTCCTAGACGAGTTTTCCATTTTAACTTTTTTTTTTTCTAATTTTGGTGTATTTTTTTATATATTGATTTTTTTTTGTTACTATTATTAAAATTTTACTCAAACTGTTTGTTTACTTTTACTTTTATTTTTTTTTTTTTAATTTTTAATTCATTAAAAACATTTCTTTCAATTTATTTTTACTTCTTTTTTTAATTTCAAAATCTTATGAAATCAGCACCAAAACTTTATATATTTTCATAAATGAATTTAAAAAAAAAAAATCTTGCACTTATTAATTTGGAAAAAATAATTTTAAAAAAATCTGTTGATTTTTGGCGAATTTTTTTTTTATTAAAAACAAAACAAACAAAACTTTGGCTTAATTAGAAAACTATAAGACTTATAAAAGAACTAATTTGGACTTTTGCTTTTTAATTTATAATAATAAATATAAAAAAAATTGTGTTTTGTATTTTTTTTTCATAAAAATTATTGTGATAAAAAAAAATTTGTTTTTAAATTAATTAAAATTATTTTTATTAGTTCGATAATCTTAACAAAATATAACATTAATTAAATAAAAGGCGTCAATTTGTTTTGCTTTAATTAATAATTTGAAACTCAATTACAGTTTAAATACAATTTTGCTTATGTATGTTGTCTTTTTGTTTATTTATTTTATTTTAAAACTATAATACAATTATAATAAAATCACATAATACTTATTACATAATTTAAGCAAATATATAGAAATATTCTTTAAATTACGTCCATATAAAATATTTATAATACAAAACTTAATAAAAAGTTTTTTTTTTATTTTTTATTTATTGACATTTTATTAAACAGCCATGTTCTTTAAAAAAGTTGAATCAAAACAAATAAGCAATTGGTAAAGCATGATGTAAGTATAATTTTTAATTCGTTGGATAAAAAAATACTACAAAATGGAAAATTCAATACAAAAATTGAATTACATCTCAAAAGAAAAACATTTCTCTTAAATAGATAAACGACCTAACCTAACCTAATAGCAATTTAACTTATTAAATTTACTATCTGCGGAATTCAGAATACCATCGTCAGGAACATACTTTTTAAAACTCAATACAAAACCATAAATATATTTAAATACTATCTTTAAACCGCTTTCTTTTTTATCCTTTGAAAGAATTTTACTTGAATATTTTCCATTTATTCTCATTAACGAGCCTTTATATCCACTTTCTAACATGGCTGTTTATTATTATATTTCTTTCATCATTATTATTTAATTAATTTCATTGCTTGTGTTTTTTTTTTTTTTTTGTTTAAATATTCTTTGCGAGTCATTATTTGTTTTTCATTAAAATATAAAATCAATGTGTCATAAAAATTTGTTTAAGTTTCCATAGGATCTTAGTTAGTTTTCGTAAAAAATAGAAAGAAAAAAAATGTCTTTTACAAACAAATTAATTCATTTCTTAACGATACTGTGAACACGAAACCAATACCAAGTTTCCCTTACAAGCTTTTTTGGCAGCCATATTATCACGTTTATGTGGTATATGTGCGTATAACATCCCGTATAATAGCACGGCATAATGGACATTGGCCACCGCCTACACCACGCCATTGTTCTATGGCGCAATCGTAACACATGCACATATGGCCACAACTATAGAGTACAGAATCAATTTGATTTTCATAACAGATTGTACATTCCGCAGCAGCTGAATCCGTATGATCTATTAATTTATTACTGGTAACAGGGGCACAATTGGCAGCGGCAATAGAAGAGGCAGTATTGGGCTAAAAATCAATCAAAAAATTTAAATAAATTATTAATAAAAATCAAAAATACAATAAATTTGTTTTTTTTTTTTTCTTTAAATGTACAACAATTGACCTTGACTTTTTAATAAATAGCCAATTTTTTAATTTAATTTAAGAAAGGCAAGCAATTAAAAACCAAAAACAGAGGAAAACAAAAACTCACCTCCATAAATTGTGCGTTATTAATATTCCCAACTAGGGCAGTAACATTTGAACTACTGCTGGCCCCACTTGAACACGCAGCGGCAGCGTTGTTAGTTGTCGAGACGCCAGCAATGGCGACAGCATTGGTATTCGTTATATTCGTTGTTTGATTGATACGTGCCTGTGAAGCCGACAAAGCACTATTCAAATCCATTGCTGAAGTGGCAGGCGGTAAATTTACAACCAAAACTGTACCTCCACCGTTGGGTTGTATTTGTATCATTTCGCCATTCGATGGCACGCTAATCATGCGACCGCCGCCGTTGCCACCACCTCCAGTGGATGGCGGTGAACAAGTACCGTTTAATATACCTGAGGTGGTACCGGCTGCTGTCAAATTATTTGTCGATTGCAACGACGCCAATGTAGAGGAAGAGGCACTTATAGTGCCATGTGTAACATTTATTTGGGAGGGATGGATTATTTTGCGATTATCAGAGATTTGGCTATTCAGACTATTGATCGATTCAGAGACGGGAATATTGACAATACGTTGCGAGGAGCCAGCCACCGCTGACGTTGGATAATTGACCATATTAGGCAGTTGTTGGCGGAACATACGTACCGATTGAGTAGAACCATAAACATCTAAAAAGGCCCACAATTGTAAGGATTGATCAACATGCATTACAACAACCGCTGGGCCATTATTTTTGCTAATGGTCACCTCACCATTGGGTGCCACAAAGAAGGCGATTTCATCGCCTCTCTGAGGAGCTGCAGCAATATCTTTACTGACCACCCAATATTCCGGACGATCTAATAGAAAGTCCGAATCATTGGGTAAATCTCCTGGTTGCAAGGCAGCCGGATTGCAGGAAGTCAAACCCAAAGCTAAAGCGCCCAGATACATTTGTTCGGTTTTTAAGATCTGCACAATAATCTTTTCGCCGATTCTAATGGGACGGGCAGTGAATACATAACCTTGACAGAAATCATTTTCAGTACGCGAGGCTATAAAACGATCATGTGATAGACGTACATTACGTCCTTTGGTAATATGAAATGGTACTGGTATTAAACGTCCATTGTTATTATAACGTAAAGGTGGCAAGCCATTGGCTAAGTCAGCAGCTAAAGCTACTTGATCGCCGGTCAAATTAAGCGACTGCATAGAAGTCATAACAGTGCGTTCCAATTCATGTTCGTATTGACCAGCTGTAGGCAAAGATCTTCTCGACTGTTGATTTGGATGATGAGGATTTAAGCCGCCAGCAGATATTTGTGGCCCCGGCAAGGTACCAGTCATGCCGGCTGTCATTAAAGAAGGCGGCAAACCAACACCACCACTCTGTTGATACATATAAATGCGTGCATCCAAAAATTCTATAGCCGTACAATTGCCATAGATATCGATAATAGTCCATAGCAGACCTCTAGTATCAATGCCCGACAAAATAACACCCTTCTCTTCATTATTAATGCCATAGATGACATCACCCGCTGAATTGACATAATAGTATAGAACGTTATCCTTTTCACAGTACTGTTCATGCAAAGCTTTAGCCCAGAAACCAGGACGATTTGTTAAATCTGGACAAGCATATTTCGGCAAAGAACCCTCCAGTGTAGAGGGATCATTGCTAGTGAAACCAAAACGTATGCCACCATTCCAGTTATTGGAGATTTCAGCGAATTTCACACAAATACGCTCATTAATACGCACCGGGCGGGCCGAAAAGGTAATGGCGCGACAAAAGCTTTCAAAACGTCGGGCCAATGTACCGTCGCGCGATATGCGTATATTATCACCATGAACATGATGAAACTGTAAAGGCGGCAAATTATTGGGACCAGGGCAAGATGAGGGTGAACGACGTACTGCGAATAAAAATTAAAAAAAAGAAAATAAGACAAGAAATTAGTCAAAATAGAATACATTTAAAAATATCATTAATAATATGTAAATGATCGTTACATCGTCTATTTGTTATACTAGGCAGGCACATTTATGTATAATGGATTGTAAAACTTCTTAGAGGATACAACGAGCCTTGGATTGAGTCTATACGACATCTATCTCTATGATAAAATCTGAATTAGGTTAGATTAAGCCCATAACGGTACTACGATTCAATATCCAACCTGAATCAAATAAATACTATGGAAAAATCCCCACTAACAAAACAAAACATCAATATGGCTGCAATTTTTATTTTAGAGGGTTCAAGAAGTTTCATTTCTTCATAGCAAAAGTCCGTCACTGAGGTGAAAAATAGTCGACTTCTCCTCCTCAGATCTACGCATCCGGCACAAATCATTCCAAGTTTATTACCAATTGCAATTGTGCGGTATCTGGTCATCTGATTGGAGGAAAGAATACAATCGGTCCTCTTCTTAATTATATTAGATTAGCAGAGCACAGCACACAGGATACCTACAGTATGTACCCTCCTCCTGTTAATATCGAAGTTGAGTCTTTCTGTTACGAGATTGAAGTAAAGAATTCAATCGAAATGGTCAGAATTCTTCAACAGATAAGGTGCAGCAGGGCTTTATCAAGACACCACGAAATTTCACAACTTTGATAATGATTAGAAAGTTTTGATGAATCTATTACATATCCTGAACCTTACACCTTCAAGTTCGAGATTGTTAGGACATTATTCCCACAGGGCCAGCCCTACACTTTTAAAAGTAGGCAACCGGAGTGGGCTCATACCATACCCGAGGTAACAGGACAGGAGGTACTTGCAGCATGCACTAGAATAGGAGATAGGAAAACACCGAGGCCAGATGGAATCCCGAATGGGGCACTTAAGGTGGCTATCCGGCATAGACCGGATATGTTCGACAATGTGTTCCACAGGTGTTTCGTCGAGGGTGTTTTTCCACGTAGATGGAAGAAGCAGAAATTGGTTCTCATCCCAAAACCTGGCAAACCTCCATTCGAACCATCGTCGTCGTACCGTCCCATCTGCTTACTTGACACGATGGGGAAAATACTGGAGAGGATAATTACAATCGACTGCTGATATGTGCCGAGGCAAGGGGAGCTCTCTCGGACCTGCAATATGGATTTAGGAAGGAACGGTCCACGGTGGACGCGATAAGGAGAGTTGTCGACATTGCAAGAGACGCAATAGAGGGCGAAAGATGGAGATTTGGCACCAAGGAATACTGTGCGGTTGTCACACTTGACGTTAGGAACGCGTTTAACTCGGCGAACTGGGGGCGGATTATGAGAGCCCTTTTCAACATGGCTACACCGCCATACTTAATGGAAATTCTAAATGATTACTTTCAGGACTGGAAGGTAATATACCTAACGGATGAGGGAGAAAAGGAATACGCAGTAACGGCGGGTGTCCAGCAGGGCTCTGTACTTGGACCACTACTGTGGAACATTATGTACGAAGGTGTACTTAGACTGCAATTGCCAAACGGGACTACAATTGTGGGCTTTGCAGATGACATTGCCATAGTCTCAGTCACTAAGACGGTAAAGGAAATAGAGGAGAAGACGAACATAGCGATTCGAAGAGTTGGAGCGTGGCTTGATGAGGCAGGTTTGAGACTTGCTGCACATACAAACGGAGGCCGTTTTGATAAGTGGCCGGAGGATAGTGGAGAAGATGGAAGTGACCATTGGAGACACTAAGATCGCATCGAAGAGGGCGATAAAATACCTGGGAGTGATTATCGACGACAGGCTGAACTTCAAGAAGCACGTTAAATACATCGGCGAAAAGGCATCTGTAACCCAGGGAGCACTGATGAGGATGATGACGTATATCGGAGGATCAAATCCATTTAAGAGGAGCATAATATCGAGGGTTGTAACGTCGATAATATTATATGCTTGCCCGATATAGTCGGAGGCACTCTCGGTGGGGATGACAAGAAGGAAACTGTCCTCGGTGTATCGTCTAAGCGCGATTAGACGGATAAGTGGCTTTAGGACAGTGTCTGAGGAAGCGGTACTGGTATTGGCAAAGACAATACCGATAGACATATTGGCGGATGAGATGAGGCGGATATACTTTCGCCGTCTCGAGTGTCCAGGACAGACAGCAGCTATAAAGGCGGAGGAACGAAGGACTTCCATGCACAAATGGCAGTCACGATGGGAGAACAGTTTAAAGGGAAGATGGATGGAGAACAAACATTGCGAGCTGAACTACTACGTGACCCAGTTCCTAACTGGTCATGGATGCTTCAGGAAGTACCTGCACAGATTTTTACATGATACTTACCCTATATGCCCAAACTGTGTGGATGAGGAGGAAGATGCGGAGCATATTCTGACATGCTGCCCCCAGATTTAGATGGCTCGGAGAGACGAGTCTAGGACCAAACTGGCTAATGGAAGAGCTATTGAATTGTAGGATTCTATGGAGTCAATATAGTCAGAGAATGGCTGAAATTATGCTAGAACTCCGAAGACTGGAGGAACGGAGGCGAAACTCGACTTAATGTGATAAAGCTTTAAAGCTAACCAGCCCTCCGCGAAGTAATACCTTACGGCAGTCCCGCTGAGGGAGAGTGGTTGAAGAATGTAGGGGGTGGGTTTAGTACGTAGGCACCAGTGATGGTGAATCGTGCATGCTTTTTGTTGGAACAAAAGTATCTTTCGAAGATTCCCAACTCCGGCCCAAGACAAAAAAAAAAAACACCTTCAAGTTATCATTTAATGGTGCACAAAAGTTTAAATTTTATAGAGACCTGCAAACGGAATTTTTGGATCAGTTTTTTGCGATTAAAAGGCCAACAAATCGATTTATTAATTAACCACGATCAAACAAGATTTTAAGCTTAAAAGAATTATTAAAACCTGCTGTTCTTGATGTCACAAACAAAATTCTTATTTGCTTTGTTAGAAACTCTAGTATTAAAAAGTGTTGCAGATAAGATATGGAGGAATTTATTTAAAAAAAAAAATACAAAATTTTTTTTTTATTTTGTTAATAAAATAGTGAGTGTTTTGCTTTATTTATTTTGTTTGCGGTTTCATATGAATTTATGTATTTAATGTTACGAAATGAAGGATGTGGTTAAATGCTTTGGGTTAAATTTAGTTTATGAAATAAGAACATGTGTATTTTGATGTATAAAAAAACAGAAAAGAAGGGACGAAATGAAAGATAAAAAAACGATACCTTAAGATGTGACAAGTGCAAAAATAACATTTACAGAAGCTTAAAAAAATAAACTCCCAACAACAACAACATAAGGATGATGATAGCTTGTCTTGGCGCGTGCCATACATAATAAAATAAAACTAAACTGGCGACACAACAAATATCAAAAATGCACATGTTTTTCGCATTATTTTTTTAACAAAAGCAACATCTATGTATCTACCCCCAGATAATTGATGATGTTGCTAAAAGAAAAACTTACGCAAAGAAAAAAAAGAAAGAATATATGCTTTGACTTGCCTTGCCTTGCCTTGTGTGAGCCGCCTATAGTTATGTACATATAAGGAAATATTTAAAAGAACTATATAAACAATGCCATATTTTATATATAAACAGCTGGCTTTTTTTATTATTATTATTATAGGACTTCAAACAAAACCTGATTTAAGAAGAGACAGCAAAGAAAGGAAAGAAAAAAAGATCTTGAAATACTTTTAAATTTTTTAGACTTAGGTTTGTCTTTCCAAGCTACGAAATAGGACAGGTAGTCGTGTCTCATTTTCGTACTCCTTTACATACATACATACATATATATATAGGGTCTGCCAAATAACTTTTTTTTTTTTGAAAATGCTTTAAAAAAACTACTGAATATTTTCTCAAATTTCTTTTTTTTATTTGAAAGTACAGGGTGGGGCAAAAGTCGCGAAGGGATTTGAAAAATTAATAACTTTTCTAATTTAATTTTTTTTATTATAGGACTTATAAAATAAATCTGGGAGATTAATTATGGAAGGTTACAACGTTATCCAGCGAACCAAAATCATAGAACTTTATTTTGAACATCATCGATCAATAATTCAAACTCAACGAGCCTATCGTCGTCATTTTAATGTGCGGAATTCACCATCCGAATCAATTAGTGACACGTTTTCAGGAACAAGGCTCAGTAAGGGATCTTCCACGAAGCGGAAGACCACATTCGGTAATTAATGAAGCAAATATTCAACGCGTTCTGGAGAGTGTTGAGGAGAATCCTGAAAAATCAACTCGAAGACGCTCTGCTGAGCTGCAAATGTCTCGGCGGTCTTTACGCAGAATATTAAAGGGAAATTTACATCTTTTCCCATACAAGCTGCAGTTAGTGCAAGAACTAAAGCCACGAGATTCCCAAGAACGATTAAACCCCTTCGTGACTTTTGGCCCACCCTGTACAATCCTTCCGGTTAATAATGGAAAATAATTTCATTCAAATGGCTGCCTCGGCTGGCCATGCAGCATACATGGGCATACTGCATTATAATTCTAATGCATTAAGTTTTTCAGTATTCAGTAAATGTTTACTGGTAATGAAATTTAGATTTCATTTTGTAACTGTAATTTTTTTCAGTAATCAGTAAAAATCAATTTTTACTGAAATTTTACTGGTATTGCAAAGTGCCCATCTATGCCATGCAGTAGCCTACACGATCGGTTCAATTTTTAAGCACATTATCGATTGTGTGCAGCTGTATTTCACCAATGGCTTCACGAATATTGTCCTTTAAAGCGTCAATTGTCTCTGGCTTGTCGGCGTAACACTTATCTTTGACGGCACCCCACCACAAATAATAGTCCAACGGTGTCAAATCGCAGCTCCGAGGTGGCCAAACGACATCAGCTCTGCGGCTGATAATGCGATCTTCAAAAACCGGGACGCAAAACATCGAGTGTAGCTTCGGCTGTGTGGCACGTAGCGCCGTCCTGTTGAAACCAAATGTTACCAATATCCTCCTCTTCAATTTTTGTGAACAAAAATTCATTCAAATGTTCAATTGTTGAGAACGACGGTGAATTGATGTTGATGGCGCTTCACGCACACTTTCTGCTACAGCAGCTATATTCACGGGTGTACGCACTGTTTTTGGCTTTTCACGCTTTGGTTTATCGATGAGGATGCCAGTTTCTTTCACTTTTTTTCACAAGATAACGAACATACGGAGCTGATGGTGCTTCTCTTCTTCCAAAATCCGTACGTAATTTTCGCACACATTCTGCAACATTACCATGATTTTCAAAGTAATGTCACAATATTTCCCAGCGTTGTTCAAGCGTATACACAACCATATTCGTTCAGCGGAAGGATAAAACTAATTATCTGTCAAATCAGACATGAGCTAAGTGTTAGCATTCACGAAATAAGCACTAGTTGAAAAAAAAAAAACGTTAGATGGCGGACCCGATAGTAAAAATTGTTTAATAAAATTTAGGGGTTGATCTTAAGCCAAGTCTCTTGAAATATAAAGAAAGAGCATTTTTAGTTACTTATTGTATGTACATATAGTGTAGTAGAGGCAGTGTGCTGGCAAAATTTAACGAAATATTAAGGGTGATTTTCTCCCTGTTTGCTTTGGGGTAAACGAGAAATACGACAGATGTCTTTTTGATATCTGAAAATAATTTAAAGAAATTTTGAAAGGCTTTTTTTTTTTTTACTAAAAAGGGAACGTTTTCTTGTTTGAAACCAAACTAAAGATATACAAATAATAACTAAAAAAAAGAAAAACAAAAAAGAAATTTGATATATTTCAAGAGTTCAATAGCTTTAAGATTGAAAGCGAAAGAAGAAGACAAAATTGTCTGAGACTTCCTTAAATTATGAATATTAGTTCAACTTCCGCTTTCGTTTATCAACATTTATACACAACTAATCCTGTTATACTTATTGAAGAAAAACATGTTCAAACCACTTCTTTAAGGAAGTTTACCAAACACGTCCTAAGCGCTCTACTTTTAAATACACACGCTGTTGTACATATGAAAAAAGAAAAAGAAAAAGCAAAAAATGAACAGAAGCATTGATTTTACTTCCGTTCTAAGAAATTAAAGACACCAAAAGATCTTCTTCTGTTTAATGATTAAAGAGTATAAAAAAAAAATAAATAAAAATTGTTACGCATAAATTAAATGTTTTTATTTCTGCGTACATTTAGGCCAGAGTTTCATTTGTTATTGATTGAAAGTAAGAAAAAAAATTAATATTCTTTCAACGTTCAAAAGAAAATTCCATGGTTTTCAAGTTTTGTTTTTCTTAACAGACTTTAAAGTAATAAAAGAAATTTTAAATAAAAAAAACAAAAAAAAAACGTAAAAGGAAATCACGTTTTTTACTGTTTAATTTTTTCAATTAAAAGAAATTGTTTTTTTTTATCATACTTCTAATGACAATTTGTTCATTAAACACTTATAAATAAAAAAATGTATTGTTTTGTTTTATTTTTATTAAAGTTAAAAAAAAATATTTATATGTACATGTTTTAAGCATTTTATGAATTGATTTGTTAAGGAAATCATTATGAAAACATGACATATTACATGCGAAAATAAATGGAAAATTTATTAAAGAAATATTGTACATATTTATTTATTACAGCAAAATACCAAAAGATTATTAATAACACGGTGCGACAGTGAAAATACATCCGAGTAACTAAATAGTCCACGTTGTTCAGTTAGTTGGGTAGAACTGAAAAATACCTTTTTTATATTTCTGGAACCCTCCAAACTTGTTTTATTTGACAAAAACTGTTTTTTTGGATTGTACGTGCATATTTCTGGGTTACTCAAACATTTCCCATTTCTCATCAAATGAACTTTTAGTTCAAAAATTTTCAGAATTTTTGAAGGCTCTTGATTGTGTATTACAAAATGTGTCAATTTCACGTTTGCACGATTTGCTGAAATAGGCTAATATTTGTGTTTTTTGCAAATACTATTATTTCTCTTTGCTCAAATATTGGCCAACTTCTGGTGGTCGCTCAAACGTGAAATTGACACTGATAAACAATCAAGATCCATCAAAAATTATGAAAATTTTTAAACTAAAAGTTCATTTGATGAGATGATATATATAAAAAAATATAACACGACTGTTATATTATTTATATAATAACTACAGTATTTTTTGTCCGATTTGATCAAATGACGGTTCAATCTCTTCACAAGAGAACAGACTTTAAGAATATTATCACTTATCCTATATTTTTTTATTAAAGTTTGCTACTATGAACGGACAAACTAGAAAAAATATGAAAAAAATTCGAATTTTCCAAGTTTACCTCATCAAAACTCATAGAATATTAAGTCAAATAATAGATATACATATGTATACCGTTTTAAAGCTCCATCTCTCCCCTTTCCAACAAGATTTAAATTTTGGAAATCGAGTCAGAAAGGTTTGAATAATCCAGAAATTTGTGCGTAAAGTCCAAAAAACAGTTTTTGTCAAATAAAAAAAGTTTGGAGGGTTCGAGAAATATAAAAAAATTTTTTTTTGTGATTTACTCAGCAAAACTCACAACCTAAACTATCTCATTAGCCGGGTGTATTAATTTTTTTTCCTTTTTTCGCATAGTGTAATTATTTTTAATATAAAATTCCTGTATGTATTAAAATATAATTAAAATCGTTTATTTTTCTTACCAGAAATACAGAACTATAGACATAGAATTTAATTTAAGGTATCATTAGTTACGAAAAACATGTTATTTACACGTTCTGTCAAAATAAAATTCAACAATAATAAATTTTATTGATTAAAATGTTCTTTAAAAAATTGTTTAAAATTTCTTCAAATGAAATAAAAATTTTTTTTTTTTAATTTTAAGCGCTTTATTATTTAATATCCACTATTAACATCTTAAAGGAAATGTTAGTATTTCACTAACGGTACAAGCTGCATTAGCGGGGCAGAATAAACAGGGTCACCCTTTACTGTATCCCAGATCATGTGAGTACTCACTTCAAAGGGCAAGCAGATAAGCTTCCACTGCGCTAGTATTGCCAGCATATCTTTATAGAAGTATGGAAGGGCATACTCTGCGCAATGAAAAATTGAGAGAAATGAAGATTCTCCTCAAGTCAAATGAGTTTGTATTTAAATTTAAACTTTTGCTGGGTAATTACAATTACAAGAGATTAAAGTTCTGCATCAGACTATTTAGAAGTAGCCTAAGTATTGTTCAGAATACGGATCGTTTCAATATGTAGATTCTGCGATAAGGAAATCACCAGAACGCGTACTTGAAACACGTATCTGTATGCTTATCAAATCCAAGGGAGTATGTTATTCATACAGACAACGATCAACATTCTAAAGTTCGTCCAGGCAACAGGATTCGGGAAGACATTATTTGGATACCGTATCCTATATATAGGGTATATTGAGGGTAATACAATAGATCAAATGGTTTTTTTTTTATTTATTTGTAATACGATATAGTGTTGGAAACAGTAATAAGAACAATTGCCTGGTAATTTGTGCCTATCATTCCAATTTTTACCACTTTTTAATGGACTTGTTTAGTGATTGATTGACCAATCGTGGTAGAACGAGCAAGCCATTTAGCTGCTATTTTTGCGTAAGGTTAGGTTAGCTTAAATAAATAGATTAGGTCGGCTCTATTGGCATAACATACCTTCATATAATTACAAGTCCAAAGATTTTATAATTTCATTAAATATAAAGGGCTATCCATTTCGTGGTATCAAAAGTATGGGACTGGAAGTCGATATCTGTCAAACTAAGTTGTGAAACCAATTTTTTTCTTTTCAGTTGAAAGTCTGACATTGACGAAAATGGATCGCTTAACTATCACACAACACATAAAAATTATCAAAACCTACTACAAAAATGGTGATTCGTCCAACTGGGTATGTTAATAAACAAATATGTCGTATTTGGGGTTCTGAGAATCCTCAAGTAATTGAAGAGAGGCCATTACATCCGGAAAAAGTCACTGTTTGGTGCGCTCTTTGGTCCGAAGGTGTGATTGGACCTTACTTCTTCGAAAACAACGATGGAACGACTGTCACCGTCAATTCGGAGCGTTATGGTCATATGGTAACCGACTTTTTTTTGCCTGCTATTAAAGAATACGAGAATATGTGGTTTCTACAAGACGGTGCCACATGCCACACAACTCGAGCGAATATGGCTTTATTGCAAGAGACATTTCCTGGCCGCGTAATTTCTCGTCGTGGCGATATCCAAGACCACCAAGATCATGCGATTTGACACCATTAGACTTTTTTGTGGGGCTACGCGAAATACCGCGTTTATGCAGATAAACCTTCAACTCTTGAGCACTTAAAAACCAACATTCGTCAAGTTATGGCTGAGATACCGCCCAATATGTGTCAAAAAGTGGTCGAAAATGACCTCAAAAGAATCAATGCTTGCAACACTTCGCGTGGAGGTCATTTAAATGATGTAGTGTTTCACACATAATGTCAACGTTCAAACTTTACAATAAAAAAGAAATATCATGAAAAAAATATTTTATAAGTGTTTTATTTACGTTTACTTTTGAAACCACGAAATGGATAACCCGGTACATACATATGTATGTATATAATCATTAAACACAATACATACATATATACATACTTTATTTGTTGAACTACAAATTAGTTTCAGTTAACACAAGAAAATTAAACCAGATTTATAATGGAGTACATTATTTGAAGCATTTGTTAAATTCTCCCAGGGTTTCTTTACATTTACGAAAACAAGTGTTCATTATTATCATGGATAATAACACATCTGATAAGCATTTGTAACTAATAATTAAGGGTTTGAATTGAATGTTCCCCCCAAACTAAATTGAATATTTCACAGTTCAAAAGAAACTGAGATGCTTTGTGTTATAGAGAAGTGTATACATTTGCCACCCTGTTTATTGTATCAAAATGACAAATAAATTCTTAAGAAATTCAAATTAAACAAAATAAATTAAATGAATATTAAATTAAATTTGCAACACACATTTCTATAGTAATTATATGTTAAACAGTTCCAAAAAAAAAAAAAAAACAAAAAAAAATATTAAAATTAAATGATATCATGTAACAAGAAACCTGATTTACAGTTTGCTTAAATTTTTTTGTTTTTTTTATTTTGGTCTTCAGCATTCACTTGGTTTATTTCGTTGAATAATGTTCAATCAATAAGTGTTTGCAACAAACATAAAAAGTTCCCACGCTCGTAGCCCGATATCGTGAATCAGTTGTTAGTTTCAAATACTCTTACAACAAGTCAACATTATTTTTATTTTTTTTTCTATTTTTTTCACGTTAAAAATAAAAAGAGCAACAATTGCAAACCGCAAAATAAAAAAGTAACCTGCAGGTTGGTTTCATAGCAAAGTCACTGAAATAGAGAAAATCTTTGACAAAACGGAGAGCCACTAACACGAGAGCAACTTCTCTACGTTTTGTTGTTTTATTGCAGAGGAATATAGTTTTCCCACGTTACTGTAAACAGACTTCTCAAAAAAAAAAAAAAAAAAAAAAAAAACTTTAAAATAAATGTTAATGGTTATTGCAAATAAAATAATAAAAAAAAAATCTCCAAAAAATCAAATTTTAAAAATAACTGATAATGTGTGGATGCTAACTCTATAAACCCTTTAAACTTAGAACGTGTAAAATACCTTAAGACTGATTTTTTTTTAAACTTACGTAACTACTTAAGAAGCCATACAAAATCCATTATAAAACCACAATTTCCTTTGCTACATAGAAAAAGAAAAGAAAAATGAAATAAAAGAGTTCTTAACTAAACAAAAAACCCGCTTAATTTGTAAAAGAAAAAAAGAAGCAAAAAGCGTAGAATGATAACAGGAAAAAAAAAAGCACACACTTCCGTTTGAGGCTTATTACTACAGCCAGCAAAAAATTAAAACATAAAGCACCAGACTAGAAAACTCAACAGAGATTAAATGCAAAAAAAAAATGTAAAAAGAGCATCCAGAATATTGCATTTATGATATATGTATGTACATAGCATGGGTCACTCACTCACTTACTACACAACAAGTTTAATAAACTTTTTATCCGTATTATATGTACTATGCAGTTACTATCAAATGCGTTATATATTCTAAAAAAACTAAAGCAATTGTTGTATATGATACTTGCACAATTAAGTAAAACAACAAAAAAACACGTAATTTGATAACCCCACACATGAGTAAATAAGTCAAAGCAAAGCTAACACTTGATAAAAATTAAAAAAAAAAATTAACCCAATAAACCCTAATTTTCGAGAATTAAAATTTAATTTAAGCTTAAAAATCGCTAAACGTTACTTATGTATGCTAAGCATAGCTGCCAGATTTGACGTCATTTTGACGATTTTGAGCTTCAAAAATATCATTTTGACGACATGACGATTTGTGCCCTTATTTTGACGATTTTTAGCTTTGTATTTGCTTTGCAGTTGTTACGATTGGAAATTTATGCTAGTAATAACAACGAGTAAAGTATTATATTTTTAAGTTATTTTCGAATTCCTGTGATGATTTTTCTGTACTTTATGCCTTTTTAATCCCTTAAAAGCCAAAAAATTACAACTCCTAAATAACATCGTAGTTGAGCATAAATTATCATTTGCCATTGAAGACAATTTTTTAAAATTCGATTCTAGCTTCTAATATTACCATCGGAAGAACAAATAGCCATTACTTTTTCATACGACCAACACTCAGGGGATGGCATTGTGTTTGGAACTAGGAAAATATATTATAAGAAGGAGGAAAGAGGGTGCAATGTTTATGGACACCGGGTTTGAATATTTTTACAACATTTTTATACCATTTTAATACCATAAGCAACAGGAAAGATCTCTGCAGAACGGGAGTTCCACATACGAATAGCCCGTCTAACAAACGAACTTTGTCTGTAATGCAGTGTGCGATACACTGGCCAATCGACCACATACGGATGTGCTGGCCGAGAAAGACGAGTGTTACGTAGGAATACATGATTTTCATAAACAAGTCCCCTTATTTCGCTCGAGCAATATCCGTTGTAGTAGCGATAGAATAGTGAAACACAAGCCACATTGCAACGATGCTCCAATGAATCAATGGAGTTGGACACACTATCGTGATTAACGAGCTAATACGGCCTCTCCTGTAAACGGTCGAGAAGCCTCAAAATAGACGTTAAGGGCCAACACATACATGAGAATTGTATTCCATTCTCGGTCGGTTATAAATGGTGAAATGGTAAGTAGATCAGATGAAGTGAAGTGTTTATTGCACCGTCTTAAGAAACCAAGGAACTAAAAAATGTGTCGGTTCCAGCGAACATCACACTAAATTTTCATGCCCATAACGTCAAGATCTTCTGATTCCCTAATATTTACACCACTCATGGGTATAGATGATACAATATTATTGCTGCTTAATATTGGCTTTATATGTTTTTGTTTTTAAAACCTTTCAATTTATTTATTTATTATTTCTGACAATTTTTTTACGATTTCAAGGAACGTCTTTGACGATTTTGACGATTTTTTTCTCAAATATTTGACGATTTGATGCTTCATTTATCTGGCAGCTATGATGCTAAGTTTGGGTACATTTTTCTCTTAAATAATCAATCTAAGCAAATAACGGTAAATATTTGTAAAAAAAAACCGCATTCATTAGTGTTGCCAAAATGTTAAAAAATATATCAGTAGCTGGCTAAAGGCTATAGATTAAATAAATTAAATGAGAATTACATTCTGAGATAACAAATAAAAACAAAAAACAAAAAAAATTAGAATGAAGGAAGTGCCAAAAGAGCTACGAGGCTTTAAAATCCCATTCTTTAGTTTTAGATAACGTTCGACATCGTTTTTATATTTCACTTATGCTGACTCTTATAAGTTTATTTGAACATTAACTTCTAATTTGTCTTCGTCTTCTTCAAAATAAAGCCCTTGAGACGTAATTCACTAGCGTTAACATTTCGTCCAAAGCTCTGAACACTTCTGACAAGTACTTTTTAATGCAAGAAGTCAAGAATTAAAGCATAAATATGTTTATAATTTTAGATATGTTGTGAAGAGTTTCTGTTTGAATAATACATAATTGGTCATTACAACCCTTCAGTCAGGATTACGACCTAGCTTCTCACACCACTTATGTTGTGTGCATTAATTTTATACATGAGTGGCGGGACCTACAGTTTAAAGTCGGCTCCGAACGACAGGTTTTTGAGAAGCTTTTCATGGCAATTTTATTTACTCTCAGAGTTTTTGCCAGAAATCTGCTGAGAGGAAGTCGCCGAAGAAATATTTTCATATTTTGTCTGACCTGGGATTCGAACTCGGGCCTTCAGTCTAATAAGCCAACACACTACCTACTAGACTACGGCGACTGTTTGAATAATGAAGAATATAATTTGAAAATTATGTTACCCAAACAACCGATTATGCATATGACCATCTGACATAGGTTAGGTTAGAGGACGTGTACTTGTCAACTGTAACAAGTACAGTACCCGGAGGTCGAATTGACCCATTGTACAACGTCCTAGCTTCTCACACCCCTCGTGTTGTGTGCGTTAATTTTATACATGAGTGGCGGGACCTACAGTTTAAAGTCGACTCCGAACGACAGTTTTTTGAGAAGCTTTTCATGGCAATTTTATTTACTCTCAGAGTTTTTGCCAGAAATCTGCTGAGAGAGGAAGTCGCCGAAGAAATATTTTCATATTTTCGTTTTGATGCCCGACCGGGGGTTTGAACTCGGGCCTTCAGTCTAATAAGCCAACACACTACCTACTAGACTACGGCGACTTCTACCATCTGACATAGCAGTGTGACAATTTCCGATCATAAATTATATCCGAAAAGAAACGGTAATTTTTTCTAGTAGCCAAGAAGGAATCAAAGCGCATAAGCATTATTTCTAGTTGTTGTTATAGATTCAATTTCTTCCTGTATTCGTGCTTTAAATACTCTTTCAATTTCTCTTGTTTTTCACTGGCGTAGTAATCACATTCCTTGCCTTTTGGTGAATTGAATGGCTTGTAAACATTATAAAAAATTGCTGCTTAACTGGAGTTTGACAACAAACTTTACGAAATAACGCCTCCAACAAGAAGCATTTCGGAATTGTAAAGTGGCATTTCAACTTTAATTCGTGTGGTATCCAATTTCTTTACTTTTGAATGCTAGGGAAACTAGTGCTGCTGTATGTGCGTCACTAAATTCCCATGATTTTTGAAGCTTTTTATAAGTTTTTCGATAATACTTATTGAAACACAATTTGTCTTAAATAAAATTTTTCGTATTTCGTTCATCTACGAGTATATTTTTAAAACACAATTAAAACTATTGATAGGTAACCCTTTATTGCCTGTTAATTTGTAAAACTTCTTGTAAGCAACACTGGTAACATTAAAAGGGAGAAATTTGTTTTATTATTTAAACGATAAACTAAATCAACAACAACATTATGATGGTAAACCACAAATAAGTTTAAGCACCCTTTGTTTTTCTTCTTCTTCTTCTTCTTCTGCTTCTTCGTTTTCTTCTTTGAGTAGTTCATTGTATTTCCTTTTTAGATGGATTACAACAAACTCAACAACATTATAAGTGCTCTTTAGAGCTCTTAATATAAAATTTACAATATAATTTGAAGTTGTTATTAAAACTACTTCAAAAATCATCATCATCATCATCATCAACATCATAATCATTATCACATTGTTCAAGTCAGCTGCTGCTGCTGCTGCTTTTAAGTGAATAAAACAATTGGGTGTTGTTTTATGAAACAAATGATAGAAGAAAAGTTAAAAAAAAAAAACGAAAATTATGATATTTTAATTACCATAGCAGCATAGGGTGGTAATGTGGTGTTTATTGTTTTAAACTATTATTCTTGATAATACAATATTAAAAAAATATACTTAAAATAAGAATTTAAAGGTTAAGAGGTTAAGACAATTTGTGGTAAGCAATTAAAGGTTAAATTAATGCAAAAGATCTTGAGTCAAAAATGTCCAAGTGTTAAATACTCGTAATTATTAAAAAATAATTAAATAAATTGGAGGTAATTTATTAAAATATTTTTAATATCATTTTATAATTTGAACTTTTTAAATGTTTTGAGATACAATATTGCACAGAGTTTTAGTTTCGTTACTCTCATAGCTTTTGTCAGAAATTTTTATTTCTAGATGTTGAAGAGATGAGATTTGAACGCGGAGCTCTCCATTAGACTAAAGCTACAATAGGTAGGTATAGGTAGGTATAGGTAGCCGTCCCCCGAAGGAATTCGGATGGACGCACTTAGGCCACATGGGGCCCATTGTGATACTACAGTTCATGTCAATTATCCTGTAGTCCTGGAACCACTTAGAACTTCCAATGAAGCGACTCAAACTGCAGATGTCAATGTTCGACAAATCACTTAGATCATCGAACAAGATGTCTCTTTCTCCTTTGACATAGTGCCGGGCATGTTCCTAGTAGATGTTGCACTCTATACTTTCTTTTTTTCCACTTTTCAGAAGCTAGCTATGTAAACAATGACTAGCCGTGGTAGACGGTGAAGTATTTAACAAAGTTATAGGCCACATTGTCTCAAACCGAAAATCGGCTAAAGCTTTACCCGAGGTGTAGCGGAGCAAGTAGATTTCCGACAATGAAAATTGTGCGCAGACTACGTAAACAGTTTAAGAGTGTCTGTAGAACAGTCTGCAAAATGGTGATTTACCTATAACTACATAGTTTGAACTGTAATAGTTTGGAAGTTACAAATAGACGCCGAAGGATAAGACCTGCTTATATCTAGAGGTGAAGATAGGCATGTAAAAAGACGTAATTAAGATAAAAAAAGGCAACAATAAAATTAAAAATAAAACAATAATTAGATTAAAGTGGGAGTCATTTGTTGAAACCCTGCGCTCCCTTAGCTTCTTATATTAACGATATGTATACATAATTTTAAAAAAGGCCATTTTTTTGGTCTTTAAATTGTTGTATTACAGTTTTTATTATTATCTTTATATCTTGGTATTAAACACAAAGCGATTGTTAAATCTAGTTAAACAATGTGTTTGGGTGTAATTTTAACACAATTGCATAGAGTTTACACAGTTAATTTGTATGACACACCACGCATGTTTAGCTGCTATAGTTTAATTAAAACTGTAGGAGGTTTAAGAGAATATAAAAAAACGGCTTTTGTAAATCATTATCTGTTTAGAGTTATGAAAATACAGGTGTAGTAAAAAAAACACCACGCATTTTTTGTAAAAATTCATTCATTCATTCATTCGTAAATTCATTGATGAAAATGTAAATTTTTTTTTTTACTACTTGGAAAAAAAAAGTAGGTGTAGTTTTAATTTAGATGACATCGATAATTTCTATAACAACTCTTTTTATATATGTATTGTACTGTGTTGTAGCCTTCAAAGGTCGCTTATTACTTTCCCAATTCTTGAGTTGTTGTTTTTTTTTCTTGTGTTTTAGAAATATTTTTAAATTTATTTCAAATGTTATACAATCAACTTCCGTTGCTTTATTAGTTTTCCGGTTTTTTTTTTTTTCACAGGCTATACATTATTTAAAGAGCATCATTACATTTACAATCGCTTTGCATTTGTTTGTATTTATATATTGTGTGTATTTATATAAACAAATTAATTGTTGACACACGCTGCTTTCACAAAATAACTTTTTTTTAATTTGACTTTGATTTTGAGTTTTCAGTCAATTAACAGGAAAACTCATTGTATAAAAGGGGAAAAAACGAACAGGGTATTAAGCGGGGGTAATTGTTAGAAGTTTGTTTAACGTCTAGGCATATTAAATAACTGGTTAGACACGTGACCTGAGCGCCAGCCAGTTAAACCATTAGTTCTATTGCAAATAAGACACAACCTACACTGTGTTATAGAATAATAAGTATCGGGTCCGCCATCTAACGTTTTTTTTTTCAACTAGTGCTTATTTCGTGAATGGTAACACTTAGCTCCTGTCTGATTTGACAGATAATTAGTTTTATTCTTCCGCTGATCGAAAATTGACCATCCAATGCGTTTTCGCTTCGCTAAGTGGGCCTGCGATCGACTTACAGAAGATGCCAATTTTGGCAAAAAAAAATCATCTTTTCAGATGAAGCTCATTTAGATCTTGGCGGGTATGTAAACAAGCAAAATTATCGCATTTGGGGCACAGAAAACCCGCACGCATACATTGAAAAGCCGACGCACCCAAAACGAGTCACTGTTTGGTGCGGATTTTGGTCCAGAGGCATAATTGGGCCATTTTTCTTCGAAAATGAGCAAGAAGTGGCCGTTACAGTCAATGGCGCATACATTGAAAAGCCGACGCACCCAAAACGAGTCACTGTTTGATCGTTATCGGGCCATGTTGAACGAATTTTTGTTCACAAAAATTGAAGAGGAGGATATTGGCAACATTTGGTTTCAACAGGACGGCGCTACGTGCCACACAGCTTAAGCTACACTCGATGTTTTGCGGCCTGTTTTTGAAGATCGCATTATCAGCCGCAAAACTGATGTCGTTTAGCCACCTCGAAGCTGCGATTTGACACCGTTGGACAATTATTTTTGCGGTGCCGTCAAAGATAAGTGTTACGCCGACAAGCCAGAGACAATTGACGCTTTAATGGACAATATTCGTGAAGCCATTGGTGAAATACAGCTGCACACAATCGATAATGTGCTTAAAAATTGAACCGATCGTGTAGGCTACAGCATGGCCAGCCGAGGCAGCCATTTGAATGAAATTATTTTCCATTATTAACCGGAAGGATTGTACTTTCAAAAAAAAAAAAGGAATTTGGGAAAATATTCAGTAGTTTTTTTTTTAAAGCATTTACAAAAAAAAAAAAGTTATTTGGCGGACCCTTTATTTCTTTAGTTTATAAGTTTTATAAAATTTATATATAAACTAGACACCCATACAAAATTACATGTTAATGAGTAATACAATATAAAATATTTTATGTTTATGTAGTGTATTGCGTTTTATTTTTAATTTTGAATAAAAGAAAAATATTTTTTGAAAAAGAAAAGAAAAAAAAACAGAATATTTTTTATTTTCTTTCAAATCACTGATGCATAAGACCCCTTCTAAGAATTTCAATATGTAACTCCACTAGTGTTTTCACATTGAGTAAGTAAGTGTACACATACAGTAGAGTAGAGTAGAGTAGAATAGAGAATATGGTATAAGTTGTCTGCATCACTGAACCATAAATATGACAAAAAGTTATTTTTACTTTAGTTTTGTATATTTAAGAATCCCTACAAAAACGCAGCTGTATGTTATGTTTTAGCATAAAGAAATAGATTTTGAAACAAAATACACATACATACAAACTAAACAGAATAAATGAAATGAAAACTAAATAAGAAATAAAAACTATACAATACAAAAATAGAAGTAGTGAACTAAAGTTTATTCGCCTCCATCTAAAGTATAAAATAGTATGCATAGAAAAATTTCTCTTCCGTTTCATTATCTCAAAAAATATACCACATACTCGTATACAAAATAAATTAAAGAAAACGAGAAAAAAAATATAATTAAGAAAAATATTTATAAAAAAAAACTTTGTTTATCGAAGCATTGCAACATGTATGTTCATATCGAATTAACAGCAAATATAAATATAAATAGAAAATCTTATATAGACAATTTTTTTTTCTTCTGTTTTTAGCCAATTTAAGCGCTGAAGCGTATTAATTTAATGAAACTTTACAAGTTACAAGTTTTTTCTTTTATTTAAGAAGCAATTGCCAAAGAAATCATAAAAATAATATTTTGAAAAAACTCAAGAGTTTTTTATTTATTAAAAAGAAAAGTAAACACATTTTTTTACAAGAAAACTCTTAATGAAAATCCTTTTTTCGAACGTCCCCGGCCTCACACTAACCCACCCTCACCCGACCGCGGAGGGCTCGTCCCCATTACGTAGGGACACGTAATTTAATTACGTTAATTAATTAAATTAAAATTAATTAATTTAGTTTTTAGAACACTAAAACTTGTAGGCTCTCCAAGTTTATTCGTCGCCGTTCGCAACAATTGGGCCTCTGTTACTCAACAACGTGGAAAATTTTGCGGAAGGATTTAGGTGTGAAGCCTTTCAAAATACAGCTGGTGCAAGAATTGAAGTCGAACGACCTACCGCAACGCAGAATTTTTGGTGAATGGGCTCTTGGAAAGTTGGCCGAAGATCCACTTCTTTACCGAAAAATTGTGTTCAGCGACGAAGCTCATTTTTGGCTCAATGGATGCGTAAATAAGCAGAATTGTCAATTTTGGAGTGAAGATCAGCCAGAAGCATTGCAAAAGCTACCAATGCATCCAGAAAAAGTCACAGTTTGGTGCGGTTTATGGGCTGGTGGCATCATTGGACCGTACTTCTTCTGCGAATCGTAACGTAACTGTGAATGATGAGCGCTACCGTGAGATGATATCCAACTTTTTTTTGCCAAAAATGCAAGAGCTTGACTTGCATGACATGTGGTTTCAACAAGACGGTGCCACATGCCACACAGCACGCGTAACAATGGACTTATTGAGAGGCGAGTTCGGTGAACATTTTATTTCACGTTCGGGACCGGTCAATTGGCCGCCTAGATCGTGCTATTTAACGCCTGTAGACTATTTTTTATGGGGCTATGTTAAAGCTCATGTCTATACAGACAAGCCCGCTTCAATTGACGCATTGGAAGACAACATTGAAGCATTTATTCGTGAGATACCGGACGAAATGTTGGTAAGAGTATGCCAAAATTGGAATAAGCGGATGGACCATTTGAGGCGCAGTCGCGGTCAACATTTGCATGAAATAATCTTCAAACATTAAACTATATGGACCGTACTATCGATTCAAATAAAGATTTCATGCATTTTTCTGAATTTTATGTGTTTTTTTTGAAAAATTTTCCTATAGCTCTTAAAAAATCACCCGATACAACAATTCCATAATTTCGTATTGCAACCCTCAGAGGTGATAGCAACAGCATGAATATTATAAGAAGGTTAGATAGGGGCCACGTCTTGGATAAAGAAAAAGGACTCAATGAGAAAAGCTCCTTACAACTATAGCATATATGTATGTACATATATACATACATATACATTTTTACAGCGTAAGTTGTTTCCACGCAACGACAGTTGGCAATCCTATCATTTCAGGACATGCTACTGTAAACCAATCACCTACTCAGGTAAAGAAATTGAATAATAAAACTGAAGTACGTCTGAAGTCGTCTTAATTTTTATAAAAAATTAATTAGATATTCTAATATTGAATGCTGTTTTAAAAGTTTATAAACATTTTTTAAGGCCTAACCAAAAATTTTTTTAAACAAACATTCATTTTTTATTGTATTTTAACAAGTTTTGTTTTTTTTTTTTGGTGAATCATTACAACACAAATTAAAAATATATAAATATTCCCACAATATTAAAACAGATTTAAAAATTCAAGTCAATCGTTGGTGTTAATTTGGTTAACAAAACGTAATATAAGGTATCTAAACAGCTCCCACAACAATGAAAATTAATGTTAATTTATTTAAATTGAAAATAAAATAAAGTCACAGACTGACATAAATTAACAGAGAGAAAAAAAAAAATAAAAAATTAACTTAATCTCAATGTATAATTAAGTGGCATGTAGTCAAAAAAGGTATTGCCAAACAGTAAATTATGAGTGTGTTGTATTATAAAAAAGTTACAGAAAAGAGAGAAACAAATGTTGTAATTTTGTGTTTATTTCAAGAATTTCAAAAAGAAACCTAATGAACAGAAAAACAGCTGCAAATTTTCTGTAAATGCTTGGATCGTAATACATATATATGTACCTGCTAATAATGCAGGTGAGATAAAAATTCCAAAATTCAAAATTTTGTTTTTTATTTAGTATGAGGGCCGGTTTTCTTTTTCTTTTTCGTTTTTTTTTTTTCTAAAGGAATTTCAATCATTTGTTGTTGTTTCATATTATTTTTCCATGTCATTTCAAGTGTATTATTTGGAAAAGCGTAACGCGTGCGTAAAGATAAATGTCGATATTATATGGTATGTTTATTGTTGTAGTTTCTACTAGATTCAGGCTTAAACATTTATAAATGTTTACTTCTACATACATATGTACATATAAATGTAGGAGCAGCTGTTAACCATTACAACAATATCAATTATTTGAAATTAAAAATAAAGCCTTATGTAAAGCGTTTAAAAGAAATACCTATGTATTCCACATAGGAAAATAAAAATGAAGGCTGAAGTTTTAACATTTAATATTTTTTTTCCTAGTTTTAATAAATGACACCATAAAACAAGGCAGATGGTTTTATAAACATGAAAAAGAAAAAATTTAACTAAAACATCTTTAACATAATGATAAATATCAACTTAAGTTGGTACCTTAATATAGCAACAAAGGTTAATTAATTAAACTTTATTTCTAAATTTTATACTGAATATAATTTTTTAAACAGAAAATAATTTAAATAATGTTTATTATACTCATTTAATAATTTAATAGCATTAATATATACTAAAAGTAGTATATTATAGTAGTAGTATTAAAAAAAATTATCACAACAGTGTTTACAATAGTATGCTTTACTATACTTATTACAGTAGAATTCCATTAGTCCGGCATCCAACAGTCCGGAATGCTTCGGAAAATTTAAAAAATTTTGGGGTTCTCCAAAAGTGTGTCTTTAAAGCAAATAAAAACGCTCGAGAGCTATTCGGAAATTTTCGGGGTAGTTCGGGATCATCCGGAAGCGCTCGGTATTGTTCGGAAACAATTAGCGGCCGGCTAGTCTCAGTTATCACAAAAGTACTAGCTACAGTGCTTCAGAAATTATTGATTTCCATATCATTAGAAATAAATTTTATACTAAACGCCAAAAGACAAGAAAACAAAAAGACATTCGCGATTTTTTTAAATCTAAGTGAAATATGTTTTACAGTACGTGTACATACTTTGTTGTATGTATTTGTAGTTTAATTATTAACCTAATTGTTCTTATAATTACCGCCCGATAGACCGGAATTTTCGATAGTCCGGCACCGAGCCGGTCCCGAACGTACCGGATTATCGGACTTTTACTGTACTGCAACAATAGTAGCTGCACAATTCATAATACGGCAACAAAATAAAATAATGTCAACAGTAGTAAAAAAAAAAAATATAACACCAAATAATTACTACAAATTCAAAACAATGCTAAGAGAGAGAATATAATTATTTCCACCATTAAATTATTGAACAGATCACCACCCTACATCGTTCGGAGATTGATAGTATTTGATTAAGAGATTAAGAAAAACGATTACCAAAATATATTTCACTGCTATAATCAATCTATCAACAATTTTTAACTACGATTTTATATTGCAAAAAAAAAAAATCGTCACGACGCAATTTCCATTCTATTATTAAGTTCTTACATTTTCATAATAATTAAAAATCTTATCGCTTGAAAAGAACAATTAAAAAAATAAAACAATGTTAGCATCTATTATACTTTAGTATAAGTATAGTAACTAATGATAAAGAGCATGACCGAATTAAAAAGTGCATACTTTATGGTATGTATGTATATAGCTCTATTACCACATGATCAAAATTATGGTATAAAATGACAACGAAAATCCATGCTGTTGATATAAAACAATTGCTAGCCTTTCAGATAGGTATGTGCAAAGAATCTTGCACTACAGAATTTTCCAATCGCAAAAATATCAAGAAAATAAAGGGATAAAATAATCTCAGAAGACAAAATGCTCTGAGAGCGTTCTGTTATTGCTTCGATAAACGATTACACGCTTTCTTTTAAACCCAATTTTTTTTTTGAGGTTGTATTACATCGATATGATATTTAGCCGGAATTAGAATAGAATGCCAAGCGCCAATTTTTCACCCTGAGTTTTGTCAGATCATCTTAAACTTGATCTTTTCATCGAAGCCTCGGTCGCCCCTTTCTCTGCTTCCCCTCGTGTACATATTCGAAAGATCTCTTTGCCGGAGCTTCGTCACTCATACGCACGACATTTTAGTATAAAACTCATACAGCTCATGATTTATGCGATGTCTATACTCGCTGCTAACTCAAACTGGACTATATATTTTGCGTAATACAACGGGACTAAGAATTCTAATTTTAAACCCCATTGTATTATAATTTTTTTAGCTCGATCTTGTGGCTTGCCACTATAATAAAACAATTAAGTAAATAATTGGTACCAAACGAATGGTATTAGATTTGTACTAAGAGATGCTAATCCATTAAGAAGATAGAGACAGTAAATGACAGCCTTTTAATAAAATCTAACATAATGAAATCAATTACTAATCAATTAAGTTGTTTTTAAAATTATTCAGAATTAAAAATTTAAAAGAAAAAAGAAAAAGGAATACTAAAATAATATTAAACAAAAAACCCAGTTACTAGCACAGTAAATCCCCCGCTTTCGAAATTTCACAAGATTATTAAAAAACGAGACAAAAACTCAAAGCGTAAATGACACAACGATGATGGCATACTACACTGTTTGATAAAAAAAAAATACAACTTCTTAACGAAAATATTAACTGATAAGTGTTGTTTGCTTTTGCAAAATCAATATGTATTTTGATAACAATTTAATAATTGATTTATGATTTTCTAAGAAGTGCAAAAAAAAAATGAAATTTTTAAATAAAATTAAAAAATAATTACGTTTTGTAAACAAAAGGAAAAGCCCTATTTTTGTTTCTTTTTTAAAAAGGAAAATCATTTTTATTCCAATAGAGTTTGCGATGAATTACTCATAAATGATAAACAACAACAACAAAATGTTTATAAATAAATTTTAAAATAAAAAACAATATAAAAAGGAATAATACAAACAAACAAAAGATACAACAATGGTAACAACAAAAAAAGTGCAAGTATATGGGTTAAAAGTAAACCGTGAGAAGTTAAAGAAATTCATTAAGCATTTCAAGAAGAAGCAGTAGCAAAGAGATAGATAGAGATTAAATCAAGCACACATATAGAGAAAGAGAGCAACAAAGATCAAGTAGTTGGACTACACTGAAAGAAATAAAGAGATTGTTTGAAGCAAAAATATAGATGTACATATTTTTAAAAGTACACACGTATTTATCTCAAGAATGACTTTGGAATGAAATCCTTGCATTTTGGGCAAAAAAAAGTTGGATAACATCTCACGGTAGCGCTCACCATTCACAGTTACGTTACGATTCGCAGCATCTTTGAAGAAGTACGGTCCAATGATGCCAAATTCAATGATTTGCAAGCGTTGTTCGTTTGTAAGACGATTCATGGTTAAATTATAGACCAAACTGAAGATGTTTGACAGTGAAACAAAACACGAAACGTGCGTAAGCTGTTTAAACCAGTGTTGCCAAAAAGATAATAGCTAAAAAATCACCCTTTATTATTAATTCATTGATGATAATATTTTGCTCTCTCACTCTCTGTCTGTGCAACTACATACTTATAGGTTAAAGAGATAAAACTTAACATTTAGCTTTTCTTACAATGATTAACAACAATAGCAACAACAAGAAAGCTAGACAGATAAAATATCTAAATTATAAAGAAAAGACGTGAGTGGAAAAAATTAAAACACTTTAAAATAAATTCAAATAACAACAATAAAAAGGTGTAATACACAAATAAGGAAAATTTAATCAATGATGAGAGATACCACAATTAAATAACAATGGGTTAAGCATGGATTGATTTTATGTCTTAAGTCGTAGTTAGAAGAGAGAGATAGAGAGGGAGAGATAGAGATTAAAAAGAAAACAGCAACAATATTATGTAGCAAAATACCATTAACAATAGCAAGCATAAACAAACAAACGGGCATTTTTTGAGAGCCACAGGCAAGCAGGCAGTTCAACATAAATGTAAACAGAGAGCAACGTGTATGTGTATTATAGTAAACAATAATGCCAAGTTCTCTTAAGATCTTAGAGATGTTTTGCTTATAAAACGCTAAATTGCAGAGGGTTGCGGGTTACCAAACAGTGATTGCTTGTTGATGGTTTTTGTTTAAGTTAAATTTTCCCAGGCTTAAGCCACACATTTACCATGATGAGCGTATAAAAATCAAGGTTCAAACGTGCGGCGTTCTTTTTTTTCCATAATTTCTTAACACAACGGAAGAAGTGTTTTTTTATTTTTGCTTAGCTTAAGCGTAAATTGTTAAAATGCTTTTAAGATGTTCAAGTCTTTGTTTATCTTTGTTTTTTTTTTGTATTTTTCTTTAATAATATTTTCCCCCGTTTGGCTTAAATAATGTTTGAGCTTATATGCTCATGTTTATTTATAAAAAAAAAAAAAAAAAATTAATAGAAAAAAATGTTAAAATAATTATGACATGATAACATTTGAAATTTTTTTGTACAAATTTGGTTTCTGCATTAATTTGTACATGTTTGTGCAGGTATATGCACTTATTTTTTTTTCTTCTATTAATGCTTAAATAGCGTGTGGCATGCTACATATTGTAAAAAAAAAAGAAATTTTAGAAAAGGGCAAAAATAGGTAAAACAACGGTTTTAAACACATAAATAATACGTATTGTATTAAAAATAATTTGAGGCTTTACATTCAACCTAATTAAAAGTAAATTGAACCAGGAAATTCAAATTATTTTCCAATCTAATATTTGGTTATGCGATTAAACAGAGATGGTTAAAATTTTTTTAATCACGTTATTCAATAAAACTAGAGTTAAAAACTAACAAAATGGAAATAAAATAAATATATGTATATAACCCAAGAGTACGGTTCCTTCCGCTTCAGAGGAACTCCACCTAGCCAATCACTAAAAAGGGCACGTAATCATAAAAAAAAAAATTGAGAAAGACCAGCTCATAAGCAGCGATGCTATAGGGAACTAGGATTCCATTCATTATCAAACAGTTATCAAGCATTTGTAGAAAGCTGAGAACACAGAGAAACTCTTTGTTTGAGTGATTTAATGGACTCAATTTTTACTTGAAATTCATTGCCAAACGGTACGAAAATGAACTATTTCTGAAAGGAATAATTACGGACGATGATAAGTATATAACGTATGATAATCATGTGCGAAAAAGGTCTTGAACAAAATGGTGCAAAGCCATGATATTGTCATCAAAATTGAATTAGAAAGGAAATTATTCTTTATGAACATCAACAACGTTGTCAAACGATCTCTTTTTTTCAAAAGTCAACGGCCAAAATGATAGCACTAAACCACACAGATCTTTAATGTCCCGCCAGGCACTGAGAGAGCTTCATTAGGGCATAGTGATGCATATTTGCTTTGATCTCTGCAATAGCATCAGTTTTTTAGATCAAAAGTTCTACAGTGATGATATAATGGCTTGACATCAAAAAATGGACACATATTTGGTTTAGTAAGGATCGTTTCAAACAGAAAAAAAATGTTTCATTTCTGATCTAATTTAAAACGAACTTTTTACAACTCATAGAACTTCAAATGATATTTTGAAATTATGCAAGATTTGTAAAATCTATTTCTATAATTTACTTTATTTAAATTAAAGTTGTACTAACCTAATCCGAAACGTTTTTTAATCTTTTTCAGCAGATGCATTTTCTTTTTACTACTCATTTTATCCTTTTCATGATGTTCGACATGATGATGATGGTGATGATGCTGTTCCATAACCATAACATGGCCGCCACCAGTATTCTGAGCCACATACGTTGTTGGTATTTCTGTCAGGCCCATATTTTTATGTTTCAAAATTATAAAAGTGCACCAAATTTAAGACAAAAATGTCAACAAAAAATTTATTTTTTCAGCACTTTTAATAGTTTTAAATTCAAAACTATCTTTTTTATATTTTTTTATATTTAAATTTATTTTAGCGATTCTTTTTAAACAAAAAAAAAACGCTACTTTCCAATGGTAATCAATTAAAAACACAGTCTCTTATTTATCAATACATTTTGAAAAAAGTTACAGTTTTTTTTTTTATTGCTAATCCTCAAAGTTTTGTTTAACGATTTTATTTTGTGTATTTCTATATAAGTTTTCAAGCCGACAATTTTTTTTTCTAATTAACCCTTGTATTCGGTTATAATCCCTTAATTATGCTTTTTGTGTCGAGCAACTTTTATAACCCACCGTTTTTTTTTTTTTTAAGGAAAAGTGCTCAACGAAGGAACCCGTCAACCATTCAACGATCTTAACGTTGTGACGTGAAAATTATAACTGATTACTAAAATTCACAAACAACGACCTCAACTAAATTGTTGTACAATTTCAAAAAGCAAAATAAAAAACTTTATGCACGAATCTCACACAAACGTTTACAAACACATCTGCAATTGGGCAAACAAACAAAGAGAGAGAGAGAATAAATTAAATATAGAATTTGTATAACAGCATAAGTGTGACTGTATGTGTTGGTGTTTAGTGATGAGTTAAGTGTTGCCGTAGTTAGAAAATTATTGTAAAATACTTTCCTTTAAAAAAGTAAACAAAAATTGGTTAGAAAATAAGCACAGGCTAAATTATGGAATATAATCGTTAATTTATCTTTCTGGAAATTTCTTTTGCAACGAATCAAAATTCAGTCGTGGTGGCTGGCTATACTACCTTGTTTAAACCACATACAGCTCAGTTTATAATCCTCAATTGCAGGACAACAAAGTCGGTTATCATAGCACCATAGCGTTCTAAATTACCAGTAACTGTTCTTCTTTTCAAAAATACATCCAATTTACACCTCCAGACCGCGGACAGTCATTTTTTTCCGGTATGCAATAAATTTTTCACAATCACTTCTGCTACTATTTTGTTTGTTGACCTAATCACTTATACTTCTTCACTGGAGAAGATTTTGTTCGAAAAATCAATATTGAAAGCCTGTTGCTTAAGCACACAATTAATATATCTGACTTTAAATGGATATTATATGGATAGAGGTGCAAATCTAAAAGCAAAATATAACATAATCAGCCGTAAGCTAGGCGCAATTGCTGAGGAATCCACTTATTCGAATTATTCGCCACACTTTTACTAACAGAAACGATATTCTGCAGTGCGCTGTAACTTTAACGCTTCTAGTCCCTTCAAATTTCTTTGTAATCTTTGTAATTTTGCCAATTACTTGCACAGTAGGTCGACTATGACGATCACAATGACTAAGTAATGCTCGAAAAATCACCACTTTTATAGTCAATTTTAAACAGTTGTACGCATTCTTTGGCAAATCTTTCTCTAAACAAATGACATTTCAGATGAAATATATTGAAACCAATAAGTGGATGCCCCGATATTTGTATTTTATTTCTTCTAGTTTCGAAAATATTATATTGTCGTTATAAAAATAAAAAAAAAATTTAATCCTTAAAATTTATTATTATTATTTACGTAATAATTAAATGAAATTTTGATTAAAAAAAATCAAAAATGGCAATACTGATTGGTGAGTACTCTTTGGGCCAAACATAAATAACATTGTGTTTGTAGAAAATACGAAAACAACAGGAGCAGTTGTTTTATGTTACCTTAGGTAGATTTTTATTTGATTCCACATACCCTATTACTATAAAAGTTGTTTTTGTTGTTGTTTGAGAAACATTTTGTACCGAACACAAGCCAGACAGACAGATACAAGCATATAAAATAAAAGTCGCACACAAGAAAAAATTCAATACAACAATGCAATGATAAAGGCCGCAAAAGTCCCTCAACTAGAAAAGCAATGCCACAGACATTTAAGAGAATCAATTCATTTCGGAAAATTTTATAATTTTTTTCTTTCGATGAAAAGAATTGCGTTTTTATATTGTTAGATGAGGGATATTAGTTTTTTTTTTTGTGAGACTTGATTGCATTCAAGAGCAAACTATATTCAAGCGTCAAAGTATCGAAAGCTTTCTCGATGAATGTAATAATCACATTATCCTAGGTTATTACTGTGGCCTATGGAAGGCATATTATTATATATATCGATTAGATTGTATCTATTCAAAGCGTAACGCATGTGATAATTTACTAAATAGTTGAGTTAATATAATATGAGCTATGTCAATCTGAAAGCTTCGTTAAATTACCGTTTTAGTTATTTCAGTAATAACTTTCTTTTTGAGCTCATAAGGAAGGCATTTTTACGTCACGAAATGAGTTCGTATTGGCGAATAAAATTACCAGCATCCTTATTTAAACGTAACATGCAAGAGATAAACTTCTAACGTGATATTATGCACTTTTAGTAGACAGCAGGCCTTAGTTCAAACCCAGGTCACACATTTCCAACAAAGCGAAATATGAAGAAATATTTTTTCGATGACTTCCTCTCAGTAGATTTCTGGCAAAAACTCTGAGAGTAAATAAAATTGCCAAAAATCTGTCGTTCGGAATCGACTTAAACCTGCTTCTCTTGTATAAAATTAACACACACAACATAAATAGTATGAGAAGCTAGGCCGTAATCCTGACTGAAGGGTTGTAATGACCAATTATGTATGTATGTATGTGCATATAATAAATAATTTTTCTATCTACTCTTTTTGAAACGAATGCAGCCTTTAGGGAACTGACTTAATGCCTAAACAATCCTCTGCAATATGAACAAGAGTTGTTAAATTGCAGCTGTTGATTATTTGTTTGTTTTTTTTTTGCTTTGCTTTCATCCCAATTTTAATGCAGTTTTATTTCAGTTTTGTCTCTCTCTCTTTATTATAAACTCTTCAGGCTTTATGTTTGGTCTCCCAATGTCTAGAATTTTATTCTGAGTGAATGAATGAACGAGAATAAATGTGTGAGTGCATGAGTATGAGAAAATCTATTTGTTTTTGTTTCTCTCTTTAGCTTCCCTTACAAACTATGTACTCACAACAAAAAGAATTCATGTTGTTTTGTGATGTTCAATTTTAAATTGAAGGTGTAGTGCTGTAGTTTCTTCATTGCGCTATCTGTGTATGTTGTGATGTTGTTGGGATTTTTGCAGATGTCAGGTCATGTTGTATGAATGATGTTGATGCTGTTGTTGTTGTTGTTGATGATGATGTCTATGAAGCAGTGGTACAAATTGCAAATATCATAATGCCGTTGCATTATTGCCAACACTAAAGCACAGAGTTGTATATGAATGTAGTGAAACAAATTTCGCATCAATACTGTTACACAGAGTAATAAGTATATCCATAGAATATAATAATGATCTGCTATTTTTATCTTTTTTGGGGGGAGTCATAAGAAGTATGGAATCTTTTTCTTTTTTGCTCAGAAGGAGAGAGAGAGAAGTATGGAATAATTTTTTAAGTATTTTTAGTTTTAGTTTTGGTTGATTTTATAAATTTGTACTTCTTTCTTGAGTCGCTTGAGTTGTGAATAATACTTAAATGCTCAGTTGGTGGTTGATGAACTTCTTTAGTTTGTTTTAAAAAATGTTTGTTATTGAATGCTGCCATTGCTATTACTGCTTAGTTAATGATGGGAATATTGTATGGTTGTACTAACGATGTACGATATGATTTGATTCTCTTCTTATTATCATTATTAAGGTCAAACGCGTAGATATTTTCTTTTGCAATTCTCTTACAAGAGTAGCAAAGAAGATTAGAATCCTGAGATCAGAACTACGGGAGTATAATTAATATGGGAAATCTGTTATATCAAGTACATATTTCTTTACTTCTTTTCTTTATTAGGCGAAATTTCTTTGATTGGACAATTTCTCTATCGCAAAATGTTGTCGAAGGCATTATAAGCGGTTTAATTATCGGAGTAGCTACTGTGAATCAAAAAAAAAAAATTACCCGAGACTCAATTGGACAGTTCTTTTATTCGTTGTTGGTGTGAAAACATGAAAAAAATAAAGTTCGCCATATCATTTCCCTAATGACCAAGTACCCAGTGTAACCCAATGTAACAATTCCCCAACGTGTCGAGAAGGTCGAGACGATTGAAAGGCTTTAACAGTTGTTTCACTTTTCGCTAGAATATATCCATATTCTGCTATGGTAACAATGTCATGCACGTATTCTATCGACATGATTTTCTACCAGGAATTGTCAGACCTATTGAAATAGATTTCCTAAACCTAAACGGCTTTTCCAAAATTTTCCACTTTTGATCTGTCGATAAAACATACTTAAGAGCCCAACTCGAAGTTAACCTACAATCTTCACGCTGATTGACAGCATTTGTATGAAGTTACCTACGAAAATTATATTCATTTTTTTACAGCGAATGTTATGTTAACAGAGTCTGTTAAGTTAACATAATTGAAAAGTTTTGAAAAGTATGCAAATAAAATCGATTGAAAATCACAAAAATTGAAAAAACTTGGAGAATAATTAAAAGAAAAACGAAGGAAAACCTTTGAACTTTACAACAAAACGTCTCCTAATATCTTCTATTTTTTCGTCAGTAATACGTTTGAAGTTAATGACCAAATGGTAATTCAAGCTTCAAGTCTTATCAAAAAGACTAGTTCAGGTATTGATTGCCATTTTTATCTTCGTGGTGACCTCTTGAAGATGTGTGTTCCTAGGGAGTGTTTTATTCACCGTGACACCCAGATATTCAGTCGTACCCGTCAAAAAAGGTCATCCGTTATTGAGGAAAATGAACGACACTGAAGTGGATTGATGGAAGGACCCCTACACGTATACTATTTGTCTATTTGCTTGAGGACTTCGAAATGGTATACTCAGGCGAGCCCTTTACATATACACTATGATGGCAGCCCATGTCGTTCAGAATGCAGCAAATTTCTTCTATTGCAAGAGTATACAAGAGTTAATAGAAACACTCTCTCAGGTTAACGATTCTAGTGGGTCTTTAACGTTAAAAGTGAGATGCTATCAGAGTTGTCTTGCCCATCAACATACATACATAGTTTCACTCTCGACGCAATAAATTCAAATAGTTAATGCAACGAGTATGAGCATCTTACACTGAAGCGTAGAAGAAATATGGCAGATGTTTGATATGCCCTGCAAGCGATATATGATGACGACATTTGTCCTCCCTATCATTCTGCCATTTATAAGAGGAGTCTCTATGGATGTGTGGATTATGTATGTATGTGTGTTAACGATTGTAATCGTAATTGTACCTTCTTGCTTTGTGTAGTACCAACAACAGCAACAATAAAAATATATTAAAAATAAAGAGACAGATTGTCCTTACGAAGGATAGTAGACGATGAAGAAAAATAAAATAAAACAAACTGAACTTATAAGTAGAAGAAGAAAATTTCAAGAAACAAAAGGTGCAATGAAATGCTAAAATAAAAAGCAACAACAACGATAAAATATGCTATAAGTGTGCCACGATATACGAACATTTTAAACAAGAACAGAATTCATAAAAAACAGAAGCCAAAGGATAAATGAGATGAAACGAGACTAAATGAGATGAGTTGAGTGTGTGCGTGTGTGTGTGGAGTAAAGTGGCATGTAGTGGAGACGAGACTTAAAGAAATGCATGCATATGTGCAGAATTTTTTAAATAAATATTTGCAAAAGGAAACGGAAAAAGGAAGTAAATTTTGAATAAAATTAATAGGATTGCTATTTTTTTTTCTTCTTCTTCTTCATGCTATTGAGAAATTTATTAATTTTTTTTAATTAAGAAAATCATAACGTACATACATATACCCAACAAATATTTCCAGTTGTTCAATTAATTTCAAAGTAATTTTGGGTGAAGACCAAGAGAGCAATGAGAACATGTCCATCTGATATAGTGGTGCTCTTGGGTATTCCACCGCTTTCGATATTAATAGGAAGGGAAGGTATTCCTAATGCTCTAAGATTATATGGTATTGCTGAATTGAAAAATAAAAAAAAATATAAAACATTTGACGGCTTCGTGACAGTTCCTAAGCAGTCCGTTTCTTTCCAACTTCCAAGTAATGGACAACGACGTGAAGACTGAAGAGTTAGGCTCTCAGATGTGGTGCAACGATGAATTTAAGCTGAAAAATTGTAGAACAGTGACAGGAATCCCTGCCCATACCAACGACCTTTAATCTACACGTTAGGAAATATTAAGACTGCTACATTGAGTTGGGTTACTGCCCACAAGGGCAATGAGATGGATGACCTTTGGCCAGACGAAGGACAAATTTGAACCAAATTGTACCTCATTCTGAGAACTTATTAAAAGCCATTGAAATGAAATACAATTTGGGAACTGGGGAATCCCTAGTTGGCCAATGTCAAATAAGCTAATTTCGTTTGATTTGTTTCAATTTCATTAATCAAGGTTTCTAAATAAGCAGGTGATTGGTGTACCTTTTAAAGTCCTAGGACGTTACGGCGTCATCTGTTGGTATTTAGGAACGTTACCATCTAAAGAAATGTACTCGGTTTTTGTATTAAGTCTTGTAGTGAGGAACGAAATATTAAAAATGTTCTTTGAAATCCATTTTTATCGATAACTTCCATACAATCTTTTTAGAATATATTATTTTTGACAGCTAAACAAAAAGTGTAAACAAACTCAGATTTTTTTTTATAACGTCTGACCGCTAAGCGTCATGATAAATTTAAATAAAACCCTCAAAAACATCTTTAAAATTATCAACGTAAATAATCAATAGTCCTCTACTAAAAAAAAAGAGCATAAACAACGTGTCTATAAAACCAAACAAATACAATAATACGTGTCTGTCTAGCACACGACCACTGTTTAAACAGCCAAAAATAAATAAAAGCAAATACATTGCAACAACAACAGTTTACAGTTGTCGTTGAACATGGCAACCTGGTTCTCTGTTCTGTACTCTCCTATTTGCTGACGATTTTTGTCATTTGATATTAAAAGAGAGAGAAAAAAAAAAAAAAACAAAACAAAAAATAAAAACCCTTTTACGTGCTGTTGTTATCAGCAGTATTGGTAAGAAAATAATGATGAGTGTGTAGACATTATTGGCATTTAAATTTACACCTGGATATGCTTTTAATATTATGTTGTTGTTATTTTTTGCAAACATATTAAAAGGACTACATACAATAAGCTTATACACATACTTACACGCGTAAAAAAAAAATAAACGAACGAAATGATGGGGGTAAACAAATCGAATGAATTATCGATATAAAAGGAGTATACATAGGTAGCGTTGAGAAAGTAATTTTATTGTGAGGAGAGAGAAAAAGCGAGAAGTATAATTGACACTAGAATTGTGTTGGTAATGTAAAATGAGCAACATGTTTAACAAACAGTCAAAGCAATATCAAGGTCTTTCCATGAATTCGTAATTAATGTTTATTTTGTTCGTTTTTTTTACTAAGTGTTGCCATATGCTTTCAGCACTGTAGCACTTTTATAAAAAAATTGTCAAAATAAAGGATAAAATGCTTGCACATACATTCATATGTATTTTATTAACTTTTTAAAGGATTAATTACGAAAAAATTTTATATAAATAAGGAGCTTTTTTCGCCCATATTCGAATTTTCGAAAGAAAAAACTCTCCAAAGTTTGTAGAGAACGACTAATGGAGAATAGGATCGAAGTTCTTGAGTGTTCTCAATCCTGTTAGGACCTTTTGGGAGATTGAAATATGAAAAATAATCGAAAAGATTGCCTAAATAAGGACGAAAATAACAAAAGGAGGAATATTATTTGATGTTATTAATAATTTGATATCTTCCAAGCCTAGAAGATATGCGTGAGTCATTCAGACTAAGAGGTTTGCACTAAAATCTAATATATAAAATTCTCGTGTCACGGTGTTAGTGGTTAAACTGCTCCGAAATGGATCGACTAATTTTCATGAAATTTTGTGTGCATATCGGGTAGGTCTGAGAATCGGACAACATCTATTTTTCATATCCCTGAATGTTGAAAGGGCGTGGCAAACCGTTAAAATTGAATATTTAAGTTCGTAGAGTCGATATCGACAATCCCACCAAAAATGGGCGTGACAACCCTCCCCCTTCAAGTGATACCTATAACTTTTAAACTACTGAACCGATTTTAACCATTCTTTTTTGTTCGAAAGCTTATCAGGTTTAGATGGTTTAAAAAAATCGATAAAGCAAAAAGTAGGCGTGGCAAACCTTTAAAATTTAAAATTTGGGGACATAGTGATCGTAGACGAATGCAATTTGGTGGGTAAGTTCGTACAGTCGATATCGACAAACTCACCAAAAATGGGCGTAGCAACCCTCCCTCTTTAAGAGATACCTATAAGTCGGCTAATTCGATGGTTTATAACTACAACGCTTTCGATTATAAGTACATCCCCACACTTATAGAAAGTTAGTTATCTTTATATAACTGTTTTATGCAGCGTATTACAATAAATATATAATGTGACCTCTTTTGGGCAATAAAAAAAATCAATTTTGGACGGGACGAAGTTCGCTGGGTCAGCTAGTAGTATATAGTATATAGACAAAAGACATACATATCTTCATATGTATATTTACTTTCCGATGCTCGATAACACGATAAATATCCACAAATTGCAAAAACAAGCATTAAAGTACAGTAAGACCCCGCTTAACTCGGTGAATACGTTGCAATAAGTCCAGCGCTGAACGAGACAGCGTTAAACGAGGCAATTTAACACGTACATATGTAAATACATTGCGAATTCGGTAAATACAGTTGGAATCTTTATTCTGGACAGACTAACAAAAGAGCGTTGAAAAGAGATACATAGTATACACCGTCGCTATATAGTGCATCGCTTTTGGTTGGTGCATGGCTGTTTCATTTGCACACATATATGTATGTACTACAAGTATCAATACAGTGTGCGATTTAGGGGAATCAAAATACTACCGCATAATACTGAAACAGCGTTAAGCGGGGTCTTACTGTAAGTTTATGAAATTGCTAACAATTTCTCCAAAGCCACTCAAACAGTAGGTTTGTTTTTTGTTCTCTGGCAAGAAATTCAAAGGAAATCGATAAAAGAAATATCGTAAAACATATTGGTGACAATATAGCCTTTCGTTACAATTGTAATTATGCCCTTATAACTTTACAATGGCATACATATACACACAATATAACTTTAGAGGGGTAGTTTTCTTGGTTGCTTGGTTATAGCTGCCCAGAGTACTGGTGCTATTATGGTTGCATATGCATTTCGGGGAACATTGAAATTGAAATTATCCATAATTTTCTTTGATGGTTTTTTTTTTTTTCGCAGTTATCGAAGGAAGATAGGATGGAAGGAAGGAAGGAAGGATATAAGAAGTATATAAAGTAAGGCTGCAAATAAAAAGAATATATTTTGGGATCCTTTCGTTATTAATTGTGAGTGAATGAGCGGTGGTATGTTGCATATGCATTCACAACAAACAAACGAATAATTTAGTTAAACAGTTTTAGTGGTTTTATTTTGTTTCTTTAATAACAGCTGTCCCGGAGGCCATCACAGGATGCTGTAGTTTTGCTTAAAACCAAAAATACACACGCACACACACACAGGATATGGCATACATAAATGAATGGCATCATAAATGAATATGCATTCTACATATGCATGTATTTAGACAACGAGAAGATAAAAAAACAAATATTAGAAACTCAAATATTAAAACTAAACTTAATAATCTTGTACATCTTGTTACCAAGTGGTGGAGGACAACAATTATGATTTCTTAGTGGCAAAAAAAGCAAACTACTGAAAACAAAAGAAACTTTACAAAAGTCTGCTTAGTATTTTTTACTAATTTTTTTTTTTTTTGGCAAATTTCTTTTGAGGACAACAAAAAGAATGGAATGGCAAAAAGGCAAGAACAGTACCAAATGCCATCTGCGTTCATGTCTGGCTCTTTTGAGTGGAGAAAGACGACTTCAGTCAAAATGAAGAGCAAAAAAAAAAAAAAAACAACAGAAGAAGACCTCCTTCTTATAACATTTGTTCAATATACACAATTATTTGCGCATAATATGCATTTAATTAACTACATACATATATAGGTATGTACTCGTATGCTTGTAAGTATATGTATATATTTTTCGATTACTTTTACCTGTAAGTTATTGCTACTGACTGACCGACTGCTATCGACTGGGGCCAGCAAATGGGGAAGAAATATGCCACCATATGTTTACAATATTTTTAATTTAAATGGTTTTATAATTCTTCATTTTCGTGTATTTTTTTTTTTTTTTATTAAAGGTTGATGAATAGATACGAAGAATTCATAAATGAATTTATTTCCTTGCTACCGTTCCCTGCCTAAATTCAAATTAAAATCTATTTCCGCGCATGCGCGTATCATCCTTTGACCAGCTGCATTATTGTTACATAATGAAATTTGATCGCTGTTATAAGGAGTGCGCACAAAAAAATCTGGACTTACACTTTTCGTTATAGAAATAAAACTAAGTGGCGGATTTTTTTCGTTTTATATTTCAATTAAAGTAAATAATATTTGAATTCTTTTGTGTATAAAATTTTTTTCTGACAAAGGTCTCAGAGCATCCAACTTTTTGAGCCACTTTTCTTCCAGACTTGTTAGGGTGTTTTAGAAAAATACGTATTATTTTACTTGCTTTGTTTTGGTCGGCAAATCCTTTTTTTCTTCCACTTCCACGCTTTCTCTCAATACTTAAAGACTCCTTATGTTGTTTTAAGTATTACCTTAGAAACTGCTTTTTGGTTAACACCTGCGAGCCTAGCAATCGTTTTTTGTAAGCGGCGCGGTTTTTCATTGAAAATTTCAATTATTTTTTACGACATTCTTGTTGGGTGCCCATTTTCAAAAAACTAATTTTGCTATTGCAATGACATTTAGCACGTGGATTTTGAAACAGATGACTAACAAAAACAATGTAACGGTATTCATTTTTTTTCAATTATGATAAAAGTTATAAGCTTAAAAGTAGGCCCATTTTTTTTGTGCGCACTCCTTAGTTTAGTCATCTGGGTTATAAACTCGGCTTATGAGTGTTACAAGACTTGAAAATGGAAAATCTTAAAAAAATCACACAAAATTTGAGTGCCACAGGAACGGAACCAAACGGTTGTGTATTACGAATGCCGCGTAACAAAAAATTCCGGGTGCATTAGAAGAAAAAAAAATTATTTAAAAATTTGTAGTGACTTGGCTCTGACATGTTTTAAGAACAGTGACCAACGGCAAATAGGAAGTGCGACATATTTTAGCCATGAGATTATGCAAGTCAATAACGTTTACATTCTGACAGTTTAACCAGCCACTCACGATCAATTTTGACCCTGTTCCTGTAATTTTGATATCAATGAACTTTATTTAACTTTAATTATGGAACTTTATTTATCGCGAATGTATAAAGAATAATGAAAATCGGTGTTTTGGCGTATGCGATCAACAATTGGAAAAAATAGGTTAAAGCATAGTTTACTTGAATCCTATCATCTACATCTCCGCCGTTATCTATAACTGCAGATCATAGTTTTCAAACACCCTGAAAGTTTTATAATCACCTTTTTCTAGACACGTTCCGTCAATAAATTCTGGATTACTAAGAATATTTTCCAAGTGCCAGACAATAACGGGTATGATGTTCTGTGATCTCCCTATTCTTCTGCGTCATTGTAAGGTATTTCCAGTCTATGGATGTGTATATTCATTGACCAGGCTAATAAGAGAAGAATTAAGTTGCAACAGGACAACGCCAGCCAGCATATATTGACAGTGAACTGAGAGTGTGATAAATGAATCTCTGTTCATTTACTATTTGAAGATTATTTCATGTAAATGTTGTCTTTCAGACTTGGAATTGCGTCTAATTTCGACATAAAAAAATCTAGTAGAGTCAATTTGCATTATCTTGGCAGCCAATGAACTGTATCAATACGTGAGTTTAATTGCTCCCCAAACTCCCTTCTCCCCATGACAACCAAGCGAAAAACTAGCATTAATTCTAAAGATAAGTGTGATAAGAAAAGCTTGACTTGAAAGTTTTGAGGGTGCCGTCATATATCCTGGATATTATAACTCCAATTTGTTTCAATCTCTGCAAAACTATCATAATGGTGTAAATTTAAATTCTATAAAGCCCTGTACCGATCTGTTTTTCGCTTAGGAAATCCAATAGTTCGACATTGATAGCATATACGCTCGATTTCTAAAATGGCGAAATGTTATCGATCATAACGTTATAAAGGGCTATCCATTTCGTGGTTTCAAAAGTATGGGACTGGAATTCGACATCTGTCAAACTAAATTGTGAAACCAATTTTTTTCTTTTCAGTTGAAAGTCTGACATTGACGAAAATGGATCGCTTAACTATCACACAACGCATAAAATTTATCAAAACCTACTACAAAAATGGTGATTCTGCCACAGCCACGTATCGTGTGTATCGGCAATTTTTCGAACAAAATTTTCTTCAGCGATGAAGCACATTTCACACTCGGTGGGTATGTTAATAAACAAAATTGTCGTATTTGGGGTTCTGAGAATCCTCAAGTAATTGAAGAGAGGCCATTACATCCAATGGAAAAAGTCACTGTTTGGAGCGCTCTTTGGTCCGAAGGTGTGATTGGACCTTACTTCTTCGAAAACGACGATGGAACGACTGTCACCGTCAATTCGGAGCGTTATGATCATATGATAACCGACTTTTTTTGCCTGCTATTGATGAATACGACTTGGAGAATATGTGGTTTCAACAAGACGGTGCCACATGCCACACAACTCGAGCGAATATGGCTTTATTGCAAGAGACATTTCCTGGCCGCGTAATTTCTCGTCGTGGCGATATCAGCTGGCTACCAAGATCATGCGATTTGACACCATTAGACTTTTTTTTGTGGGGCTACGCGAAAGACCGTGTTTATGCAGATAAACCTTCAACTTTTGAGCACTTAAAAACAAACATTCGTCAAGTTATGGCTGAGATACCGCCCAAATATGTGTCAAAAAGTGGTCGAAAATTACCTCAAAAGAATCAATGCTTGCAACACTTCGCGTGGAGGTCATTTAAATGATGTAGTGTTTCACACATAATGTCAACGTTCAAACTTTACAATAAAAAAGAAATACATATCATGAAAAAAATATTTTATATGTGTTTAATTTACGTTTACTTTTGAAACCACGAAATGGATAACCCGGTATATTTGGTTTTATAAAGCTCGTTCCAAATATAAGAAATAGGTTTTTAATTTTTGGTCAAATTTTTATAATTTAACTGCCTCGAGTGCTCAAGTTCTTAAAAGTAGGTCAGCTTTAATTTTATAAGGAAAATAAACTTCTAAACACAATGCACTTGCTATTCCTATAATTTTGTCTTGATAAAGAAGAAGTATACCTGTTTCTAAGACAATAAGTAAATACACAATCCTGTGACACAAGAAGAAAAAATCTTTAAAACACTGAGTTACAGTTTATTTAAAAAATAAATTCTATAATAAAATAAAATGGAATAAATGTCACATGACATAGTAGAAAAGTACTAACAGTTAACAATACCAATCTAAAGAATAGCAAAAGATGGAATAGCAAAAGAGTTTATAGTCAAAGGAAAAACATTTACAAAATCATACCCAACTCAACGGCATAAAAATGTAGCAAAAAACCCCAGGCCAATAAGTCTTAGTTTGTATGGATAGTCATGGTGATTTTGTTCTTCTAACATTTAAAAGAAGAGAATACCATGTTCCTGCAGAATATTTACAGGTAAACCATTAACATTACGCAGGTAACAACAATTTGAACATAAATACTACAAGAAATACTACCACCATACCATGCCATGAACCCAATGGTTACATGTGTGGCTTCGGCTTTAAACGTGTGCAAAGCATATGATCCTTTTGATTATCTTATAGTGTCTCTCTCCCTCTCTCTCTGTGTTTGCATGTGCGACGTTATTTTGGAAAAACATATTTATTTTTATTTTTAGGGGGAAATACGTTTAATCTATAGCATTTCAAACGAATAGGGGAATTTACACTGCAACACATTGGCCTGACTGGATATTACTGCTCCGTTAGGTTTTTCTTTAAAAAGAAAAATTATTTTAAAATAAAAAGGACCATGTGTTTACTTATCCTTCAGCTACAATACGGGGTTAGTTTGATTTGTAGCCAAAAATGCATGAAAATATCCTTAAAGATCATATGCATGCATTTCTTTAGATAAACAGACTGGCATAAGCATTAAAGGATATGACAAAGTAAAGGCACAATATAAGCGACAAGCGTTAAGCGATATTAATATAAAGTTCTAAATTTCAAAAGGAACAAGGAAAAATAAAAATAAAATCCAATCCACGAACAATAATTTTTGACAGCGCAAAACAGAGCAAAAAAATCAATTTTTTGCTTGAAATTTCTCTAAGAGGATCAGGGACCATTTCTCAAAAATATGGAAATACTCCCATATACCACTATATACAAATGGAAGTCCAAGGGGTGCACTAAGAAACCCCATTAGTCGTTTGGCTTAAATAAGCTTGTATTACATATATTTGTGAAAAGATGCCTACATAAAACCCTATGGATTCACTGGTTGAACGCCATAAACAACCAACGGTTATGGACCATAATAATCAATAACTCACTAAATGTTGTAATAAAAACGCCTTAAATCGGTCACACGTTGCGTAGGGTCTTGTGCGGCACAAGCCGGAATACTATCGATTGGAATCCACAAGGGACCCGAAGAAGTCTCATGTAGCACATAGCAGCTGAATGCCCAAGCAGCCGTGTTTAGCACATCGTGAAGTAAACTCAATATACGTAAGTATGTATACTTTTAAATCAATTATTTTCGCAATTAAAAGTACATATATAAAATTGTATATGATCTATTAAATACAAAATAAGTACAATTTGTTTTCAGTTCATTTTTCTTTTGTTATTTGAAACATTTTCTAACTACTGTGTTTAAGTTATATGGAATACTCCCAGTATGATGAAACACCATAGTCTGGCAACTTTATCGTTGTTTAGGCAGTTAATAAAATTTTCTCACGCTACAATAACAACAGCAACAATGGAAATACATTACAACTGCACTACCACCCACCCAATTATTGAAAGGTGCATGATGATGCATGCAAAGAAAAACACAACAAAAAAGTGCCGCAAATTATACTATAATTAAGACAATAAAAAACGCTGGTTTTCTATGACTTTTGTCTAAAAACTCCCATAAACAATGAATAGTTGTTTATCTAACTTTTTCACATAAAAAGGAGACAACAAAGAATGAAAAAATTTATGAAAAATGATAAATGGAAAAGCAACTTACCAATTTTACTTGCCGACTGACCCATGATGTTCACACAACTCTTTTATATTCTGTTTTATTTCTTCTTTTATTACGTGTATAAAACCTATTTAAAAGAGATTATGTTTTTAAAACTTATTAACTAATTTGACACTTTTTTAGACCATAGCAAACTTTAGCACTTGTAATTTTGTACAAATTTTGTTTGTAAAATATTCTTTATCATTTAATTAATTTATGAAGCATTTTTTCGTTTTCTTTGCGGTTGAAGAAAGCAAATATGAATTTACACATGCACGATTATTCAAATAGAAAAACCAACAAAAAATCTTGACATTTCTTATAGGAATTTCGTAAAGATGAGAGAGAAACAAAAGTGAGTTTTCTCTTTGTTTTTGATTAAATGTTGTGCGGGAGAAAGAGAAACACCGACCAAGTGTATAGAGTTGCCACATTTGGATATTATTGAGAAATTGTTTATCGTTTATCAGCTGCTTTTAACGGTCCAGCAGTGTTGACTACTATTTATCAATTAGTGTTGTAGGTAACCAAAGCAAATGAAAAAGGCAAAGAAAGGAAGGAACAGAAGAAACAAAATTGGAAAGTATGGGTGATATCTGCTAAAAGGAATATAATGAATACACAATATCTTCATTATATTATTTTATACCATTTAATATATCACATTACGGCTATTTGTTACTTTAGCTGTTTCTATCACAATAAAATCGTGTTTATTTGAAGCAGTGTCACTTAATTCGCTATATATGTATAATAAACACAGCTACAAATAAACCAGAGTTATTCAACGGCCACACGTTGACGGCTGTTGTCAAACGAAAAATAAAAAATATTAGCAATTGCATCTCTTTCAATAGAAAGGTTTAGTAAAAAAACGTAATAATTTATAAATAAACGGAAAAATATTAGAAACAAATTGTGTGAAATACTATTTAATGTGAAAGCAAATCATACATGTGAGGAAGTGTTAAAATAATTAAATATTACAAAAGATATATCAAACAAATACAAGTAAAAAATGGCGGATCCTTTGAGTTTGTTGCGGCAATACAATATAAACAAACGAGATATTATAGAACGGGATGGTCAAATAATATTTGGTGAATTTTCTTGGCCCAAAAATGTTAAAACGAATTACTTGAAATATGGGTAAGTTTTCGAAAATGAAGTGTTATAAACAAGTGTTTAGATTACATACGATATGTTATTTTTGAAGTTCGGGCAAAAAGGGAGCCCCACGGGAGTATTATACCCTGGAGTGTTTATTGTATCTGCTGAAGAATGTTATGCTGCAGCATTCGGTATACGTTAGGCAATGTGCTGCTGAAGATATACCAGCCGTAAATCGTCCAGATCGTAAAGAACTTTTGGCTTATCTCAATGGAGAAACCACTACGTGTCCCAGCATTGACAAAAGTGCCCCATTGGAAATACCTACGCAAGTTAAAAGGCCAGCTGATGGTGATGCTGCGGGAGGAGAGTCGGCTGCCAAAAAGGCACGTTTTGAAGAGACACAAGTTCAAAAAGTACGTGAGCAATTGGCAGCGCGTTGGGATGTCAATAAGAAAGAAGCCACTGTCAATATGGATAATATAAAGTCTTTGTCTGAGACTATGTCGGTGGAGAAAATTGCTGCTATTAAAGCTAAACGTTTGGCAAACAAAAGAACCACCATTAAGCGTACTGATAATGAAGATGCCATGGCTACTGACTTAAGAGCCATATTGGATTTCGATGTTGATTCCACAAAGGATATTATTAGCAGAGAAAGACAATGGCGTACACGTACAACAATACTACAGAGTACTGGTAAAATGTTTGCAAAAAATATATTTGCCATTTTGCAAGGCATCAAGGCCAGAGAAGAGGGACGTAATCGACCTATACAACAGAATCCTATTAAAATGCCCGAGCCGGCTAGAATTAATAAACCACAAGCTCAGCTTACGCAATATAATCGTTACGATCAGGAACGTTTCAACAGACAAAAAGAAGGTGAACAAATTTAAATGCTTTAAAATACAAAAAATAATAATAAAAATTAAAAATATTTTCAGAAACTGAGGGCTTTAAAATCGATACTATGGGCACATATCATGGTATGTCCTTGAAATCGGTAACAGAAGGATCTCAAGCTCAACGAAAGGCTCAAATGACACCTTTGCCGGGTAATTTTGTTTTGTTAAATTCCAATAATTATCATAGGTATTTTATTATTATACTTGTTTTATAAAAGGTCGCCCCAAAGAATTGTTACCGGCTGCACAGGCTCGTCAAGTTGCACCGACACCTCAGAAACGTACCTCACGAACACCCATTATTATTATACCCTCTGCTAACACAAGTCTTATTACCATGTATAATGTAAGAGATTTATTACAAGATTTAAAATATGTTAGTACGGAAGATAAGAAGCGAGCTGGATGCGCCAGAGACAATGAAGTTCTCTTGCAGGTAAGATAGTATTTTAATTAATTGATTCATACAATAGAAATTAATTAATAATAGAGAATAATTTTATAGAGTTAAGGTTCTTTTTTTAAAGGAAGTTGTTTTTCTATTATTATTTTCAGCGCAAGAAACAAAATATGACAGTCCCTTATCGTGTTATAGATAATCCACAGAAACTTACAGCTCAAGACTGGCAACGTGTAGTAGCGGTATTTGTTATGGGACCTGCTTGGCAATTCAAAGGTTGGCCTTGGGATGGAAATCCCGTCGAAATATTTTCAAAAAGTAAATTAACAAAAAAAAAAACATTTAGGAAGATGTAATATTCAGAACAATGTTTTCTTTTCTAGTCTCTGCTTTTCATTTACGCTTTTCGGAATTGAAACTTGACGCTAATGTGGCCAAATGGTCAGTGACTCTGTTAAATCTATCACAAAACAAACGGCATTTAGATCGTGCAGTATTAATGACATTTTGGGAAACATTGGATAAGTAAGACCCCCTTTAAAATCATTTTATACAATAATTGTTGTTGCTATTTAATTTTTTCTTTATCATTCACAGATACATGGCAAAATACAAACCGGACTTAAGATATTAAATAATTTCAATGGCCTAGCTAACTCTAGTTGTTGTTTTAATAAAACAAAATCGCATATTAACATATATTTTCAATTAATCCAATTGAAAGACCATTTTTATATAAATATATTTATAAATAGTCATATTTGTTCTGTAATTCTATAGATTAGTTGTTTGATAACAAATTATTTCGATTAGTTTAGTTTTTGAAAAAAAGAACAAGGAGACAAGCAAACAAACAAAACAAAAAAAAAGATATTGTCTGTCCTAAACATTACATTACAATAATTTTAAAGGTACATATTTTGTTTCAATGAATATAAAAACTCAATAAAATAAGTTTTTTTGTATAAAAATTTAAATCAAAATCCAACAAAAAAGGAAATAATAATAACAATTAAAAAACAATCGACCACTGTCTTTAAAATCTAATTTTTTTTAGTAATTTGTTTAATAAAATTACTATTACTTATGAATAAAAATAGCAGCACCTATCTAAATCGCATACACAACATGCTGTACTTAATTTAAGGGAACATTTTGTATTTTAATGGTCTTTGCTAAAAATTTGTGAACCAATTTTTAATTTAATTCTTCAAATCAACTCATTTCAAGAGCGGTAGTACTTGACAAAGAATTATAATTTAACTGCGTAGTGAATAAATGGCGTTGTTATTGTTATACGACATAACATATGAATAAATAGCGTATTTAATATTATCCAGACGTATGTAGGTGGGAAAACTGAAGTGAAAATTGACTAATTGACAGTTTTTTAAATAACTTGGGAATTTTTTAATTATGATTATGTCAAGTATTTAGGATAAATAGTCAATACACAGTAAGCGAGTTTTAACAATTTTTTGTTCTCATAAATCGCATATAGCGTAAAACCTATTAATACATTGACATTAACTAAGTCACATATGCCATATATTAGAGTTAACCATAGAAATGGTATACAATATGCCTTCTTAAAGAAACAGAGAGTGTCTTACAGAAAATGCCGTTTAGTTACCTCTTCTACGAATTTTCCAGGCTTAGGTTAGGTAGGTTGTTTTCATAGTATTCACCTTAAAAATCAATATATTCTGAAGTCCGTTATCAAGTTAAATAGGTAGTAGGTAACAGGTCTACCGTCTATAAACAATGCCCTCTGTAAACATGAGTTGGATGTAATAGTATGTAGATTTTGCTTTTACGGGTAAATGATTCAAAATCCTATTCGTTACAATAATTCCATAAACATATTCATTTGCAGTGTTTATATGTATATGGTCTCTGTCTGGTAAACAAAACAGAAAGGAGAGTCCGTGTTTTGCACTAAATCACAAAAAAAAAAAATTACCCTAATAACAGACCACTTTGAGTCGTTTATCAAACACAAGAAACGATGGGAAATATTGCGTTAACATCTTGAGATCTGTCCCATTAAAGTTTGCTAGTTAGTAACTTTACTTGCCTGACATTCTGAATATCAGCGTAGAATTGTCTACAATGTTCCTAGTGCCCAGAAGTGTTAAAAAAAAGGTATAGTTTTTAACTACATCTGTAAGGCGCTAGATATTTGTTCAATTTAAGATTTCTTAACTTTTTTATGCACCACGCCATGTGAGAGCCAATAAAAATAAAAATGCAATGTTCCGAAATGCATCTCGGCATCTAATAAAATTAACATTTTTATAAAAATGGTTTAGCAGTAGCAAATAATAAATATAAAGACAAGAATACATACTGCTTATGATAAATGTTGCCCAAAGGTATTTTTATAGAACTGTTTTTTCATTAAAGTCTTAATTAGTTCTTCAGTCTTACAAATATTCCCTTTATTAAGCTCGGTTATGGTTATGAATCCTGCGAAATCGTTGTATTGCTTTAGTTTATGCAAGCATTCCTTTTACTAATTTTTGTTTCAAGTTCAGTACACACTCACTGTAAATGAACTTCCTTACACAGGGAATACATGCTTAATTTATTTGAAATAAATATAACAATTTATAGAAAAAGCAATTGAACATTAGATAGTAACGACTTTACTTCGTTTGGAATATAAATTTTATATTAAAATATTACACACAATAACTTTTCTATAACAAAATATGCCTTAACATCCATGAATAAGTTTTCTTTGCTAGCTTTCCTATTTGACCAGCTTTCAGTGTTGGTAAGGAAAACTTCATATGTGTAATTTGATTCGTAAAATAGAAGAGAAAATTTGTGATTTGAATTTTCTTTCTAATTCCTCTTGGAAAACAGCACAGATTTAAAATTTTAAAAGAAGAGTAGAGATTTAAACAGCTCCTATTTGTATGATGGGTAAAAATAAATGAAAAGCCTTTTCGATTTGTTGGCGTGCCTGTAACATTTCTGCAAATAAAGTATTCACATAAGATTTGGCTTCATCTTGCTGTGGATGCTTGGAGAGATGAGCTGCAAAACGATTTGCCACTGTTTGCAAGTGCATATTAAATTGTGTGCATAATTGTACAATGCCATCCACTTCATTGGCTGTGCTATGATGTTCCTTGACCAGCAATAATTCAGCTATTTTATGTAATTTAAGCATTTCCAACGCACAAGTTTCGGCCAAAGAGATAATGCCTTTAGCAAACACAGACTGGACCTCTAGATTGTTGTTCTCCTCATCGGCTAACCAAGTAAGGCAAGAAGACCACAAACTACGTTTTAATCAAAAAAGAATGAAACAATATTAATATTAGTAATAAATTTTTACAACTTTTTCAGTTAAATTACTTGGTAATTTCCTCAAATTTTATTTGTAGTTCAGTGTCTGCTATGGCTTGTTTTAAATTGTCATCTAATTCCTCTTGGTCATAGTCATCCTTTTCTGGTTCAGCTTCTAAGTCCTCCAATTCCATTAGTTCTTTGACTTCATTAATGGTTTCCATAAGTTCTTCTAAAGCCTTGCCTGAAACCGAACCTTTGAGTGCTTGTATTTTAAGCTGGGATTCTTTTGATAAAATTTCCAACGCTTCCAAATGCACGAGACCGCAATTGTTTTCAAAGAGTATTTCAAATCTTAATTGAGCTTTCGATTTCTCTAGGCTTAATTCCTTCAGCGACTGTTCCAATTGTTCACTTTCTTGTTTGGCCTCTTTCAAAATCTACTTTTTGATGAAAAATGTTTAAAGACAATGCCAACAATTATATCTCCTGCTATTATTTACCTCGCTCAAATTTGGTTTATCCTGTTCTAGACCTAATTTCTTAATTTTATTCTTTAAAAGTGGATCATTTTCTTGTAAAATGTTCATTGTTTTCTTGCCTATGCCCTCCAAAGTATCCAGACCGGTGTTTAATACTTTACTACCCAAAGAGGTAACATTAGTGACCAAACCTAAGCCAAATACTGGTGCTGCATTATTGGTAGGCGTTAGAGATCGGTTCTTTTCTGTCCCGTCATTACTGCTAGATTGTTGTTGCAATTGTTCTTGAGTTTTGTGTTTAGATTCTTCGAGAGCATTTAAACGAGCCAATTCAGCTGGATCAGGCACACCAATAACTTTATCCAAACCAGAAGTAACCGTAGAAGTTAGATCATTGGCTGTACTAAGTACAGATGAAACAACGCCACCAAATAAGCTACCCCAGCCAGATTTATTTTGTGTTTGTTGTGACTGAGCTGGCTGTGTTTGAGGCTGATTTGTAAAATTATTATTCACAATTCTTGTTGACAAATTTTCCTGTTCTATAGTCTTTTCTTGTTGTTTAATGTCTGTATTATTGTTTAATACGGTGGCGGATTTGTTAACGTCGGCTGCTGTTGTTATTGCTTGTGTGTCATTATCCAAATTGTCTTCGGCATCGCCCCAATCATCCCAGTCATTGTCATCATCTATATCCCAACCATTTTGGTTACCATCTTCCAGTTTTGTTGCCATTTATATTTTCAATCGTTTTATATTTCTTTTACAATGAATAGACAATAATTTTTAATAAAAATTGATTTATTTTATTTACGTGTCCCTTTTTCTTCTTCACTCTTAAATTTTTGCACATAAAAACAGCTGTCAAAATGTTATGATTTAACCGAGCTGTGTTCAGTATATTTAAATCAGTGTTAATTAACATAAACTTTCAAGTACGGGTAACCCTCAATAAATAAAACGAAATTTATGGAAACAAAAATCGAAATATACATTAATCGACTGAGACCCTGGAACTTTTTCAAAAAATTCTCTATGGTTTCGGTCCAAGTTGAACAGATTTTTCGATGGCATAGATTTCTGCTTAGAAGATACTTCAGAGTTTCCCCAATGGTTTTAGAAATTTCGCTATGGCCTATAACTCCCTCCCATTCCTACCCAAACATCTGTTCTTAAGACATCCGTAAACCGCTGAATGGTTTTCGTTTCTAAGTCTCGTAGCAAAGAATTTTCCATATTTTTAAGAATGTAGCTATCAGCCACTCTTATCACTAGGTTACGGAGTGCCTTGATGAAATTCGTATGTGTAGCTTTCAGCCACTCTTATCACTAGGTTACGTAGTGCATTGATGAAATTCGTATTAGACTTATCTACCAATATCTTTAGCACGGATTCAACCTAGAGACTCTAGCGTTATTATGGGTTAGGAGTTCATTGTTCCTATAGTCTTTGTGTAATGTCCAAATCATTTTTAGATTTATTCGAACTACTGAGACAGTGGCCCCATAGGTCGCTTCCGTCTGACCATCATGATATATACATCCAGTACATAATCCTTTACCCTTTCGTGTCAATCCAATGATATTACCAGATATTTTACATCGAGTTCCCGTAAATTATTTTTCCCAAGAGTCGAATATTTATTCTTTTACGAAGTTTTCTCCTTCTCGTAAATGGTACTGCTGTTCACCATCGGTTTATATGGTTACTTTCCTTTAGCCATCAAAAAAACTATATCATCTATATCATACCCTGCCTGTCGCCGATACTTCCACAACTCAGCTCCATATTAGTGGTGAAAGAACCCTTCCCTGGTGCTGGGCCTTATATCATAGGCTTTATTATACCCTTTCTATGCAAAGCTTATGTTGTGTGGCAAAAATATTGTTGGATAAGTTTAGGTTTCCATAACAGTTTTCTTTCAGAAAGTTGTAATTCAATTCAAAAAATTTTAACAAAACTTTTATCTTTAGGTTATGAGTAAAACTTCTAACAATTTTTTAAGGGGTTTTTACGATATTTTCTAAATTTTTTTTATTGATTTTTTCATGTTATTTTTGTTTTTAATAGTTTAGCGTTTCTTATGTTTTAATATTGTTGTAATATTTAAATTTTAAAACATTTATAATTAATGATTCTTGTTTCATTATTCTTTTCAAGATTATATCGTTATTTGTTGCTTTAGTTTAGTTCATAAAGGTTGTCGTAAACGAAAGAAATACTTTATTTATGAATCGATTATAGTTTGCAACTGAACCGTAATTGCGTTGACAGTTGCTAAAAAAAATATTACAGATGGCAATTAGTTTTTCGTTGCCAGTCGTTTGTTAACGCAACTAAAAGTTAAATTGCTAACCATAATCAGAATCATTCATAATAAAATAATTAATTTGTTTGTAAATTGTATTAAAACTTGTTTGATTGTTGTTGTTTGTTGTCAAGTGTTAAAGAGAGGTGTAGTTATTATTTGATTTAATTAAAATCTAATTAATTGTGATTTATTTTATTGTTGTTGTTTGTTTGTTTTTCTTCCTTTATAAAAACAATAGCTTTGTATAAATTCTAAAGATTCATGTAAAGACATATTAACTGTTGGTGTGATTTTATATATATGTATACATATATAGTAAGTATATTTTTAATTTATTTATATGTAATTATAATAAAAAAAATAATAATAATAATAATAAAAATTAAAGGAAATAAAAGTTTTGTTTCTTTAAATAAAATAGGTTTTCTTTTAATATTTATATTGTTGTAATTGTTTATATTTATATATTTTTTTTGTAATATATGTATTTCAAAAGATGTTTTGTTATATTTCTTCCTTGCTTTTGCTTTTGTTTGTTTCTTGTTAATTATTTAATTTAAATTACTGTGATATTTTCTTTACGGTTTTTATCAACTATTTTTCTGTTTTTTTTTTTATCTTGCTCTTGGGGGTTGATATTTCATTTACATTTTTGTATTTCTCTCTATCTGGTTAATCTGTATTTTATTTACGAGTTGTAATAACTCTGTGTGATCATTTGTTTGAAAGTATGTTGCGTGGTATATTTTTAGTTTCCCCACCAGTCGGGTCCAGAAGAAGAGTTACCGCCGTAATTACCGCCATCGTTGCCGTAATTACTGCCGTAGTAGCCACCACCGCCAGAACTACTGCCGCCACCACCGCCACCACCACCACCTCCGCTACCGTAAGATGTGCCGTTGCTGCGGTAAGAACCTCCACCACCGCCTGAATTGCTTCCACGATTACTGTTGCGGTTACCGCCGCCTGACGTTTGACGATAATCACGGGAGCCAAAGCCACCGCCGCCGCCACCACTGCCATAGCGGGCACCACCACTGCTACCACCGCGTCGTTTATTGCCGCCATGAGAACGCTCTGAAGCCATCATCTCTTCCAAGAAGCTGGGTACCTCTTGTTTGGTTTCAATAAGCAGTTCCATTAGATCTCCGCAAATATTTCGATTTTTCTCATTGAAGAATGATGTCGCAACACCCAAATTACCCATACGTCCGGTACGACCGATACGATGTACGTATTCCTCTACATCGGAGGGCAAGTCAAAGTTAATGACATGCTTAACGTGAGGAATGTCTAAACCGCGAGCAGCTACGGCAGTGGCAACTAAAATTGGACATTCCCCAGAACGGAAACAACGTAAGGCATCCTCGCGTTCTTTCTGTGTACGATCACCATGAATACTTGTGACCGGATGATTGCATTGGTATAGGAATTCCTCCAATGCATCGGCTCCCTTTTTCGTCTCGACAAAGATCAAACACAAATTGTCCTTTGAATATTCCAAGCCATCGCGTATGGTTTGCAAGAGATCCAATAAATATGAGCGCTTGTCCTGTTCATATACCCACAAGAGGGTTTGTGTGATATTCTCTGAAGTCGAACCTACACGTCCGACAGCCAAGAAAATATAGTTGCTTAAGAAATCTGAAGCCAACTCCTGTATCTGTTTGGGGAATGTTGCAGAGAACATAAGAGTTTGTCGTTGTCCAGTCACAGGCATATTCGATTGCTCCACTATACGTCTAATCTGGGGCTCGAAACCCATATCCAACATTCGATCAGCTTCGTCCAAGACCAAGAAGCGAATGTTATCCAAGCACACTTTACCGCGTGTAATCATATCTTCTAAGCGACCAGGAGTGGCCACTATCAAGTGACAGCCACGGTCCAATTCACGCATCTGTTCGGATGTATTGTTGCCGCCGTACAACACAGCAGGACGCATACGAGAGCGATAGGCAAATTTCTTAGCTTCCTCGAAGATTTGTGTAGCCAATTCTCGGGTCGGTGCTAGCACCAAGCCCAATGGGTACTGCTTCCGACGGCTATAGCCACGGGTATTCTGGGGAGGTGGTGGTATACCATGCTCGTACATTTGATTCAATATCGGCAATAAAAAGGCAGCCGTTTTGCCTGAACCAGTTTGGGCACAAGCCATCAAATCGCGTCCACTTATAATAATTGGAATCGCGTACTTTTGTACCGGTGTCGGTTTGTCATATCTAGCCATTTGCACATTATGGCGTATAATTTCGGTCAACTGAACATCATCGAACGATGTGATGTTTGGTGGAACATTCTGTCCCGTCGCTTCCACGGGTATATCCTCGTATTTGTCAAAATTGATACCGGTATTACCGGTGCCGAATAGCTCTTGCTCAAGTCTTTCGTCACGTGGTCCCAACTTCGTATAATCGATGTCACCACGACGTTCTTCATTCCAGCGACCGCCATATTTGCGTTCGCCATTACCTCCGCCGTTATTTCCACTGCCACCATTGCGTTGCTCTTCCGGACGACGTTCTGGCTCTTGCCAGCGATTGTTGCGTGGCTGTTCTGAGTCCTCGGCCGCGTCAGTGCGATTATTTGAACGATCACCCCCGCGATAATTGGCGCCACCACCACTGCGATCTTCTTCACGACGTTCGTAGTTGCGATTGTTTTGCGAACGTCCTCCGCCGCGATTCCAGTTATCACCACCGCGTCTAGGTTCGTTATCACCTGTAAAATAATTGGTAAATTTATTGTATTACAGACAATTAAATTAGTACATAAAGTTCTTAAAGTAGGGAGAGCCGGTATTAAAGTGATTCATGAAGGCAGATCAAAATGTTAACTTGACAGAGTTCTGTTAACTTATCATGAGTTTATTTACAGTTTTAATTATCACATGATAAAACCATGTGTTTTGGAAATATTTTCAGAAATTTTTTGTATTAAAAATAATTACGGTTTTATAACTTACCGTTTTGGTCTTCGAATCTGCCACCACGACGTCCACCGCCAGCGCCGCTGCCAAAGTTACTAAAATCACCACTTTGACGATCACCTCCACGTGAATTGAAATTACGACCACCGCCTCCTCTGCGATAATCACCACCACGTTGTTGTTGTTGTTGATCTCTATTATTATCGTATTTGCTATTGCCAGCTCCTTTTATATCCTCACGAGATTGTGAAACGTCAGTTGAAGATGCTTGTAATGAGCTACTACTCTCACCTCTTAAATGTGGGGGCACATAAACGCCACCAGAGCTAGAAGTTGTAGAATTTTTAGTTGTTATGGGGCTGCTATTATTAGCTTCGCCGCCATTCAAGTCCAGACCAGCAACCTGTAGAAAAATAAAAAGAAAAAAGCATATGATAAGAGATTTATTTTGGAAATACAATATACATACACACACACACACACACACACAAATAAAAATAAGAAAATTTCAAATTAGAATTGAATTTAAATATACATAACCTTAAAAACAAGTCTTTTTGTTGTAGTCAAGGGCAAAATAATGCAAATGAGAAAAAAATCAAAGAGAAACAAAAAAGAGAGCACAAGATTGAAACACAAACAACAATAATTGTAAGTTTCTATGATTACAACAAGAAAGAAAACAACAAGAAAGAAAACAACAACTAGAAAACGCTACATGTATCGAAAAACAACAGCAACAAACAAAATTATTTTAAAATTATTATTGAGTCAAATATATACATAGTATGTATATAAATGTATAAGTATGTTTTTGTTTAAATATTATTTCCTATGAACAGAGAGAAAGAGAGAGAGAGAGAGAGAAAGAGAGGGAAGCCAACATATCAAATGCCATTAATTAGTAAGACGTGGTGTTTCTTTTTTAATTTTCTATTAAGGGGAATAAACGAATAAAACGTATTCAGATTTTAATCGAAAAAAAAAAAAAAAAAAAAAAAAAAAAAAAAAAAAACTTAAAATTATGTTTTAGGACTGTAAAAAGAAAGCCCTCGTAAAAATAAGTATATGTTTTGAAACGGTTTTTATATATAATAATTTTATAGCGGAAATTTGAAACAATTGCAACAAAATGTAAAAGTGAAGGTACATACAGGCATGTGCAAATGTATGTAGATTTTTTTTGTTTTCTTACAATAACTTTGTTTTGTAAGATTTCAGTACAATGTTTACATTGCGTGACAGACTAAAACAGAAACTGTTCTATTGAAACCTCATTATTTACAAGGTTAATTTTTAGTTTGTGCATACATACATAGACATTTTGTATTATGAATATAAGGGGGAAAGAAGATTATAAACTTAAATCAAATAAATTTCTGTTTAAAACTGATAAATTGCCATTTCATGGTCTAATTGCCTGGCAGCCCTAATGCGATATTAGTTACATGAAATTTGTAACAATGTTGTATATTTAGCGACCTTTTTATAAAATCAAATTAAAATTTTTGAGTTAGCAAGCAAAAATTAAACATTACCAATTTTAAGAAATAATTTTCATTCCCTACATCTGCCTTGATTCAGTCGGTAATCTCATCAAAACAATCTACAGACAAAAGCTTTCACATTAAATTTTGATAGTTTCTTAAATCTATATCAAATTCGCATTAAATTGTGTAAGTTTTGGTAATCAACTTTGAATGAGAAGATATGGAAAATTGTATTGAATTTAGAAACTGGATTAAAAAAGCTGTAGAAACCAGCATGGTCTCCTATTATCAAAACTCGACATTTTTGCCTAGAAGGAACAGATATATACTGTTATAAGGCCTTATATGTTTGTTATATTACAAGTGTTTATCGATAATTTCAAACATAAAAAAATTATTTGTGCTTCCTCAATTTTACATATTCAATCTATTTTGGCGTTATTAAAAACAAAACGTTGGCAACAGTGTTTGTATAGCTGTGTTTAATAAACATAACCTTTAAGTGCAAAGAGGGGAAAGTGACTAAAAAAGAAATGAAGGATCTCGCGCAGAGAGCAAAAGTAGAGGAAGATGCACTCAAACACCAAATAAGCGAATGAGAGCATAAAGAAACAGAATAAAAATGTGTAAATTACAACAATAACGTGGTTAGTGATAATCTTTGACAATCATAACCTATAGGAAAAAAAGGCATGCAGAAGAAAAAAATTGACCAACTATAATTTATACACACACATGCAAGTACAAAGGGAGACAAGCTTCTCTTTTATTTTTCTTCGTCAATATTGCTATGGTCAATGCTCTACCGCCACCGCATTTTTTGTACCATAAAAAAATGTTATGAAATCAGTTAGTTTTTTTTTGTTTTAATTTTAAGATAAATTTAGAAAACAATACAATAAATTACAATGAAGCATTATGAAAGAATTGCATATGTGTATGTATTTTAATTTATTGTACTTACTTGCTGCTCTAGACCTGTGCCATTTTGGTTAATAGCATTACTCATATTACTTTCCAATCAGTTGCTAGTTTATTTGGTGCTTTCCCCTTAGGAAAATTTTGATATTTCAACAATTTTATATATGAAGTCTTTTATTTCAAATAAAATCGTTTAAAATAAAAAAGAGATAATTGTTTTATTAGAAAAAAAATTAAGTTCTGTATATTATCGTATCAATTCAGCTGAAGCAGCAGTACACGAACAAACGAAATGAAATAAGTTCCGTATATTCACACACACATAGAAAAAAGAATTGATGAAGATTTAATTTCAATGATTTTCTTTGTATTTTTTATAATCAAAACTTATTATTTAATGTATATATTTATTTAAATATTGTTTAATTGTCAATTGTTTTAATTAATTTCTTTTGTTTTTTATATTTAACACACTAAAAATGTGTAAAAATTCTATTCTTTTATGTGATATTTTCTTCACTACACAACGCGTGAAAAATGGTCGACAATAAGTATTTGACGAAGGCAAAAATCAGTGCTAATGCTTGTGGTTTCGTTTTTTTATATAAAAGTAATCGGTAACCAATGCCAACTCGTTAGCAACAAGGCTGTGTTCAATATTTCTTTAGCTATCGGTATTTTATCGGTTTTATTTATAAAATCTGAAGCCAAATGTTGTGATCTATAAACGAATTTAGTGGGGAAAATTATTTTCTTATTGGAACTGATTTATTTTTTTAAGAACTAAAGCCAAAAAGTATGTATTTGTAATTTAGAATATTATGATAGATTGAAGTTTTCTTTAAAAAAATTTAGTAGGCGAAGGAAGACTTCAAAGCAGTGTTGCAAAATTGAAATTTTGTAATAGTACTGAACTATAATTGAAAGAGTACCGTTTTGCATCAAATGGTACTTTTTAAATATATATTCATTTATATTTAATACTGTACGGAATAGAATAGAAAAACTGACTTATTTATTCATTCATTTAGCATTCGGCAATCTTTCATAATATAAAAGCGAACATACTTACGTTAGTTATGCCCTGGCTAACCGGGGCTAAGACATTATAGTTGAAAAGCGCAAACCATAAAATCTGTAGTAATAAAAAAGTACTGAAATGTTTTGAAATGTTGCCAGGAAACTAAAAATCTGTAACCAACCAACTTCTGAAAAAGAGGAAAAATGAATGAATTCTTTAATAATTTAGATCCGATTCGAACAAAGCACAAAAAATTATAAATATTTCGACAAAAAATTTACAATTTGCAAGCATTTTGGGGATAAAACATATAAGAAAGAAATTATTTAAAAATTCATTTACAAAATAATTTAAATTTAATTATTTTTTGTATTTTTTTAATTTTTTAGAATTAGAAAATGACACAATGGCAACATTGTTGATGGTAACCAGACATATCGGTGAATGTATCCACTAACAGATGGGAAAATTACTTATTCTGGACAAGCACCGTCCAAATCACTATATACAGTATATGGATCTATGATAATACAGTACCATTTCGAATAACAGCACTTTGGTGAGTTTCGATTTTATTCAACACGCCGAATAAATTCACCACATTTTTTAAAAACTCACCACACTTCAAAAAGATAAAATTAAATTTTTTGCCCCTTTTGCCGTCTTTTCAGAAGAAACCAAACCAGCAGCTTGCAAAAAAAAACCACCCCCATCCATCCATCCACACACACAATACGCCATTATGTTTTTGTTTTGTCTGACCTGGGGTTGAAAAATGGCCTTTGGGCGTCTAACAAGGCTACTACTAACACCTATTAGACAAACAGACCACATAGTACATTAAAGAGGCGGGGCTTAGTTTTTACTTAATAAACCCGGAAACGGAAAAAGAATGTGCGAACTATTATAATATACTATTATAAAGAACAAAAACGAATTTGATGAAAAAAGTACTGAAAAAATACAAAAGTACTTAATTTTTACACTTGTACTTAAACACTGCTTGAAAGTAAAAATAAATCAAGAGTTGTGTTCAGTTTGCATAATGTATAAAAAAAATTTACCATAAACTGATAACACATAACCGTCCACAATTTTTATATTTTTAAAATATTCAATGTAAAATTAAAAAGATTTTTTAATGTTTCTTTTCATTTTTAAGTAAGCAAACAAGTATAATAATAAATAGCTCATATATCTTATGTTATACTGTATAAACAGATATTTTATAATTCCAAAAAATATTTTTCAAATACTTATGAAACAGTAAATAGGCCTCTTAGCTACAAAATATGCAAGTTTTTTTTTAATGTTTATAACTATTTGAGTATTTTAGGCCTCTTAGCTACAAAATATGCAAGTTTTTTTTAATGTTTATAACTATTTGAGTATTTTATTGAGGTCTTAGTGAATATGAATTTATGGTCTTAGTGAATAGGCCTCTATGGTCTTAGTGAATAGGCCTCTAATTTAATTAATATCCAGGTATAAAAGTATGTTCTTTCCATGTTTATGCATTTAATAAACGACAAATTTAGAATTTTTTTGATGGTTATGGGGCTTTAAATAAAAAATGACCATAATACTATACTTAAAATCTTAAATTTATTTTTAATTAAATATAAATTATAGTTACATTAAATTTAAGCACTTAAGTTAAAGTTTGAAGACATTAAATTAATTACACCTACGATAAGCATTCTATTAACCCCTAGTCAAGTTTAAACAGTCTGCAGCATTTGTTATGGTTATAACCGTTACACGTTCTTCGACTTTTTTAACCTTTTTCTTCCTATTTGTATGTTTTTTTTTGAGAATACTTGCTATTTATCAGAGTGCTTGCTTTTTTATGTTTATATCTACTGCACCTCATTTTCTGTGCAAAGCACTGGTCGTTCGTTTTTATATCATACATCAGATTTTTGATTTAAAGCGGAATAACCGACAGGTATTTCTTTAAGTTCAGATTTCAAACATAAGAATTCACCACCAATACACATGATAGTGGCAGTGATGCAATTTAACAGCCACCATGATATATTCGAGGGAAATGCATTATTGTACCACCAACAAATTAACAAATGGAAAATATGAAATGTGCAACTGTAAATGGAGTAAACACGATTACTTTTTATATTTGGAGGACTGAGGACTATGCAATACTTGCCTAAAATCTAAACACAATTTGGCTCGCCTCACTATACACCACAGGGCCAATGAGGCCAAAAATGAATTCGTTACAAAAGCACAAATGATCAGGCGGCCACCCAAATCAGAAACATGAATTTCCTGGCAATTGAAATTAATTTTTTTAAATATATGTATATTTTAGAGGTGAGTTTATATTTTATACTTACATGGTATTCAAATATATTGTCCAAACGATAATTATCACCTGCCAGTAGATTGGCTGCACATACCAATATGCCCAATGAAAAATAAACACAAAATTGTACTGAAATTATTTGTGAGATCAAGAGTAAAGGATCCCATTGTGTATTGCGGAATGAGCCCGTTTTCATTGTGTTAAAATTTTATTAAATTCTATTTAAATGTTTACATTAAAACAAAAAGAAATTATTTTTAATTCCAAATCGACGTCAAAAGATGTTTTTGTTTAAAACAGATGACGAATATTGCATTTGACAACAATTGACAGTTTAGACAACAATATACATTCACTTGGAATTGGTAGCCCATATAAGTAAATCAAATGGCAGCTGTGAACAGTGTTTGCAAAGCCCAAAGGAACTGACAAAAAAAAAAAAATGAAAACCCAATGTACTATAATTTCGAAAACGTTAGTATTTGACTATGCTTTGTAGGAATATAATAATTTAACATCGAAATTTTGGCAAAAATAGACAAAAATCATTTCTTAGGAGGCAACTTTGACTTGGCTACACCATACTTCGAGAGGTAATCTTACATCCCAAACATATGTCTATTACATAACCCTTCTTTTTATGACAGTTCTACCGTTATGGCTGTATTACCGTCTGTTTAGACTGAAAGACTCGAATGCTAAGTCAGTGTCTTAAAGGTTGCTTGACTATCTCCTTATACAACTAGCGCAATCCGTTTTCACACTAGCTTACTAAGCAGCGGATTGTTTGCCTGAAATAAGTACACTGCCCTCAACAGGGAGCTAGTTTCCATCTTCGAGTCATCCGCCACTCAGCTCGTCAAAGTAACATGCCCTGACCATATAGTCTGTGAAACCCGGTTTTCAGGATCTGTATGCTCAAATCTTAAATATCCTGGAATGTTCAAACTTCTTTATCCCAGGAAGATCCCCTTCAAGTAACGCCTACCGAAAGTAGTTCCATTATCATCCGTAATGAAGGCATTCGATATGCCTAAAGATATACATCTGTGTACTTTATCTAGCAACTTTTTCTAATTAGTACTTTTCAAAGCCTTTCGCTATACAATATAGCCATGTGTGAGAATTGATAAGTCCACAGAGACATAGATCCACTTTACCACCCCTGAACGAAAGCCTCATCTGCTACGAATGAAATTCTTCACGGCAAAGTATGCATTGATTTTCTTCTTCTTCTTCATCAAGGTGTTCTCCTCTCAGGACAATTCCGTATCGAGAAAGACACCAAAGTACATGGCTTCTCTTGAGAGCCCCAGCTTGATACCGTTCAGTCTATACAAAATTGCTGGAACAAAAGTTTCCTAAGAGCAGATTGCATAAGCTTAGTAATGGTCAAATTGCCTTTCTTCTCCCAGCCTCGAAATACCACAGGATGCTGTTCACATCAAGATTCCATAGCGGAAGCAATAGACCTTTAAGATACTGATTTACTCAAATGAGTTCCGTCTCTTCCCTACTCTGGCAAAGAATGTTACTAGCAAAACTTTTGCCTGGAAAATCTTCTAATGCAATCTAAAGGTTTTTTATGACTGTCTTTAGGATTCGTATTGGAAGAAACGGTTTTAGTATTTATGGAATATGAACGAGATTATTCAATTGATTTTTTTAATCATTTAAATTTTTATTAAATACTTCAATTTAAATCATTTTACAATAAAATTTATTTTGTATTCGCTTTTTTTTTTTGCTTGTTAAAATTTAACACTAACATTTTATTATATTTCATTAATTTAATAATTAATTTTCATTTATTTTAATATCATATGTTCTAATAATGTTGTATGTATTTTTAAAATTCAATTGATATTATCGTGATTATTTTTATTTCAATGCGTAATACAGAGTTTGAAAATTGAAATAATTTTTATTTTTTAATAAAAAAATAAAACAAATTTGTATTCTCTGTAGGGTTTTAAAAATATTTTCAATTAAAAGAAGGAGAAGGTACATCATACTTTTATTTATTTACTTCCTTTTTAAATTAACACAATACTACTCGTATAGGAATTAACTTCTTTATAATTGTTTATTGCATTTATTTTTCAATATAAAACTATAGGTAAATAAAATGTAGTTGAATATCGATTATGTGAACTTGTATTAATCGACATGTTGCTCGCTTTCTCTTGAAGTTCTACTATTTTTAAAGCTCTGTTCGGACAGATGTCAGATTTTACAATGTTTTCAATGAAATCTGCTAAAAGTTTCTAACAATCATGGGAGCTGACAAAGGAACATTGTTTTTAGAAAGACCAGATAATAAAGATCTTTATATGGCATACTTTATTGGCCATTACAAACCATTAGTTTGCTTTACAGCCTAGCTTCTATGTTAACTTTATCCATAAGTGTGGAAACTACAACATATCGTCGAGCCCGAACGATAGGTTTGTGAAGCTTTTCATTGCAATTTTATTTACTCTCAGATCTTTTGACAGAAAATGGCTAAGAGGATGTCGAAAGAAATATTTGCTAAGCCAACACACTACCTACAAAAACTAATTCTTTGTGAAAAGATTTAATATTGTTCCTGATAAAGGAGACGATTTAAGCGAGAGAGGTTTCACCAAAAAATTTTGAATTTCTTTTGCTATTAGACAACTTCTGGCGTAAAACAGAGTATCTCTAATACTCTACTCCACGCTATGATAAAACCTCAAAAGTATAAAGCGCTATTGCGGCCAGTGCTTACCTACAGATGTAAGAAAGGGGTACTGAAAACTAATAGCATCAACCAGTTGATATATTTTATATGGGCCAATGGCCTATTAGATGGTTCAGAATAGAATTAGAAGTCATTATAAATTAGAGGCAATCAAATCATAATACCCATATTAATTATGGTTTTTAATTATCCAATTTAATCCACTTATCCATGCCGAGCCATACACGACTCACATAATATGTAGAAGTTTAACTCCACATGAAATATCAACGATGAGAAAAATTTGAAACAATTTTAATTGTTGTCTGTTTTAAAATTTCTTAATTTAGGCTTTAGCAGTATACATTTCTTTGTTCATTTAATACTTTAAATAGAATAGATTGTGCGCATTAAATTTAAATGCATGTTGCAAAAATCATTTTGGTTTTTAATTTTAAATCTATGATATGAAATGAATATAAATATAAATGAATAATATTTTATCAGAAACCTTAGAAAAACTAGTTGTCTATAAACGCAATTAAAATGCTGCTTTACAATTATTATAATAATAAAATAAGACAGTATGTATATGGCTTATGGAAATTACCACAATAATCAAAATTAAAATAGAAAATTTTATTTTAAAAGAAAGAATAAGTATTGAAATGCAAACATTATTGAAATGGAGGAAAAAAAAAAATTAAAGCGCAACAAAAATTTACGATTACAATTTATATTTTCAAAGAAGTGTAATACATGTGGTGTGAAATTATAAAAGTTAAACTCATGGAAAAGTTTTTGAGATTTCAAAATCTAACTACGAGTTACATATTGAAAAACTAGTAGAAAAAAAGCAGAATTTTCATGTCATTTCACATCACATATTTAAGAGCAGTTATAGCTTGTATTGATTAAAATAAAAAATACCATGCAATGGTATTACGATGAATTTCAAACCTGATGTTAAACTTATTGATTTCTTAAATATGTATTCGCTTTATTTTTTAACAAATAGTTTAAAAATAGTCTTAGAATTTAGAAAAGTTCTTGTTTTTTAATTCAGTTTAATAAATTAGAATTGTAAATGACAACAAGCAATCTCTACAGTATTTACTTTCTAAAGATGTCTGTCCCCATATCGCTCCGTTATTGCAACATAGTCATATCTCAAAAAAACTTGAACTTGGCAAAATGCGATTTAAGTTTTCAAGACATAAGTCCTATGATCTAATTGCCTAACTTCTAATTGCTATAACTTCGGTTCAGCTTGGGATATAAAACTGATTTTTTTCAACATGTACAGAAGGTCTAAAAGAGAAGTTTTGCTTAAGTAACTACAAATTTTTAATTTTTTGAGATATGACTATGTTGCAATAAAGGAGTGATATGTATTGCCCACATGTAATGTCATTTTCGAATTTAGTTTTCTCACACTGTGCTGTAATTCAGCTACAATTGCATAAAATCATTATGAGAATTTAGATAAAATAAATAGCAAAACTATATAAGAGTTCAAGTTAAAAGAGATTCAATGAAACCTTAAGTTTTTATATTGCATTTCTTAAATTTAAATATGTATCAAGTGTTATTATTAAATTTAATGTATTTATGGGGTTTTGTAAATAAAATATTGAAATACATTTGACACAGATTTTTACAAGTTATTTATTTCATAATTAAAAAAACATGTGTATATTTAAAAAATAATTCAATACAAAAGATTGTTTTTTTTTTTTTTTTTTTTTTTTTTTTATAATTTAATTGCCAATTTTAGTTAATGGTTTAAAAAGCAAAATATTGCTATAAATTCTTTTATTTTTTGTTTTAATTGTTTAATAGAAATGAGGTTTTGGTTTTGAAATACAAAAAAAAAAAAAAGTTAAGTACACCCAGTACTTATTAATTATAATTAATAATTAAGGGATGAAAAAACAAAACTAAATAAACAAAAGAAATGGTGGTTAAAAACGAGTTTCTTTAATTTATTTCTTTTTGTGTCCTTTTATTTGCATGTTGGTTTTTGTTTTTTTTTTTTGTTAAAATGAAGGCCCAATTAGATTTCTTATATGCTAATAAAATCTAAATACAACTTATTAGTCTTATTAATTTATAAAAATACAAAATAATAATGTTATATTATATGTATGTATAAATATTTAAATATTCTCTTTCTCTCAGTTACTTTCTTGCACCCTTACACTCTCTCAACAAACGCAACATTATATTGTCTGTATGGGGGAGGCAGTAGTAGCAGCTTAATTAAAAAAAAGTGTGCGAGTTTATACTCTATTAAAAAAAAAAATTAAAATAATTTTGATCTTAAATAAAAAAAAAAAAAAAATGGCTTAACAATTAATAAAAGCGAGATTGCACTACAGAGAGTCTTCTATTTTTTTTAAAAAACTCAATTACACTCTGTATTTGTTAATATTCTTCTTCCTCAATTCTGTTCACATTAATTAAATAACAAACTTTAGGCCAAAAGTCCAGGTTAAAGAATACTTAAATATACTATCAGCAGGCCTAAAAATGAAAAAAGAAAAAGAATTAAAAAAAAAAATCAATTTCTATTATGAAGAGAACTTACCTGTAATTGAATTGAATTCATTTCGTAGCCCCCCTTACTTTGCATTTGCGTTTGTATTGCATTTAAATGATTGGTGGACAATTCGACATCGGCTGAACCAATATGTCCGGTATGTTGAAAATTCGTTGGATTACCAATCATGGAACGATCGATACGTAATCGCTGATGTCTTCGTCTTGATGGTGACTGTGGTTGATGAAAACAGCATGAGAACCATTGTAACCATATATCGCCAGAATTTGCCATTTTATTTCGTCTATTCGATTTACTATTGCTAGCCAGGTTGATAAAATTGATTAAAAAGCGTTTAAATTTAAGGGACTAGAATGTGGGTATGGATGAAGGAGCGGGCACCTATGGTTGTTTATTGTCAGCAAGGGAGGGTGGTGTTTACGGTACACAGTGTAATTGTAGTCCTCCTTCTTCTCCTACTTTAATATTATGATTGTATTTCTTTGCATTAAATTGGCACAGGCAGCGAATCTGGGGGAGAGAGTAGAAAAAAAAAAAAAAACAATAAATCATCACAAAAATTGTTCAAATTTTCATTCGTAAGGATTTTTTAAAAGCCAAGAGGCAGTTCACTGTCAATCAATATTCTTTTATAACTGTTATGAACTGATATGAAGGCGTGGAGAACTCGGTATTTGTACCCTAGTCTAAAGTAAAGGGTCCACCAAATAACTTTTTTTTTTTTTAAATGCTTTAAAAAAAAACTACTGAATATTTTCTCAAATTTGTTTTTTTATTTGAAAGTACAATCCTTCCGGTTAATAATGGAAAATAATTTCATTCAAATAGCTGCCCCGGCTGGCCATGCAGTAGCCTACACGATCGGTCCAATTTTTAAGCACATTATCGATTGTGTGCAGCTGTATTTCACCAATGGCTTCACGAATATTGTCCTTTAAAGAGTCAATTGTCTCTGGCTTGTCGGCGTAACACTTATCTTTGACGGCACCCCACAAATAATAGTCCAACGGTGTCAAATCGCAGCTCCGAGGTGGTCAAACGACATCAGCTCTGCGGCTGATAATGCGATCTTCAAAATCAGGGCGCAAAACATCGAGTGTAGCTTCGGCTGTGTGGCACGTAGCGCCGTCCTGTTGAAACCAAATGTTGCCCATATCCTCCTCTTCAATTTTTGTGAACAAAAATTCGTTCAACATGGCCCCATAACGATCGCCATTGACTGTAACGGCCACTTCTTGCTCATTTTCGAAGAAAAATTGCCCAATTATGCCTCTGGACCAAAATCCGCACCAAACAGTGACTCGTTTTGGGTGCGTCGGCTTTTCAATGTATGCGTGCGGGTTTTCTGTGCCCCAAATGCGACAATTTTGATTGTTTACATACCCGCCAAGATCAAAATGAGCTTCATATGAAAAGATGATTTTTTTTTGCCAAAATCAGCATCTTCCGTAAATCGATCGCAGGCCCACTTAGCGAAGCGAAAACGCATTGGATGGTCAATTGGCTTCAACATATTCGTTCAGCGGAAGGATAAAACTAATTATCTGTCAAATCAGACATGAGCTAAGTGTTACCATTCACGAAATAAGCACTAGTTGAAAAAAAAAAAAAAAAACGTTAGATGGCGGATCCGATATATCCTGCTGTTCATTCTGCTAATGAAATTCTTGGCAAACTTTCAGAGAGACTACTTTCTAAAACCCATTACCATTATTTAAATTGTTAAGTAGGCTTTAATTATTTGGTCTGCGATAGCAAAAACACGCACTTTCTTTTCTCGGATGAGTTTTGTTTTACAAGTTCTAAACTGATAGAATATGACACGTGAGAACGATATACAAATCCGTTAAGTGTCGATTAAAGGAATAACCAACTTCCTAAACGATAGCTGCAAAGCATATTTAAAATGAACAATGATCGTAAAGTAATATTTGAAATATTTTTCGATGCCTTATGTTCCTTTTTGCATGACAATTCAGTTTGATGAATATCAACTTTCAAAACCAAATATTTTGTATGCAAATAGGTGCAAAGGTTTATGACTTATGTTTTATGTATGAGTCCATTCTCTGCAATGCGGATTTGCTAGCTGCTAAAATGTGCTTTGCATTACGTAAACAATTCTTTAATTTATGCTTTGCAACATGCCTTCAGGAAGTTGGTCAAGAATTCTCGAGTAATAACTGGTTCGAATTTGATATTAGTTGCTCTATATCACAGTAAAGGGGAAGTAATCCAGACTGGCGGCTGAGTATTATGCTCGTCGGACGGATAATAGTTTAACCACTGTGGTAGGGGGAGGAGAGAATTGATCATTTTCTTTGCGGATGCCCAGAGTGTTATTTACACGATATCTCGCTTTAAAACCCTTCCATCAATTCTTAAAACTGAATTAAAATTAAATCTTGTTTGAACATAAATCCTTCTCATTTTCTTATTACACATTCAATGTGTTTGTAAATTAAAACTTCTGGTTTCTTTATCTCAACTCACGATGGGAACGTACGTTAGTCATGGTACCTCACTATAACCCCTCGCAATGAATAATAATGCAGACCATAACCGTGTGCAAGTTCGCATGAATCAAAAGCAATTATTTTTAAGGTAGAATGTGGCATGGAAATGAAAAACGAAAACAGGAGAATAAAAAAAAAAAAAAAACACAATGAACTTGATATCGGACATGTTTATGATAAAAAAAATAAAAACGATTTCAAAAGAAAAATAAAATGTTTATGTATTTACATTTTAAATACTACAGTCGGTATTTACACAATTTTATTGGCAAACAAAATTGGGCATTTTAAAATAATGAAGGCGAATCCATTAACACCACATTGATTTAAAATATTTAGTTATTGTTGCACAAAGGTCAAGTTCAGTTAATGTTTGTTTAATACATGCATAATGATTATACAAAAAAAAAAAAAAAAAATAAAATAAGTTTTTAAAACACTTTTTCAATCATTATAAGATACATTCGATGAATAATTGATTTACTTGCAGGGTCAGGGTTAGAGCCACTGCTACGCCCTTAAATAATGCTTATGAGCAACTCTTGTTCCTATTTTTCCCAATTCACGTCTAATGTTGACCGAAAAAGTTCTTAAAATCTTTCCTACATGTGGTTCAACAACTTTCATTTTTGTTTTCTAGGTTTTTAGTTTTTAAATAATTTATATGCTCTCTACGTACACTACTGCTACATATACTTTATTTAAGTGTATGATGATATGTACAACCATCAACATGATCATCATTTTTCGCATTTAAAACAAAGAAAAAAAAAAAAAACGAAAAACAATAAAAACGAATATTTAAACAAACAAATGAGCAGAAAAATGGTAGAAATAAAACATTTATACAAACACAACTATTAACAATTAGAGCAGAAGTCTTAAATAAACACTTTATTTATATTGGGTAAGGGAAATGTTACTTTCCGCTCTACTTTCATAATAGAAACTGTTATCAGGGAAATGCAATTTCAGTTTCCACGCTTGTTTGCTAAAGTATTCTATTCTATTCTATGCTCCAAGAATCAAGAGAAAAAGTACAGGCGATAGAGCACAGTCTTGTGTCACACCTTTGTGGGCATCAAAGGTCCTGTTTTTTCACTTTTAAGACTTTACTTTTCTTTATAAGGAATATTAGAGTGTCGTTTCGGTACTTCCTTTTTGGACAGGAACGCGTTCCGGAACTAAAGATGATTTCTGATAACGAGAATTGGCTGACGTTTTGAAAAAAAAAAAAAAAAAATTAAAAAGAATTGCTGATTTTTTTTCTTCTAATTTTTGACGAATTTTTATATGTATTGTCTTGTTTTTCCGAACCGTGAACCGGAGTCCGGAACGTTTTTTTCTGCTGAACCGGAACTCGACCCGAACCGAAACAAATACGTGAACCCGAACTAATTACTACTTAAGAATTTGAGTATTTAAAACCATTTTTTTAACCCTTTCGGCCGCATTTAAATTTAACTGTTGCTACCAAAAGTATCACTTATTTTTTCCATACAAAAATGAAGAGCGGGTATTTCCGCCTTTTTATCGTTAAATCATGGTTTTTCCTTTCTATGCTATATACAGGGCCGATCCTGGCGACGGGCGAAAATTGGGGGAAATCTCCCTCCCCCCGTCGTCAAATTTGGGACATGAGACCTAAAAAAAAACGCCGCCGCCAGGATTATCATGGAAAATCACCCCCGTCGTTAAATTTGGGACATGAGACCGCACAGAGCGGCCGCCTACCCAGGATCGGCCCTATCTATATAATTATATATACGCGTTCCGGTAAAAAAAAATTAGCACAACACCACTGCCTCAGACTGCTAATGTTCATGTTTGACAGTTCATTTAAATTCTCTATATAGTAGGCACCTCCTCCGACATAGTGCTGGGCAGATTTTGTCCAATAGGCGGACAGTTTCTACCTCTTTCTCATCTCTATAGCGTCTGCAGTAATTGTTTGCCAAGTTTTCAAAACTTATGTGATGTTTTTGTAACACAGGCCATTTCACTTGCCTGCCTGTTTGCATGGAAAACACAAACAAAAACACTCAATTTTGTTAGTGTTTCCCATATAAACAGGCAGGCAAGTGAAATAGCCTGTGTTACAAAAACATCACATTAAGCACAAGTGACAACTAACAGCATTCACACTACTTGGGAGTTTAAACAGATTTTTTGTGTGCTCTCAATCCAGTCATCATCTGGCGTTAACAGTCCATGACCGCATTGTTAATTATAAGGCCGCTGGTGTTTAAAGAGATGCCCAAAGTAGAGAATTCATGGCAACATATGGCATGACAATATCACCTTTCGGCACATTTGCGTCTTTAATATTTCTCTCCGCAATGGATATCCTGAACTTTCTTGAGAGCTAATGTCGACATTAGCTCTCAATGTCGTGGTATCATGCAGTCAATACTCCCAATAGTTCTAATTTCTTTCAGGATTTTCGCGACGTATGCCACTGTCCAGAGATGCCTACTAATCTAAGCCTCTAAGACCGTACAATAAAGGTCAAGAGACAGGTTCAAGTTTAGTTGTTCTCTTGAGTTATTCCCATCATACCATTTTTAACCAAATACCTAACCTAACTTTTTAGAACAACAATATGTTGTATGTGGATGAATTGATTGTTTGTTCAGATTATTTTAGTTGATAAAGCTGAAGTTTAGTTTTTTAATTCATACCTTGTTTGTAAAGTAAGTAAGAAAACATTAAAAGAAGATTTCTAATCTAAACCCCCCGAATACTTTTTCCCCTAACAAATATAAAAATTTAGCAAAAATGAAACATTAAAACATTAAACGGCTGAAAGTGTGTTTTCAGCGTAAACAAATCTTTAAGAAACATTTTTTTTTAATTACTCTACAGAAACATATTTATTTGTAAAACAAAAAAATTAAATAAATAAAAAAAACTACAACAACAACAGTAAAAGAAAGAAAAAAAAGTTGTTCAACAACAAGTTGTTTTCGATGAATGTTGTTTGCTGGTACACACCACTCACTCACTCACTCCTCTTTGTTTAAACTAAGCCAGTAGATTCATTATTCACACACACACACGCATACAAACCGACAAACAAATGGATGATCTGTGAGTGTGTCATTTCTTTATTTAATTTTAAATGATTTTTTTTCTCTCTTTTATTTTATTTTTTAATAAAAAGTTATCTGACTAATATTTATAAGCGATAATAAATATAGAAAAACACCAGCAAATATTAAAAGAAGTTCTTTTTTTTGTGTTGTTGTTGTTTTTGTTTTGTTATAATTTCAGATTTTTCGCATAAAATTTTTCTTTCGTTATTGCATTGTGTGACTAGGTTTCTGGTTTTATTTTTATTATTCAAGTGCAACGGCACGCAATTGCCACTGGCTTATAGAGACTAACTGACTGTTAGTCTGTCTGTTTGTCTATCTGTCTACCATCATATACTTTGCTAAACTCACTCCACCAACAGTATTTAATAATATTGTTGACTGTTTTATATACAAATACTTTGGAATACTAGGTGTGAATATTTGTAATTTTATATGAGAATTATTTTTATAAATGAGTCGAGTCGGTGGGTCTTATTAAAAAATCTAAAGCGAGAAAAAAAAAGTCCAAACATCGTTTCAGTGTGTGTTTAAACCTCAAATTGTTACTAAAGTGTACTATTTGTGGTTGAAACGCTTGTATTTTCGTTCAACTCTATATATTTGTAATCTTAAATGTTAATGTAGTTTATAATTTCAACCTTTTTTTTCTACTTATTCTCTTTGTAGCCGTTTTTTTCTTCTTTTGTTTTATCGAAATTGGAACATGGAATTTTGGTTTTCTAGTTACTGTACCATATTCTATATCAACGTATTTGAAATACAAATGAAATAATTGTATTTGATTTTGATTGAAATGTTATTAAACATGCTTTTAAAAAATTCCACAAATTATATAAAAATAAAAATCAAACTTGAGTGTCCACGTAGTTTAGTGGGCTGTGAGCTATTTTCTTAGGGTTGTGGGTTATAAGGGGTGATTTTTTAATAGCTATAGGAAAATTTTTCAAAAAAAAAAAACACATAAAATTCAGAAAAATGCATGAAATCTTTATTTGAATCGATAGTACGGTCCATATAATTTAATGTTTGAAGATTATTTCATGCAAATGTTGACCGCGACTGCGCCTCAAATGGTCCATCCGCTTAGTCCAATTTTGGCATACTCTTTCCAACATTTCGGCCGGTATCTCACGAATAAATGTTTCAATGTTGTCTTCCAATGCGTCAATTGAAGCGGGCTTGTCTGTATAGACATGAGCTTTAACATAGCCCAAAAAAAATAGTCTAAAGGCGTTAAATCGTGAAATAAAATGTTCACCGAACTCGCCTCTCAATAAGTCCATTGTTGCGCATGCTGTGTGGCATGTGGCACCGTCTTGTTGAAACCACATGTCATGCAAGTCAAGCTCTTGCATTTTGGGCAAAAAAAAAGTTGGATATCATCTCACGGTAGCGCTCACCATTCACAGTTACGTTACGATTCGCAGCATCTTTGAAGAAGTACGGTCCAATGATGCCACCAGCCCATTAACCGCACCAAACTTTCATTGTTAAATTGTTTCATGGTTAAATTATAGACCAAACTCAAGATATTTGACAGTAAAACAAAATACGAAACGTGCGTGAGCTGTTTAAACCAGTGTTGGCAAAAAGATAATAGCTAAAAAATCACCCTTTATATTTCTATTAAAGGCTCCACTTAGTTACTAAGCTCATAATTATAATATCACAATATAACTTTAGTTTTAAAACACACTTAGGTCACGTGTAGGTTAGGATGCCATAGACTTTAATTTCTTCTAGTATAGGAATTCAGAGTACACAGAGTACACTTCGAGACCAACATGTATATTCCGTGACGATAAGAATGAACTAGGCAGGAAACTGTCATTGCTGACACCGAGCAGCATCTGAGACATTATAGGGATACCCTATAATAACGTTTGAGGGGAGTACAATAGATCGTCGTAGTACTAAGGTAAAGGGCTATCCATTTCGTGGTTTCAAAAGTATGGGACTGGAATTCGACATCTGTCAAACTAAGTTGTGAAACAAATTTTTTTCTTTTCAGTTGAAAGGATCGCTTAACTATCACACAACGTATAAAAATTATCAAAACCTACTACAAAAATGGTGATTCTGCCACAGTCACGTATCGAACAAAATGTTCTTCAGCGATGAAGCACATTTCACACTCGGTGGGTATGTTATTAAACAAAATTGTCGTATTTGGGGTTCTAAGAATCCTCAAGTAATTGAAGAGAGGCCATTACATCCAGAAAAAGTCACTGTTTGGTGCGCTCTTTGGTGTGATTGGACCTTACTTCTTCGAAAACGACTGTCACCGTCAATTCGGAGCGTTATGGTCATATGATAACCGACTTTTTTTGCCTGCGACTACGACTTGGAGAATATGTGGTTTCAACAAGACGGTGCCACATGCCACACACCTCGAGCGAATATGGCTTTATTGCAAGAGACATTTCCTGGCCGCGTAATTTCTCGTCGTGGCGATATCAACTGGCCACCAAGATCATGCGATTTGACACCATTAGAAGTTTTTTTTGTGGGGCTACGCGAAAGACCGTGTTTATGCAGATAAACCTTCAACTTTTGAGCACTTAAAAACCAACATTCGTCAAGTTATGGCTGAGATACCGCCCAAATATGTGTCAAAAAGTGGTCGAAAATTACCTCAGAAGAATCAATGCTTGCAACACTTCGCGTGGAGGTCATTTAAATGATGTAGTGTTTCACATATAATGTCAACGTTCAAACTTTACAATAAAAAAGAAATATCATGAAAAAAATATTTTATATGTGTTTTATTTACGTTTACTTTTGAAACCACGAAATGGATAACCCTATACATCTTCACGATAATAATAATAACACTGTAACTGGAGTTTCTGATGAAACTATGACATCCTTGACAAATCTGTCTAGTATTGTACAAACCCAAGTGCTTTCTTCTTCAACGACATAGTGCTGGGCATGTACCGAAGAGGTGAAGAATAGTTTTCTTTTCTTCCTCATCTATACAGCTCCTACAGAAGTTGTTGCCACTACCCAGAACGCAATGTCTAGCAATGACTCCGACAACTATGTATGTTAAGCGCGCTGCTTTGGAGTTGCAGCAGCCTTTGCGTGCGCATTTCATCAAGTCTTGGCCTGATTTGCAGCGTTATTGGAACGTATCCGAAGTTGCCAATGCGGAACTATTGGAATCTATTACTGTATTACTTTAAAGTTGCCTGGAATGCCACTATGTTGCGGTAATCATGTGATGTAAAAATTATTCCGCTCTCTACCATCTCATTGAGAGGCACGTACAAGTCAAAAACCGTATTGTAGACCAGACCCTTACAGAGCGAATTTGTTCTTTAGCTGTTCTATCCGTATGTGGAACTCTCTTCCTGCAGAAGTTTTTTCTGTCACTGATAATTCAAACAGATACAAATCTAATATCTAAAAACGTTATTCCCTCTAATAATATCAAGACAATGAACCATGAGTAGGGACTATCCCCTGAGAGTTGTAAGTAAAATAAAAAAAAAAAGAAAAATTTTCGTTCACCAAGTGGTTTTTCAGGACTCTATAAAACGTCCTTTTCCACTGAGTTTAGCCTACAAAAGAGGCTGCCTTGTATATGGAAAAATTGCATATTTTACTTGCACGTTGTGTCTGTTTTCTAAACTTTATCATCCTTTTGGTAATCTTTCAACACTACTGTTGAAAGACCAACCAGCCTATAAGATGATACGATCAATTGAAATAATTTGTTTTGTTTTGTTTTTTATTCCAGTCATTAAGTCAAACAAATCTTTAAATCCAATTAAATCAATTGATGAAAATAATTTTATCGTTTACATTTAATTGCTATCTAAAATCTAAAGCAACAAAATAAATCTTTTCTTCTTCTACTTTTTTTTTCTTTTCAGATGAAAAGAAAAGAAGTATTACTTTGGCCGGCATTCCTCATGTAATTCTTATCGGCTTTTTAAGGAACATTTTAAATCAAATTGAAAACTGAGAAGAAAATTTACGATTTACTTTCTATTTCTTGTTTTTGTTTTCTTAGTTTTTATAGCCGAAAACAACTTTGTTTCAATTACTTCCGTTACAATGATGTACGTACATATGTACAGCTGTGTTCAAAATAATAGGAGTGCTACCATGTAATATTTTCAAAGTTAAAAATTTTTATTGTACCAATTTGCAAAACATGATATACTAGATGACCCGTGCGAATATTTCGCACCGTTAGTTGTCATTTTTGTAACATAAAATGAAAATAAATAATAGAAATTTTATTAAAAGTATAAAAATATTAGAAATCATAATATATCTACATATTTACATACATACATACATATGTTTAAATGCTTTTATAATACTTCTTTGAATACAATGTTAGAGGTAATGACATGATCATCGTTAACTTTTTGCCCTTACGAATCCTTAATACAAACAAAAATATCTTTAAACGTACGCACTCGAGAAAAAGCCACGTATAACTGCCCATGTGAAAAGACCGGTTCTGGTAAATACAATCCTACCTTTTGAAGGGTTTGACCTTGTTTTTCTTAAAACCTTTTTAACTGTTAAATATCAGCTGACACTATATATATGTACATATATTAAAAGACACCGTATTACTACACTTCATAAAACAAACAATGCCATGACAATAACGACATTACCAAAATGGCTTTTACAACTTTATATATTATGTGGAATAGCATTACAATTAAGCGACCCTGTTTATCGCACTTGATCTAACAACTACTGCAAAGTATTGCCAAAACAGCTTTTTACAACTTAATATGCATATTATATATAACTGACTTAGGGCCATTATTACAACTTGCCGTTAACTAAAGGGAGGATTTTAACGGGCAGATAAATTGTTTTTCATTATTATGAGTACCCAATAAGATAGAAGTGATCGTTAAGCTAAAGGGAAGATCATCCTACCTTTAACATTTAAAGGTCACTTTATGTTTGAACTTGCCATATCATATACTATTTTCGATATGGCAGCTTCAAATTTAAACAAAATGAGCATATACAACAAAAAAACGAAGTCCGCTGTTGCCACTGCGTTAAAAAAAAAAACTTGTTTAATTAAGCAGTTTTATCGACTTTGCTCCAGCACTGCCATATTTTAATTTTATTTTATCTGTAAGTTGTAATAACGAAAATCAGTTAAAGGTAACTTTGCCGTTCACTTTAGCTAAAGGTACCTTTAACTAACCCCAACTTTAACGGGAAGTTGTAATAATGGCCCTTAGTAATAAACGACATTATAGTAAATAGCGGTATTGCCAGAATGGATTTTAATACATACTATATTATGTAGAAATGCATTACTATTAAGCGATTCTATATTACCACACTTGAACAAAAACATATAATCATAATGATAGCTGTATTATCATGCAGTTCTATATAAAATATAATTTTTATCAATGAAAATATTAATTTTTCAATTTCTAATTATTTTTCGCCATTAGTGTTAGATATAAGCTTTAAAATGAGATATTATTCATTAAATTTGATGCGGTGGTGTGGGAGATATTTGCAATCGACAAAAAAAAAGTGCTTTAGAAATAATATATATGATGATGATTCTAATGGTAGTTACAACAATATATAAGAAATAAAATACAAAAAAGAATCTCGTAATAACTTTAATATTTTCGATGAAATTGATTCATTTCTGGTTTTTGCCCTTGACTTCAGTTGATCAAAAAAATAGGAGTGTGAGTGTTCTTTTAAAAATAAAAGTATAACAGCATATAATTAAAAAAATTTTCTACAGTGATTCACATAAATTTTTGTAATAGTGGGACGACGAAAGCACTCTACTGAAGAAAAGAGGGAACTAATTAAAAATTTTCAAAAAAAAAAAGTCAAAACTTACAAAGAAATTAAGGAAATCTTAAGTTACTCCGATCAAATGATCACAAATGCATTAAAATATAAAAAAAAGCCCGAAACGCGGGGGGCACAAGGGCAAAACATCAACTGTCGATGACCGCCGAATTGTGCGATACAGCAAAATAAATCCTTCGGCGTCTTCAAAAAAATTCAAATGGATCGGAATCTTGCCGTAAGTGGCCCTACTATTCGTAGGCGTCTGATGGACAACTATTTATTCGCAAGTAGTCCACAAAAGCTGCATTGTTGACAAAAAAAAACAGGTAGCAACACGCTTAAAGTTTGCCCAAGAACATATCAAATGTCCGAAAGAAAAATGGAGAAACATACTGTGGACCGACGAAAGCAAAATTGTTTTATTTGGTGGCACTGGGTATGTTAGACGTCTGCTCAACACCAAATATAAAGCTCAGTATACACAAAAGGCAGTTTAACATGGTGGTGCAAAACTAATGATATGGGGAAGCTTTTCATATAATGATGTAGGCCCAATACATCCAATTAGCGACATAATGGATAGGAACGTCTATGTCGGCACTTTGAGAGAAGTGATGTTACCATATTCCAAGCCTCTAAAATGGATATTTCAACAAGATAATGACACCACACCAGTAAATTGGCAAATGAGCATCCTGACCTTAATTCCATAGAACATCTATGGGGAGATGTTAAAAAGTATGCTGCAGAGAAACAACCTTCAAATGCAGAAGAACTATGGATCACAGTGCGCGGATGCGTGGCATCAAATTCCTTTAAACAGATGCCAAGATCTTATTGACTCAATGCCTCGTAGATGTGCTGAAGTCATTAAAAACAAAGGTTATTCAACCAAATATTAAAATAGCTTTACTATTTTAAGATAATATCAAACTTTTGTGCCTTTTGTTTAAAAATTATTAGGTTGTGTGCAAACACTCCTATTATTTTGAACAATTAATTTTGAGAGTAAGCTTTATTTACATGAAAAATTTTTCGTTTTCGTAGTTTTAACTAAATAATTAAGAGTTAAAAAATTATAAAATGAACTAGAAATAAATTTTAAGTCGAAAAATTTTGATATTTTCTTTTATATTTTTCTTAATTTTAAACTTTGCTTTTAAATGAAGGGCACTCCCATTATTTTGAACACAACTGTATGTACATACGTATGAAAAGTGATTTAAATTTTTGTTGGCTGAGTTGAGTTTTGTTTTTATTTTTTTCTTCTTAAAACTGTTATTATCAACTTGATGACCAACCACCACTATTATTTTATTTTTAATTTTTTTTTTTTTTTTAATTTATTTGTTTTGTGTTTTTACTTAATCTGCATTGAATTTTAAAGTTTTTCTTTTATTTTGTACTTTTTTTTTTTTTTTTTTTTTTAATTTTATTTATTTTGTTTTGTTTTTGTGATATTATTACGTGTGTATGCTTTAAATACGTGTATTGTTTAATATTTTTAGTGATTTTTTTCGCTTAATTTTTTTATATTTTCAATACAATTTGTATTTAAAAATGCAAGTCTTGTTTACGGGCAGTTTAAATACTCACTGAATGGCTTTGTGTCGTTGTCTTGTTTTAGACAATCGGAAATCGTTAACTTTGTTAAATTATTTTAATGAGTTTACGACAGCCATTTTTGATGAATGCCTCATAATACTAAATTTGACATCAGTAATCTAAACACGCCCTTACGACCTGCTTTCGGTTATGCGAATCTTTTAAATGGGCTACTCCAAAGGCAATTATGTAATTACGAATACAGTTATTAACACTTGCCGGTTGTTATCTTTTTCGTTCAGTATATGCTAAGGGTGACGTTAGTCGACGAGAGATGGTTGGAATCAAACATATGGTCTATAGGACCACAGATTAGGCTCTGCTTTCAACAAGATTTCCTGTGGCAAATATTTCATATGTCGATTTCGCATCGGTTCCAGATAGGGTTGCCAGCCTGGCTGAACTTGGCTGGATTGTCCAGCTTTTTTGATGCTTGTCCAGCTAAAATTTAATTTGTCCAGCTAAATAGAAATTTTTTTGGTACACTGCAATAACTTGGGCAATAATTTTCATGTTAAATTTGTCAAATCATGTTAGCCAACACTGATTGTACATTTGTTATACTTTAATAAAAATTATATTTTAATAAAAATTATTTACACAAAACCAAAATTAACATTTTCTCAGTATTTTTGTATGTCCAGCTTTTTTTGTTTTGTCCAGCTTTTTGCGAATCGGAATCTGGCAAGCCTAGTTCCAGAGCAGCTTCGTTTACGGTTACAGAACGACGCAGAGAATCTGGCCAAAGATGGATAGAGAGCGCACAAAAGTCTGCTTAAACTCTAAAGGAGCATGCTCGGTTTGGTTGTTGCATTATGCACTGGGCATTGTATTATGGGCACACATGTAAAGCGCATTGGTCTTGATCTTGGATTTCTGCAGGTGCTGCGTAGATGATGAAGGAGAGCAAACTGTTCTCCAATTACTGGGCACATTCCGTGCACTATGTCGGAGGGGAATGGCACCACCTTGGTGCCTACAACATAGACGACTTGAACGAACTATCAATAATAGATATCGGTACTCTAAGTCGCTTCATCAGAAGCTTCGAATGACTATGTTTTTCGTTTAATTGCAAAACTATGGTATCACAATGGTCCTTATTTGTGTATTCAACTGGCTGGGGTTGGCTGTTACATATTTACCTACGTTCACATCGCTAAGCGCGGTAGTCAGTCCCTGAATATTCATTGCTTCTCTTGTTATTTTTATATTTTCATTATTTCTTTTCCATGTTTCCTAAAACATTGGGCTGCCACAAAGCATTTTCTATAATTTACAGCATTTTCGCCTGTTGGGAGGCTCATTGATGACAGATCTTATTCGATCCATTTCCATTCCATTCTCAAGCACTATTCTGCAGTTTCAATCTCGTTGGGATGTTAGTGGCACCTTAGTTAGCTGTTATGCCGAAAAAGGGCGTAGATAGTGCCCACAACTGACGATATCATGTCATGAACTGTAATCCGCTTTGTAGTAATATGAGACCTTTAATTATCGTGCTATAGAATGTGGCTTCAAGCCCACATAAACAAGTAGTAAAATAATTCTGAAAATGACACACTGGACGGGGCTGCTTTCGATGGCAAATGTCGAAGGCATATCTATTTTCAACCACAATTCCCGGCATAATCCTGCACTCTGAGATCGATCCTCGCCAGACGGCTTAGTAACTGAAAGGTGCTCTTCACTTACAGTATGCACTTTGAACTAAAATGCAATGACAAACGCACACTGCAGTAGAATTATTTACGTGAACTCTACACACATTTTTCACTTCATTTCAATTCGATAAATTATTGGTTTTTTTTTTATTTAAAGCACTTTTTTTTAATTTAACTTTAACAACAGACTGTAAATAATATAGAGTTCAATACTATATAATTACATTTAAAAAAGGATGAATAAGAATATTGTTTTTGTTGGTGTAGAGATATTCAGTTTCAAAAAATAAGGTTTTTATGCAGAAGTGTTTAGTAAAAATAAACAGTAAAATAAAATTACAAAAATATACTGGTGTGGCTAGAGTTTATTACACTAGCCCGTATTTAAATGCTAAAGTAGAATTAAAAAATAGAAAAGAACTACAAGATAAGTAAGTCACTGATTAACTAGACAATGAGATTTTTTATACCGTCAACTTCTTGAGAAATTCACAAACGATTTAAAATTTTTATTCTATTTTTAAAAAGAGGAGAGACGGCTTTTGTTATTAATTATCTATAAAAGATTTATAAAATACAATTTGTTTATAAGCATTTCAATAGATCACAAATGTGTATGTTTATGAATGCAAAGAGAGCAAAATACAGCGAAATGTTTCCTCTTTTTAAAGAATTTAGTTCGCCATGGACTACAGTAACGTATGGCCAGATAGGTATGTATTCTGTTTTAATTTTTTAATAAAATTGCTTACTTTAAAAAGTGTTTTCCCCTCTCGTCTTTTTAAAAGCAAGTTTGTATTTTTTGCTTAAAAAATACATTTGCATACGCAATATTTATGGTTAGCCTGGCATGTAGTGTACATATGTAATAAAACTCATATTTTTATTGCGATGAAAGGCAAAAAAAAAAAACAGAAAGTCAAAACTGTTATTGCTTAATTCTTTATTATTTTTACACAATATTTGTAAAGAATTGATTTCTTTAACATTTTGTTTAATATTTGTTGCTGTTTCAGCCATTTAATATTATCACTAAAGAACATTCAGTGCACTCAACAATCAATTCGCCGCCGTCTTCTTCATCATCACCAGCACTATTGTCTTCATTGAAAACAACGCCTTCCGTACCGCCACCAGCACCAGCACCACTACCACTAGCAGCGACACCAACAGAATTTTTATATTGAATTTCATTGGGGCTGCTTTTGTTTTGGCTTTGTTTGCCTGCGTCATCCTCATCATCAACACTTTTGTTGTAATCGTTGTTTTTGATTTTAGTACCATGATTGCCTACTATGCGGCAATATTGTTCAGCTGACTCATCAACAATATATTGACCGCCACAACGACACTCATATGTATACAGATACTTGGGAGCATTACAATCATCTTCAACGGTATCTGTTGACTCCTCTTCCGTGTAGTATTCTCCAGTATTTATTTGCTTTTTCATTTCACTCAATTTAATGTGGGCATAAATATTATTGTGCGTATGAAATTTGTTTAGCAATAGTTCAGCATCATATTGTTTACGTTTGTTGGGATCTTTTAAACAATTCCAAGCTTCTGTTATGGTCACAAATTCGGCATTATTGGGGTCATCAATTTCTAATTTATCTGAGTTATTTTCTAACGATTGGTGTTGCTTCTTCTGTTGCTGCTTCTGCTGTTGCAATTTATCTGGATGACATTGTAAAATTAATTGTTTATAATTTGATTTTAATTCCTCAACTGATGCTGTAGAAGTTGCATTTAAAATCTCATAGAAATTTCGTTTCACGCCCGACATGCTTTCAAATTCAATCTTTTTTTTACTCCAGTCAGTTTAAATTTAGTTATACTTGCATGTGGATGATCTGATCTGATCTGTAAATAAGAATAGTATTTAAAGTGTCATTTTAAATGATTTTTTTTTTCATTCACATTTGTTTTTCAAAATGTACTTACAGATTATGGATATTAGAATGATTTTTATGAAGAAGAAAACAATTTCAAATGCATGCAAGTGTTTTAGTTTTTCTTTCAATTTCATGAAATTAATCCCAACTGATATACAAAATATATGTATGTTTGAACGTAACTGAATAAAATTTATTTTTAAAAGAAATTACTAAGTCGCGTGTGTAGCATAGTACACACCTTAGAGATGCGGTAATATTTATAAAGAGCCTTTCCCTTTTTTTTTCATTACTACGTATTTTTATTTGTTTTTCCCGCTCTTTGCAAACATTTCAAATTGCTTAACAAACAAAGTAAATTTAAGGATTATGGCTTGTAACGTACGATAAGGCTTTGAAAATGTATGGGTATTTAATTTTAATGACCACACTCTTCAATATTTTAAAGCTTATTTAGAAAATATATTTTAATTTTTAATAAGTTTTTTTTCTTTTTTTTTTAATTTCAATTAAAATTTGCAAACAATATTTCAAATTAAATAATAGGATTATAGGCTGGGCTTTTTCGTTAATGAACAAGGTAGAGCTTTATTTGTTACTAATATTTTCTATAAATACTTTTCGGAATCTCTATGTTATTAATAAGTCACAATTCACAAACTAGCAGATTAGAATTGAAAACAAAAAAGTTAAGTAAAAAAACTACTTTAAACTCCGGATCTGTCTATGATAGGAGGGAGTGATAGCTTTGACGAATTCAGGGCTTATTTAAGCGCACATAGAGGTCGTTTGCAATTTATTGATAAGTCTATATTAATCGGTCTCTATAATCAGCACATAGATTTTGCCTTAAAGCGTGCATCACTTAGATTAAGATACAAACCAGTCTTAAAGTTTAATGTATCATGCAATTGATTCGATGTCAAGATACAATAACTTACTGCCTTACATGATTGGTCGTTACAACGCTCTAGTCAGGATTACAACCTAGCTTCTCACGCCACTCATGTTGTGTGTGGCGCGACCTACTCAACTCCGCAACTCCGAACAACAGATTTGAGAAACTTTGCATGACAGTTTTGTTTGTATTCTCCGAGTTTTTGGCAGAAGACTATTGAAAGGAAGTCGCCGAAAAAAATATTTGATCATATTTCGTTTTATTCGAGGTATCTTAGCCTGGAGTTGATGCACAGGCTTTCGCCCAATAAGCCAACACACTACCTAATAGACTACGGCGACTTTCCAAGACGCAATAACTGCTTTAAATTATCGGGAAAGGATGAGCCAAATAAGAGAAGTTTGCATTGATCCAGAGACGAATATTGCTATACATATTATGCGCAATACTTTCTTATTCCTGGATCAATTTAAAACCTCTATACTCTCTTCCTTCGCGATCGATCTATTACCACCGCAGAAGTCTGTATTGCTAGCGGGAAAGCAAAGTCTCAGAGCATGTATTTTTCACGCATACAAAGATACAATCCAGTTTACATCAACAATCAACTGATTGGCATGCTTTCCATTTAAATTAGGCCAAGCCTGGCAGTACAGCAATATTCTTTGTCAGCCCAGGATTTGTCAGTTTACAATAAATGTCCCCTTTGCCTGATAGATAGTTTCATGAAGTTAAGAAAAATGCTAGTTCCCAAATGTAGATGGATTTTTTATAGGTGTGTGCATGTGTTAGCAAATCACCGGAAGAAAGAATGGATGCGAAACTGTTGAGAGCGTACATAGAGAGAGAGAGAGTTTCGATAGTTACTAACCAATTTAGAGTTGAAAATGGCGCTGGAAACTAATCTGATTGCAGAAGATAGAGATACTAGTAGTAGGAGCTCTCCCAATCAACAATAATACTTCGATCTAGAACACACTACAGCAGTCCTTTCGGAAAAAATCCAATTTCCACTTTATTCTAATGCTTAGAAGTATCCCTGTAGAATTCGACTGCGGAAAAAAACTTGAATTTTCAGGATTTTTTTATTTTATTTCGGTTTAAAGCAAGTAAATGTTTAGATAATGTTATTTCGGCTAATGTTTGTTTAGTATCATAAATTTATAAGTAGTTTTTTCATTTTTAGACGTTTTCCAAATGTAATTAATCGAACATTTTACGATTGTACATTAAAAAGTTTGATTTTATAAATCAAATTTTATTTGGCGATTTGTTTAATTTAAATTCAATACAAATTTTGTATATTTTTCTGCCAAGCAATTTATGCTGATTCATATTTCAAATTGTTTTTCGGAAACTTTTTATTTATTTTATAAAATCGAATATGAATATTTCACTTAAGAAAAAAATAAAACATTTAAATAAAACAACAATCCATACTACAGCTACAGTTAAAGAATGCAATCAAATATACATACATACATTTTTTTTTATTTATTGAAAGTGGAATTCATAGCATATACATATATACGGTATAAATATATATGGACATAAAAATAGCACTTTGACTATGTTTTTAAATATTTTAAAGGTTAGACGCAAGACGACCAATAGGTCACTGTTAACTTCAATGTTATTGAATCGAAACTATTCTTTAGCTTTTCATTTTGTATACTTACATATACTTTTGACCGTTGGATTGCTAAAAAATCTGTTTTAGTGGTATTTATTCAGTAACGTGAAGCTCACAATGATAGACGGCGAACATACTATCAGCATCGAATATTCCCATATAAGTATACACCACACTTTAGATTCAGCAGGCTAATCGACTTATTACTGTGGCTGTGATTACCCTTTCCCCATTTCCATTATGTCAACTTGAAGCCTGAGGTAAGAAGCAGAGCTTCGTGCGACCTATATCGGTAGGAAAATGAAGAAAATAGTCTAGGAGTAAATCCAAAAATCAATCCTCCCTTACTGGAGGGAATTTGCAAGGACCAGGAAAGCTTAAAGCACAATCAGTCTCTATAGGACAATAGTTGAACGAGTATTGCTTTAAGAATCGCTTGTCTGATGGGTAGCAGTTGTGATATAATGTGACTTTAATATTCTAAATAACATAAGGATGCTTCATAGTAATTAAATAACTGCTTAGTAGCAGAGTATTCCCTGAGAATATAGTCTCTTTCGAATGTCACAAGCTTGTCCATGAATGTCATCTTTTTTTTTTTAAAATTACGGAATAATCAAAAATTTCCATTATTTGGCTAATTAAGCTTATTAGGGACATACAGGGAAACTGTTTTGCGGGCGCACTAGCCAGAACGGATAACGCTCTGAAAAGCCTACTACATGATCCGTATGTAGGAGTCCCTTGGATATCATTGCGCTGGAAGTTAGGGACAAGTTCCACTTCTTAACTAACTTTTCCAGGGTAGAAGAAAAGACCATACCATTGCTAAGTTCAGCAGGCGAAATAATTATCATTTTTCTCTTCAAACATTAATTATATCCTCACGAGACATTGCCAAATAGGGGGGCATGACCGTCTCTCTAGCGGGATTGTTGCAGATGTTGCGGATGTTGCAACTCGGAGACATGACAGATTAGTCATGTTCCTGCTATTTTTCTATTCGCAATTGTAGAAACATATAAAATACTTATAGAGTGTGTGTGTGTGGGGGGGGGGGGGGGTACATGTTTGCTTTATGTAGTATGTGAAAAAAAGTAATTTTTTTTTTCTTTATAAAATATTGAAAATTATTAATAATAAAATAGCAAAAAATAAACCAGAAAAATAATATGAATACAGTAGCATAAAAAGCAATAAACAGTAGGCGTACAAAAGTTTTCCGAATGTCAGCTTATGTACAGAGCACAGGTAAAAAAAACTTGAACGTAAAATGATCTGGTGGATGGATTATGTTGTTGGTTTGTTTTTTTTTTCATAAAAAAATTTTCGTTATAAAATCTAATTGAAAAAATGTACACAATCAATTGAAAGTGATACTTAAATGTTATTAAACTGCAGTTAACAATTGCAATACAGTTGATTGAAACACCTTAACAACCTTAGAACACAGTTATATGATTAAAATAATTAATAACATGGGACATTTAATATATAAATATAAAACTTTCATTCATTTGTTTTTATTTTTTTTTATGTTAACTTTGGCATTTGCTAAAAACCCACACTGCTTAAGTTATTATCATTTTGTGTCTTTTGAAATTTTAATTAAATTTCTCCTTTATGTAATGTTTAATGTTTAAAATGTTTAAAAATATAAATAAACACTGATTATAATTAACGTTTTTTGGTAAAATTAAAAAACGATTATTTTGAAACATTCAAATTCACAATGCAATGAATTAGTCACACAACTAAGTGGAGATAGTAAAAAGTGAATAAAAAAGAAGGCAATTACAAAATACGTCTTTGCTAGGGTTTAAGTAAGATAATGAAGACAATTGGCAAGCGATTGACATTTGTGACTTTGCTTTAACGAACCCATAGTGGTGTAATGTTCATGACTGTTCTAACGCAAAGTATTTCATTTTGCCTGGACAAAGCAGAACAATATCCGTGATGGTAATTGAATGTATTTTAGTATTAGAACTTCTCCCATGACAATAAAGGGGCTATCATGCGATTACTTTGTTTACGCTGTCATCCCTATTACGCTGTTTGACTTCAATCAGGTTAAACAGAACTGATGAGAGAGAGCAACGAAGTAAATGGACCTGTAAGTCTCTGAGCGGCCAAGAGATCATTCATATTGCAATATCTCCTGGCTAATACGGTATAGTCTGAACCGTTCTAGAACGGAATGGATCCAGAACCTACGTAAAGAGCCTACTAGATAGGTTTTCTGTCTGGGCGTAGTGCTCTGAGAGTGAGGATAGGTTAGGTTAGGTTAGAGGACGTGTACTTGTCCGTTAAGACAAGTACAATACCCGGAGGTCGAAATTGACCCATTGTACAACGTCCTTGGAGAAAGAGTGAGGATGCACGCATTCAAAAAGTCCAGTGGCCCGTTATAATCGACATTGTGCGATTGATGGCTAAACGATTTAAGGTTAGAAGTGAATCAGTCTTTTTCTAATCTGTACAAGTCCAGCAAATTACACATATTTTTCTGCTGCCAGCGAGATTTAGACTCAATCTAAACTTAACGGATAATACATAGCTTGACCGAGGTAATCGGAATACGTATTCCCTGTAACATGTCGGAGATTGTAAATTCCTGTCCAGTTCATCAGCAGTGCACGAAACCCATGGAAGAGTTACCTTTGAATGACTCGATGTTTCACTGAGAAATCCACGGCATTCGTGGACAAATGGGGACTTAACCACAGCCTAGCCGTCCGATTAAATCAAAAGAAGTTCAGGGATAATGCTATAAACCAACAAGCATTGCGCCGCTTTAAAACGGCAATGGCCACTATAATAACGCCTTAATACTTAGCGAGCCTTAGCAATCGTCTATTAGGATTTCTGATGTGAAGAGGTTTAGTTCGGATATTTTAGGGTTGGGGAGGTGACCTCCTAATTCTTGCTTTTTTTCGTTTTTTCCTCTCTATCAATCATTGCCCTAACTTTTCAATTTTAGCTTCTTCTGTAGTCTTCTTTCTTGCTTTCCCTGTTTGTTCTTTATTTAGTTTAGTTTACCAACGACACTATAACAATGGACTTTTTCTGGTATCTGTGTGAATGTCTATTCTTCACCCACTTCTGTAATTTAACCTAAGCCTTAGACATTCTCACATGAATGATCAGGCTACATGTTAATGACCTAAGTACTTGGCCTTGGCTATCAATACGTCAATTCCAGTGAAATTGTAAATTATGAAGCTAGTAATCTTATACTTTCTATACAAAGGTCTCTTATTGTTTAAAAATCTGTCATTGTACGCATACGTAGCACTTAGTAAAATTGTACTTCAATAGTTGCCCACACAGTTATAAATTTTTAACCAAGGCCAAGTAGATCTTATTGGACGCAGTTTGAGTATGCAGAAAAGCCTCTAGGATATATTCGCTCCTCTGCACTGAATTCGAAAGCAAAAACAATTTAAAAATACTTTTCGTCGAATGTTTCATAATGAATTTTGTTTTTTTTGGCAAAATCATAAACGGAACTAACGAGACAGATGATTATCGTCTTGTTTAGAGTTAAAGAAAGAAAACTGAAAAGAAGAAATTGAAAATAATTACTGCAGTTTAGAAAGAAATTGGGACAAAATGACATTTAAAAAACAATTTAAATGTAAAAAATTACCAAAAAAAAACAAACCTTAAAGAAAATGAAATGCTATATGAATGACCGATAGACAGTACTGCCGACCGAATGAAAGATACCAGGACAGACAGCTTGGCAGACTGTTAGGCAAGCAGGAAGGCAGGCACAGTCCGTAGACGATATGTATTAAACGAAAATAAAACAAAACAAAATACAAATTAAACAACCAATAGGCCGAACGGTCGACCGGTAGTAACGGTAAAAAGCCAAGCACAGCGCAAAATCAAAAGAAAGTAGTATTTGCTTGTGTTCGTCGTCATGATGATGTGTGTGGAGGTTGTAAAATATGAAGTTGGGGATATAAATTCTGCCGCAGAGCTGACACTACTACCGAGTGCAGCTGTTATTGTAGCCATTATTTACGATATTGTTGTTGGTTTTGTTGTTGCTCCTTGCAGTTTAGAATCAGAGTATAGTTGTGTGCTCTTTTAACTGGATACAGTATATGTATTGTTGGTTTGTGGTGGATATGAAACTTCATGATTTAAAATACAATGACCTAATTTTTAAGACAACAATAACAGCAACAACAACACTATAAACCAAAATAAAATAAGGAAACGTTTTGGGGAAAAAATCCATAGTTTTAAAACGAAAGACAAAATACACAAAAATAACAGGAAATATAAAGCAAATCGTCCCAAGTAATAATACGTACTACATATGTATGTATATTCCTATAATTAAGAAAAGATTTGTATCATCTTTTATTTTTCTTTTTATTTTTTCTACGTATAGACAATATTTATATGCAAATCTTTTTTAGATAGAAATTAATATGGAAGCAAAAAAATTCTGCTCATTTGTAAACATTTCACAAAAACAAAAACAACATTCATATGAATAATGGCAAGTATAGGTAACAACAACAACGATAATACAAGTTGTGAGGAGTATGGTTAAGAGTCAAATAAAGAGAATCCCACATTAATTATGGTTTTGCTTAATACACACTTATTTTTTTTTTTTTTAATATCACTTTTCTATAAGCTTTTTATTAACAATAAATAAATAATTTAAATAAATATTATTAAGTATCTACTTGCCTTCTTGGGGAAAATAAAGAATGGGAGTTCAGTCAGACAACTGGTTGTTTAGTTGCTTTATAAATGCATTAAATTCGATATGGTAAAGGCGGTATTTTAAGTAGTTGATTATCTAAAAAAACAACACCCTTCATAAATTTTTAATAACACTATTGCTTTTCTTTGTATTATTTTAGAAATAAAATAAAATTTATTTCTTTTTATATATTTTAATAATTACAAAAAAAAATAAACACTTTAAACACACTTCGGTAAAAAATCACTTTAATAAGAGAGACGAATAATCACTGAAAAGAAAATATGAACAATGTGAGTAGGAATACGGTAATTTTGCAGGGTTGCTCAAAACCTGAACACAAAATACTAAACGGCTTGCCATTGCGTATGTCAATGAAACACAAAAGACAGAGTAGCATTTTAATTTAAAAGTATGTAATAATACAACTATGTTTTTTAAAGCGCCTCTAAGTTTTTGTTGTTAAAAATTAATTGAAGAAAACTAAAATTTTAATGTATATTTATTGAACTTTTCATGTAATTCCTCACATAAAAATGTTTAAAACTACCGCTTTTGATGTTTGGGGCAAAGAAGAAGAACTACCCAAGTTAATTACATTAATTAAAGATCTTGACGATCATTTGGGTGGCGGTCTACCTTTGGGCATCATTACGGAACTTTGTGGTGCTCCTGGTGTCGGTAAAACTCAATTTTGGTAAATTTATCATCGAAAAAATATATAAAATTCTGTATTGTAAAATATTTTTCATTTTAGTTTGCAATTATGTTTAAATGTTCAGTTTCCTATGGAAATGGGCGGCTTGGGCTCTAAGGCTTTTTACATTGATACTAATCAGGACTTTTCACCATTTCGTTTAAAAGGTAAGAACTTTGAATATTGATTACATACATACATACATAATTGGTCATTACAACCCTTCAGTCAGGATTACGACCTAGCTTCTCACACCAATTATGTTGTGTGCGTTAATTTTATACATGAGTGGCGGGACCTACAGTTTAAAGTCGACTCCGAACGACAGATTTTTGAGAAACTTTTCATGGCAATTTTATTTACTCTCAGAGTTTTTGCCAGAAATCTGCTGAGAGGAAGTCATCGAAGAAATATTTTCATATTTTCGTTTTGATGTCTGACCTGGGGTTTGAACTCGGGCCTTCAGTCTAATAAGCCAACACACTACCTACTAGACTACGGCGACTTTGAATATTGATTATTTAAGCTAAACATGTGCCAGAGTTCGCAATGACATCAAAAATTGGGTAATTTTCTTTGACTGTTCGCTTAATAGTCTCTATTTTGTGATATCCTGTCCAGGTAACCGTTAATAAATTATTCTAACTTATCCATCTCATTTATGGATGCTCTTCATTCATTGATAATGAGGTGCGTCGCATTCAAAAACATTCTTAACTAGACGACTCAATATTTAATATTTTATGGTGAGGCATAGCCATTTCTGTTTAACATTATTCTAGATTTTATGATGAACATATCTGCCATATTTCATGACGAAATTTTAACTCGAATGTGAAATCAACTAAGTTGTGTGGTTGACAAACTAGGAACTCAGCATCACTTAACGTTAACACTCTATAAATATTCATAATTAGACGTTTTAGAAAACATATCGTTGAATATCTTTTGTCTAAAGACAATATTCATCAGGAATCTTTGGACAGGGACATAACAATGAACTTTGTCAACTAACTTTAAGATAAAAGAGAAACTGATGTGGGCCTATAATGAACATATATACATCGAAGCGATATGACAAAAACTTCGTTTGTTAGAAATTACGCGAGAGTTGAAGCCTTGGACTGAAATAAAGTTATTAGCTTTTAACATAATAGATCAGAATGCTATTTATTCATTACTAGCAGATTGTACCCGGCGTTGCGCGGGTTATGTAGTTTAGATTAGCTTAAAAAATGAAAAATGTTTTTAAATTTAAGACAGGCATCGGTTTTGAAACCGGTTTTTTAAAAAATGCAATTTTTCAAATTATTCGGAAACCGGTTTAACAAACAACCCAGTTTTTTGAATACTCTAAGTCCTAAATATAAATGCACTCAATTTGCCCGTTTTTCGCCCCTTTCCCCCTTTTTGGACCCCTTTTGGTCCAACTTTATGAAAACACCTCCAATAGCTATTTGGGAAACTTAACCAAGCTAAATCGTAAAAAATACCTTTAAAACAGATAAAATACAGCATTTATGCATAAAAGTACTAATTTTTGCCCATTTTTTTCTCCCCTTTGGGTCAAAATTTTGAAAAGATTTATTGCCTATAACCTGCACCGACAAAAGCTCGATCAATATCCCAAATTTCAAGAAAATCGGTCCAGGCGTTCAAGCGTGATTGGCTTTGCACTCAATTTGCCCGTTTTTGGCCCCTTTCCCTCTTTTTTTGACCCCTTTTGGTTCAACTTTAGAAACGGAACACCTCCAATAGATATTTGGGAAACTTAACCAAGCTAAATCGTAAAAAATACCTTTAAAACAGATAAAATACAGCATTTATGCATAAAAGTACTTATTTTTGCCCATTTTTTCTCCCCTTGTCCCATTTTTTCTCCCCTTTTGGTCAAAATTTTGAAAAGATTTATAGCCTATAACCTGCACCGACAAAAGCTCGATCTATATCCCAAATTTCAAGAAAATCGGTCCAGGCGTTCAGGCGTGATTGGCTAACAAACAAACCAACAAACAAACAAAAAAACAGACTTACAGAAAGATTTATAATATATACTAGCAGATTGTACCCGGCGTTGCGCGGGTTATGTAGTTTGGATTAGTTTAAAAAATTAAAAAAAATTATTATTGGGTCATTTTTTCATTAAAAATAACAATAAATAAAAAACCGGTTTATAGGTTTCGAAACCGGTTTTGAAACCGGTTTCTTAAAAAATGCAATTTTTCAAATTATTCGGAAACTGGTTTAACAAACAACCCAGTTTTTTGAATACTCTAAGTCCTAAATATAAATACACTCAATTTCCCGTTTTTCGCCCCTTTCCCCCTTTTTGGACCCCTTTTGGTCCAACTTTATAAACGGAACACCTCCAATAGCTATTTGGGAAACTTAATCAATCTAAATCGTAAAAAAATACCTTTAAAACAGATAAAATACAGCATTTATGCATAAAGTACTAATTTTTGCCCATTTTTTCTCCCTTTGTCCCATTTTTTTCCCCTTTGGGTCAAAATTTTGAAAAGATTTATTGCCTATAACCTGCACCGACAAAAGCTCGATTAATATCCCAAATTTCAAGAAAATCGGTCCAGGCGTTCAGGCGTGATTGGCTATACACTCAATTTGCCCGTTTTTGGCCCCTTTCCCCCTTTTTGGACCCCTTTTGGTACAATTTTTGAAACGGAACACCTCCAATAGCTATTTGGTTAAGTACCAAGCTAAATCGTAAAAAATTACCTATAAAAAAGATAAAATACAGATTTTATGCATAAAAGTACTAATTTTTGCCCATTTTTTCTCCCTTTGTCCCATTTTTTTCCCCTTTTGGTCAAAATTTTGAAAAGATTTATAGCCTATAATCTGCACCGGCAATGGCTCGATCTATATCCCAAATTTCAAGAAAATCGGTCCAGGCGTTCAGGCGTGATTGGCTAACAAACAAACCAACAAACAAACAAACAAAAAAACAGACTTACAGAAAGATTTATAATATATATTAGGATGGTACTATGGTCCACATTGAAACAAAAAGATCTTCAAAATCTTTAAAATAGATTAGATTAATTAAAATCGGTACCAAAGGAGCTGTTTACAAGGCTTTCTCGAATAAAGAGCTCTAGAAATTCTCTACCAATTTTCTATTTATTCACTTGGAAACATTCGGTTTGACGAATGTTAATCTTTTTAATGGCAATTGGTAGAAATTAATCCTGCTAAATTCCTTGTTTTATAAATGAAATTTCACATGCAGTACACTTTTTTTGTGCAGATTAAAAGTTCGGAGGGAATAATATGTTTACTTTTAATTTGTGATAAATGTGAATATTATTCCTCATTGTTTTTTTATTTTTTAATTGATCCTAAATTGTTAACATTATGATATAATTTAAAACCTGTTTGAGAAGAACTTCAATTTAAAATATAAATATTCAGGCTTATTTTGTTGATTTTTAAAATGATGTCCTTCTTCCTTTTTCATTTACTAGAAATAGCTTTGCACATGGAGCAACGTTTTCAATATACTATCAAAAAACTTTGCGCTAATTCAACAAGTTCATCTAATTTTAACAATTTTTGTGCTACAAATTTATTGCAAAACATATCATATTGCTATTGTTGCAATTATGCGGAACTTATGGCCGTAATACATAATTTGAGAAATATTTTCAAGGACGCAGACAAATATAAACTCATCGTTATTGATTCATTTTCTTTTTGTATGCGAAAGTTAGATGATGTAACTTTAAGGACACGTATCCTGTATGAGATATTAAACGATTTGAAATCACTGGCAATGGAATATAATATAGCTGTAAGTACATAGTTTAAAAAATTCAGTTGAAATATACTTCAATTTTTTTTAACCAGATTATTATAACAAATGAATTAACAACACGTTGCGTGGACAACAATTGGTTTATAACACCTGCTTTAGGAGATTCCCATACGCATAAGATAAATCAAAGATTAATCTTAAGTCACGATGAGGATAAAGATAATCACATTGTTATGATTGATAAATCGGTTATTTGCAGTAAAATTGCTATACGTTTTAAGGTACATTAATTTGAATTTTTGTATTCGAATGAAAGAATCTAAATAATTTATTTATCTTTTTAACTCTTTCTAGATAAAATCAAGTGGCATACGCAGTATAACAAAATGATTAAACAATTTAAAATTCCAATAAAAGTGGTAAGTTTTTGTAATTACTAAACTGAAACTAAAAATAGCTATCGTGATACATAGAAAATCTTGTACAAGATGTTTAAAATTTTTTAACGTCACAATTACTAATTGATATGACTAATGACGCATTCAATTTTGTTCTCTTTTGTATCTTTTTGTACTGGTATGTTATAGTTATGATCACGTGACATAAAATGTATATATTTTCTTTTAAAGCGAACTGAATTTGTTATAATTATACGTAGTCGTTCAACTTTGTACTGTTATTCAATGGAAAAATCTATTCGTTCTTCTACTTTAATATGCAATTTTAAGTTTGTATAGGTTTATACTTATTTATCTCCAAGATGTCTGTTGTTTGAGGATGAGATAGTCAAGACTCTTTTTTTTTGTTTGAGTTTAATATATGTGTGTATGTATTTTTTTTTGTAGAGAATAATTTAAACCATTTTGCTGAAACCTTAATACTTGAGATAAAGAAATAGATGTTCGTTCATAGATGTTTAACCTTCTCTTTTTGCTGTTTTCTTTGATTAAAAACGTACAATTACAGTTTTACTTACTTACTTTTGCTTTCTTACTACGTATTAAATTCTTTTTAATTTCCTAATTGTATGTACATTTATATTGTATACGATATACTGGTAGATTTATTTGCAAAACAATTATAGTATTCCTATGTGATTCATCAATATTCTGAGGTGTCTCTTAATAGTAGATTTCAACTACATGTATGAACTAACGATGCTATTATTTTTTGTGCCAAAGAATTTAATTTCATAATTATTATTCAGAGGAAGTAAATAATGTGAATTTTTTTCGTTATTATTTTCCAACTATTGTATCATTTTCTATAGAAAAACTTGAAAAATTCATTACTATTACTTTTAAATTTTTATAAAATTAAACGCGCTAGAAATTCTCATTCGAAATTAATTTCATGCTTGATGAGTAGTTGCTCTCAAATGTAATCAATTGAACATTGTTTTAATTTGTTGAATTCAACAGATTATTGTTTTCTCTTGTTGTTATTGATAAACCAGTTTTTAAATGCCGAAATGTTTTAATCAAAGAAGAACTCCTACCCAGTGTCCTCAACCCAAACCTACTAACAAGGGCTGAACAGTTACAGAGGAGGTGCTTGACAGTTTCCAACTCCTCCTTATCGCAACATACTATGCAATAGGTCGGCTGGGATCTGTTTTAGATCCTTGTCAGCGATCTAACAATGTGCACCAAGTTAGCGACGAAATTTTATGATATAGCCACCTGAAGTGTGAAACCTAACTCCTAGGAGCTCAACTGCTAAGTCGTTTCTCGAAGACAGATACTCTATTGTGCTTGCGAAAGTTTTACAGTTAATGGGGAGTGTAAAGACTTACTATGTGATGTTTTTGTAACACAGGCTATTTCACTTGCCTGCCTGTTTGTATGGAAAACACAAACAAAAACACTCAACATCACATTATTCTATCCTAAGCGATGATTACCGTCTGTTTTAGTCTATGGCGAATAATCTTACTTTAAAATTGTTAGCAATTAATTTTTGTTAAACCAAAGGGACGTTTTTTTTCTTGAATAAGATCCTACTAAGTGTGGTAAATAAAACTTAAAATTTCTTAACTGCATCTTATATATGCACCTGCTTTCGTTAATGGAAAGTATTGACAACGAATAAATATGGAAACTTATTGGTCTTCGACAAGGAGACAAATTATTATGACCTTTTGCTCGGTATAGGTTAACAGACCAAAGACTTTGGTGGAAATCGAACAAAAGACCCTCATTCTAGTATACTACCCACTAGATTACCAGGTCAGCCAAGTTGATTTTCCTTCATTTATTAGACCACAATAAATTATCACAATGAGCAATTGTGAAATATCTTGCACTGAATCAACCTTGAACTCTATTTTAAAACACAATCTCCACACAATGTTTCCGATGTGAGTCTGTGATTAATAAAACATCTATATTTATAGAAAATGGTTTTTATTCTAAATTAAACCAGATGGAAATTTCATCAGAGGTCTATGATTAATTGCGATCTTGCTTGTGTTGTTATAAATAAATAACCAATTAGGATTAAATGTAATATAAAAATAAACCCTGATTAGGAGTATTAAACTAAAACATGACTCACAGTGTTGGATAAAATAAGAAAAGTATTAAAAGCTTTAGAAGCATTAGAGGTAAAGGGAGACATACCGACAACAAGCAAATGTAATTTGACATACTTTTTGCTGCAAACTAAACAAATATTTTGTGATTCTTTCACAATGTCGCTGTGAACATTATTTCGGTTGTCGTTTATAGAACTGTTTGCAGGTTCTCTCTATTTTCCTTTCTAGATGAAAAGTTTACTGAATATAACAATTTTATGCTCTTTACGAGGTCTGTCTCTTTGGGGAGCACATACTCATTATATTTAATGACGTCATTTGTACAGACACAAACCATAACATCGGTACTAAAGCTAATCAATGTAGAGTAGTCAGATGCTAGAAGGGAAGAAGGACTAGTACATATTGTACATACATACATACCAATTAAATATATAACGTAGAGTAGCCGGCATTAAATCAGTTTGTTTGTATTCAAAGTGGTTTTTCTTGTTTCGTGTTCGTGTTTTGCTATTCATTTAATTTGTTTTCATTTTGAGCATTTTCGAAGAATTGCTGTTTTGCCTTTCGGTTTATTCGAAATAATAAAAATCATTGTGGAAGAGAAAATCGTTTCAGTCTTATAGCAAATTTCAACGCGTTAACATCGTCTTGTGTATATTTGATATATTTACTGGTAAATAGATTTTATTTTATTCTCTCTCTCTCCCTACTGATTTTCTACTATATATTGTTTGTATATATAAATGTAAAGAATTTAATAAAAAAAAAAACAATTTAAACAATTAAAAAAGAAAAGCAAATAAAACAAAATAAATAGAAAACAGTGCAAACATACAATAAAAACAAAAACAAAAAAATGTGCAAAAAAGTGGTTTTAAAAAATTCTATGTGTATACATAATATGTACCTACGTATTGTTTTAATTAAATTTAAATACCGATCTTTAGCTAGTTTTCTGAAAATTTATAGGGTGCGGCATTATATTTGAAAACAAAAATATTGAAAAATTAAAAACGAAAATTCTTAGAATTTTTATGACTGTTATTTCAAATAAATTTCTTTCAGATTTAAATTTTAATTTTTACATTTAAAAGAAAAATCATATTTCATTTCTATTAGAATTTATATATCAAGCTGTATAATTTAGATGACATCATCACTTCTAGCAAATAAATATTTTATAAAAGTCAACTCTAACAGCAGCCACATTAATAAGAAAACAATTGAGAAACGAGAAAAAATATCAATCGTTGCTTGTTTGTAGGCTTGCTACCAACACTCTCTTACCAAATTTGTATGTTTTCTACTACTCTTAACTTGTTTTTATCTGTTTACCAAAAAAAAAAACCACGTAGAAAAAAGTACCGTATCATCGGTATATGTTTGGTTTTTGAAGCTACAATTTTAGTAAATTTCTACTTGAAGCTTTCTAGTGACCTAAATAAGTACACAAATAGTGTCAAAATGTTAGTAGCACCCATAAGTAGGGACTTTATTTAGAATTAATTTACCATTATAGCGTATGAACATGAGTCAGAAACTGTTTTTCCTTTTTTTTTTTTTTTTTTGCAATAAAAATAAAAGTTATTTCATAATATAAAATTTCTATAAAAACAAAGCAAAAATATAAAAAATAAGGAGAAAAAAAAGCATTCAAAAACTGATCAAAAATTTCAACATTTCCTAAAGTATTCGTGCTTCAAGTAATAAAGCTCAAGTGGTTTTTTTAATTCAATATCGTATATGTATAATAAAAGTACTTCAGTATTATTAATAAATAATGCCGCAAAATTCAAACGAACAGTATAGATAGTAAATCTCTTTTTTTATTATAATTATTCAGATAGTAATTACTATTGATTAGAGAATGTCTAGTAATTATGTGAATAATAATTTATTAATATGTACATATTATTACTCAGTCCAAGCTTTTGAACATCTAATGAAATGGATTTAGGCCGGCACAATTGCACACACTTTAGCTCCCAGGTTCATTGTGAGACCACAATACCCCAATTAACCCTTTGACGGACACCAAAATTTTAGGAGGTCTTCCCGTGGGACACTTGCTTTATAATGATTTTATGAAGGAAACAATTTATGACGTGTATACACGTCATGTTCCCCCAGAAACCCTTGTTATAACGTCTATAGACGTCAGTGTCCGTCAAAGGGTTAAATAGAGTATGGTTTGAATCAGAGACATACATATATTACACCCTAGAGAGAAATATATCCCCCTCTGGCTAGGCGCATCTTTGCGAGAGTAAGACAATTACATAGGAGGTATTCGTAGCTGCGGAAATATCAAACACTGTGTATATTTTCCTATGAGATAATGTCTGTTAATAACAGACTTTATAGCTTCTGTTTAATCTCATTAAAGAACTTGTGCGTCTATGCGGCGGTTACACCCAGCCCCCCAAGTACAATACTATTCGCAGACTTTATAGTTTTATTAAACCATTAATCCACCTCACTAAGAGACGAGCAACTGTCCAAGTGAGTTTTTCACCTTAGGAATGAAGATTTTAAAGTTTTAGCAACTAATCTGTTACTCATATTGCATACATACATAATTGGTCATTACAACCCTTCAGTCAGGATTATTGACCTAGTTTCTCACACCACTTATGTTGTGTGTGTTAATTTTATACATAAGTGGCGGGACCTACAGTTTAAAGTCGATTCCGAACGACAGATTTTTTGAGAAACTTTTCATGGCAATTTATTTACTCTCAGAGTTTTTGCCAGAAATCTGCTGAGAGGAAATCGCCGAAGAAATACTTTTTGTATTTTTGTTTTGATGTCTGGCCTGGGGCTCGAACCCTGGCTTTACGTCTAATAAGCCAACACACTACCTACTAGACTACGGCGACTTCAGTTACTCATATTGATATTCTAATAATATTCTCCATTTGTGGATATAACTTCCTCGCGCTCTCCTTTTCGAAAAAAAGTTTAGTAAAATTAATTCCATTTCAAACTAAACAGAAAGATTCTTAGATTTTCATTTATTTTGTTTTTTTAAACAAACCATGTTTGTTAGACATGTTTTCGGTTTATTATTGACCATTTGAATCATCGAAACCTACAGAGAGAAATAAAACATTTGCATGATGTCATCATGTAATCACACTTGTATTGTTTATATTTATTTTATATACATAATCGTATAAAACTTACGTTATACTATCTACTAAAGATATACATATGTATGTATGTAACACCAAACAATAAACAATTTTATTTTGTATATACGATTTACTCGTCTTATTTTAAGGTAAAATCCCCCCAAAATTGTTGTTGTTTTCCTTCAACATCACGCACTCCCTATACCATCGTTAACAAAACTATCACCATTCGTTACATATGTATTCAAATATTTGAAAGTGGGTGGCTAGTTGTTTGCAGGTCTATGCCATGCTATGCATATGGAAATACATATATTTTGTTCGAGGAAATTTTACCAAAAAATGTTGCTTTCATTTCTATATACCAGTCAGTATATGAAAGTGAGAGAAAGAGGGAGAGAGTGAATATGCAGATATTTAAATGTACCATGTAGACACATAAACTTTCACTTTTCTGTCGTATACTATGCTATTTGATATATGTATAGTATTCGAGATAATACTTTATACTATAAATAGTATATTTGTAGATATGCGCACACACACACACATTAATAAATTGCGAATAAATAGAGCAATACCTTGAACTTGTGTACTTTCTAAAATAAAACATCTCAGCCAGAGATGAAAGAGAGAGAGAGAAATGCATTTTAAAGTGGTATCAAACACCTGACTATAACATTTAAGATGATTTCTTAAACGGTTTTGCTGTTATTATCTGTTGACTGAAATGAATTTTAAACATGCACTTTAAAAATCTGGGTTTTTTTTGTATTAAAAAAAATGAGCTCCATTCTTCAGCCAGATTGAATGCAGAGAGAGTAGTTATCACGATGTGGAGCACAATTCTAAACCAACCATTAAAACTATTGCAAATATTACAACCATTGCAAACAGCAGCATTTTGAAGAAGCCAGCTTTTAAATCTAATGTAGGAAGTAAGTCTTCCAAACTCTATAACAATTCATTTACACCAGAAGTCACAGTAGTGCTCCCATCGAGATACGTAAAAAGGAAGAAATTGGAGGCAGTTCCTTCGCGGCCAACATCTGTGAAAGCCACCCGATCGATTTAATATAGGAACTATAGGCTTTCGATATCTATACCACACCATACTCCAATATAAATTACGTTCTATCAAAAAATCCCAAACCAAAACTGTTGATCGCAGCTTACGGAGGTAATAAGATCTATTAGATGATCTAATGGAGGCATTTTACATTATCTTTAAACCACAGTAGTGATACCCACCTACCTACAGTAGTGATGATGTTGTATATTCCTGTCGTTCGTATACCATATAAGACGAAAATAAATCCGTAACGGCTTTGCTAACAGCTGATTGGACTGTAGCATTCAAGACGGAGGTATTAGTTTTATTATACGGAGTACGTTTAATAGATCTATGATGATTTGTGTCATATCATGTGGTTTTCTTTTAATAAATAGAACTTAGTTCAGCCTTGAACCAAATGCTTTAATGAACTAACATGACATGCACGTTTTTTTTTTAGTTTTTACCGTCACAACAGGCACTCCCTTTCGAAAAGTTTCACACTATTTTCTGCTTATCTTCGCAATTAGAGGGGTGGGAGAGGCCATTTAATGTAAATAAATACAATTAAAATGTACCCAATGAGTTTTTGTCTTTACACTTTCAAAATATGTGTTGAAAATCACAATGTATTTTGTCTGTGTGTTAAATAAACAAATGAATCATTTTGTAGTTTTTATTTTCATACATAGGTACATATATTTTTTTTTAATTCCATTAAATGTATTATAGTTTATTGATGTTTAGCCAAAGGTATTTAACTTGTCTTTCATCCAACCAGCCAGCTTTATGAACTGTTTGTTAATAATTTAAAAAATTACTTATGTTGGAAGAATTCGATCACGAGTTATAGTTTTCTAGAAAGTTCTATGAGATTTTTTTTGTTATACGTTTCTTATATTAAAAACTAAATATTTGTGTCACTACATAAATTAGCATTTGAATTTTTGTTCTACTCCTATTGAAAATTTACAATTAATGGCATTTATTGGGAATAAGATGTATACTATACGTAGATGTATTGCTCCTTTTTGAAGAACTGTTGCTAATTAATAATAAATATTAAATGTGTTAATCAAATAAAATAATAATAAAAAAAGATGAAATGATTTAAAAACAAATTAAAACTGGCTGTTGACTGCTGTTAAAGCGTCAGGGAGAAAATAAATAAACATACACGATGACGCAAATTGCCAATAAACGTTGGAAATATTGTTTCTATGTTATATTTCAAGACGCTTACACTATGAGGCCGAGTATTAGTATCATAATTTCGCAATTTTTCTCAGTAAAATCAATTTTAGTTATTGCTGAACATTCCTCGTTATAGAATTATAATATTTAATTCGAGTGCTTGACTTTGGTTTTGGTATGTTAGTCCCTATCTAAGATTGATTTATATTGTTTCTTCTAATTTCTCTAAGAAACAAGGCAAAAACAAAGTTATTTTAATCGTCCCTTTCATTTTCCATACGCTTTATTTCACTCCAATTATGTCCTGAAATTCTTTGTGGTAATCCAGCTGCCTTCTCCACGTAAAGGCGGGTTTGGTAAAACATGAGAGTTCCAAGCGATAGCAATTCTAGTAATATTCATATCCTTCTGATGTTTTTTTGAGTGTATACATAATTCAATGCCACTACGAATCTTTGTCTGAAGTTGAATTTGTTACATGGTGTACTAGAACACATTGCTCCCAATTTCTTAGGGTCTTACGAAGGCCATTGGTGCATTGATAAGCATGATTTTGTTATTTCGAGCGATGATCTGAAGTCTCGTGTGCTGCAGACATTTCTGCAATCATACTCATTTTGTTTTGAATGTCTAATTGCGAAGAGGTAGATATTTTTCAAACGCCCGTTCTGTCCCTAACTGCATTAAGCACAACGTTCTCATTTGGTCGATATTCGTGGTTCTTTTCTTCTGCCTATGATAAAGAATAATTACTTCTTATTTTTAAGTGGCAGTGAATATCATTGTTCATTATGATTTTCAATATGAAATTATATCCTTCTTACAACACAAGGAAGTAAATTAACCCCGTTTTAGTGGTCAACAGACTAGAGGAAATTTTTAAATATTTTACACTTTGTGCAACAATAGTTTAAAGGAACGTTGCAAGGAACGTCGCCATTGTCATTGTTTGCTGTCAAGTGCTTCCATAGCTGTTTACAACATCGTTATTTGACGGCATTTGCCATTTATGTGACATCCGATAAATTGCTTTTTCGCTCTTGTATAGATTTAAAGAGTTTTCATGTTCCTATAAATTTTATATGCCATTAGCAAACTATACGAACTAAATTCCAAACTGTCTAAAGCTTCTCCACCTACATCCGCTTTAATTTTAAGACCTGACATTACAAAACATCAGTGTTTTTTTGCTACCATTCTATAAATTATTGTGGCGCCATTTGTTCTAGCAAACAAGACGAGTGGAGGGCTCAGGGTATTTGGTTACGGCCTATAAGATGAATAAAAACTATCTATAATAGAGAACAAAAAGAATACAGCAAGCAAAGCTTTAAACTGAGGGTTGCTTTCAAAAGGCCGTTTAACTGCCAGCAAACTATAGAAAATACTATAAAAAAAAACACAGAAAAACAAAAAAGTGAATCATGACAACGTCAAAGATGTTGGTGAAGCTGATGATGTAATCCTATAAAATATTTATGATTATGAATAGGTATGTACGTTCCTACATACTACTCATGTATTATGAGTTCTTTCAACAGCAAACATCTCAAATAAAATTCCCCTCCGGTAATTGAGTACAAGAATTTAAAAAATTTCTAACATTGTATGTGGGCACTTTGTTATCGCAAAACTCTTGTTAGTGTACATAATTTATTTAAAACCGTTTTTTTTTTGTGGTTATTTAATATAATAAAAAAAATAATGTTTTATTGCTTTTATTTAAATATTTAATGAATTTCTTTTTTTCTTTTTCTTTTCTAGTTAAATTTTTTTCAAAAAGAAACCAAATTAAACAACTCCCTCCAAATAAATCAAAATGAGCTCTGCTGAATACTATCCATTCAAGGTAAATGTGAAATTAATTATTATTACTAACTGAACTGGTTTCTAAAAAGAAAAAAACTCAAAACAATTAAATAAAAGTTGTTTTAATTAATAAAATTTAAAAGTTCAAAGTTAATTTTAGATAATGAATCATATTAAGAGAACTTTAGACAGCTGTTACTGATCAGAATTGCCATGTTCAATTTTAGTAGTGAGAAGTAAAGCCGAATTAAATGAAAGCCAGCTCCTTCTTTAGTTTTGTTAACGAGATTTTGTACTTAAATGCCCATAAGATAGAGAGTAGTAACAAAAGCATAATAAATTAATATTTAATTGTTGTATAGTTTAAAATTAAGAATTTCAGAACACAAGTTATATTAATTTTCTGATCTTGAAGATACCCAAGCCAAGGGCTTGAATGAGTTGGGCAGAACTAAGTAGTTATAAAGCATGGCGGTACGGTAAAATATACCGGGTTATCCATTTTGTGGTTTCAAAAGTAAACGTAAATTAAACACATATAAAATATTTTTTTCAAGATATTTCTTTTTTATTGTAAAGTTTGAACGTTGACATTATGTGTGAAACACTACATCATTTAAATGACCTCCACGCGAAGTGTTGCAAGCATTGATTCTTTTGAGGTAATTTTCGATCACTTTTTGACACATATTGGGCGGTATCTCAGCCATAACTTAACGAATGTTGGTTTTTAAGTGCTCAAGAGTTTTATCTGCATAAACACGGTTTTTCGCGTAGCCCCACAAAAAAAAGTCTAATGGTATCAGATCGCATGATCTTGGTGGCCAGTTGATATCGCCAAGTCGAGAAATTACGCGGCCAGGAAATGTCTCTTGCAATAAAGCCATATTCGCTCGAGTTGTGTGGCATGTGGCACCGTCTTGTTGAAACCACATATTCTCCAAGTCGTATTCTTCAATAGCAGGAAAAAAAAAGTCGGTTATCATATGACCATAACGCTCCGAATTGACGGTGACAGTCGTTCCATCGTCGTTTTCGAAGAAGTAAGGTCCAATCACACCTTCGGACCAAGAGCGCAGTGACTTTTTCTGGATGTAATGGCGCCTCTTCAATTACTTGAGGATTCTCAGAACCTCAAATACGACAATTTTGTTTATTAACATACCCACCGAGTGTGAAATGTGCTTTATCGCTGAAGAAAATTTTGTTCGAAAAATTGCCGATACGCACGATACGTGGCTGTGGCAGAATCACCATTTTTGTAGTAGGTTTTGATAATTTTTATGCGTTGTGTGATAGTTAAGCGATCCATTTTCGTCAATGTCAGACTTTCAACTGAAAAGAAAAAAATTGGTTTCACAACTTAGTTTGACAGATGTCGAATTCCAGTCCCATACTTTTGAAACCACGAAATGGATAGCCCTTTATGAATTTCTATTCATTATGAGTGGTTTACATTATCCATAAATAATTGTCGTTTCTTTCAATTATTTTCTGAAGTAGTAATTGAGAAAAACATATGATTCTTTGTTAAACGTTTTTCTTTAAATAATTTATTAATTAATTACAGTAGTTAACTTATTTTCAAGTACATGTTTTAATTTTTTTTTTTTTTTGTTCTAAATTTTTATTATTTCAAAGGAAATATTTCATTTATTTTATCTCTTAATTTCTTATCGTTTTGTGTGTATTTTTAAAATTTGCTAAATAAACAATTGCAAAAAAAGATAATTTTCCCCCTTGAAATTCCCCTTTTGTTAGTCCCCCGTTTTATTGTTATTAGTTGTCAGCTATTTTTAAATAATTTATTCGCAAACCATATTTAAATGAATCATTTTGAGTGAGTTTATGCGGTTGGGAATTTTGTTTTTCATTTATTATATTTCCTCGCAAATATAGTTGCTGTTAAGCATATTAAATAATGATTTCAAGTGCATATTTTTTAATTGTTAAGGTTTGGTATAAAAATGATTCACAGTAAGACTCAATTCAGTGTTACAATATATTGAAAATTAAACAAATTTAAATTTCAAAAAATCATCGCCATTTCTCAATAATAAATTTTCAATTTTCTTTGTCATTTAGTGTACCCCCACTGTCTACCCAGCTGATCCCTTTGATCCTGTCGAAGATGCCGCCATTTTGCGCAAAGCCATGAAAGGCTTTGGCACTGACGAAAAGGCCATCATTGAAATTTTGGCTCGTCGTGGCATTGTTCAACGTTTGGAAATTGCCGAAGCTTTCAAGACCTCTTATGGCAAGGATTTAATCTCCGATTTAAAATCCGAATTAGGAGGTAAATTTGAAGATGTTATTATTGCCTTGATGACACCCCTGCCACAGTTCTATGCCCAAGAATTACACGATGCCATTTCTGGCTTGGGTACCGATGAGGAAGCCATCATTGAAATTTTGTGCACTTTGTCCAACTTTGGCATTAAAACAATTGCTCAATTTTATGAGCAAAGCTTTGGCAAAAGTCTAGAATCAGATTTGAAAGGTGATACCTCTGGTCACTTCAGACGTTTGTGTGTCTCCTTGGTGCAAGGCAATCGTGATGAAAATCAGGTAAGCAACAAACAAAAATCCCAACAAAAGTGATACTTTACTGTAATATTTTCTTTTCCTTACAATATTATAGGGTGTTGATGAGGCTGCTGCTATAGCTGATGCCGAAGCCTTGCATGCTGCCGGCGAAGGCCAATGGGGCACCGATGAATCAGTATTCAATTCCATTTTAGTTACCCGCTCTTATCAACAGTTACGCCAAATCTTTTTGGAATACGAAAATTTGGCTGGCCATGATATTGAAAAAGCCATCAAACGTGAATTCAGCGGTGCCGTTGAGAAAGGCTTTTTGGCCATTGTCAAGTGTTGCAAATCAAAAGTTGATTATTTCGCTGAACGTTTGTATGATTCCATGCATGGTCTTGGCACCAAGGATAAGACTTTAATTCGTATCATTGTCAGCCGTTCGGAAATTGATTTGGGCGATATTAAAGAAGCATTCGAAAACAAATATGGCAAGAGCTTGGAATCCTGGATTAAGGTGAGTTTCGTTTTCGTTTCTTTTTTTTTTTTCTTCCGTTCTGTTCATTACTAGTGGTGTTTGGTTTCTTTAATTTCATTCACCATTTATCTTTTTATTAATTTACTAATATTGTATAAATCAAATGAAAAGGTTTTCTATTGTTTTTTGTTCTTTGTAACCGTTTTTAATTTTTGTTTTCTTTCAACAAACATTTGCATGTTCTAGTAAAACAAATTACACAAATTTGTTGTTGGGCTTTTTATTCGATAACTGATAGAATATCGAAGAGATTGCAAAGTTATCTTCAAAACAAAAATGTTTTTTTTATTAAAAAGTAAACAATTTTTGGTACTTTTCCTATTGCATTAACATCTGTATTGTGTATACATTTAAATTGCGCATCCAAAAAATGGATTCTTTATCATTTTTTGTTTATACGAATTACAATTTAACTCAGAAATGAAATTTAATTTTTATGTGCCTGAAATATGAAAAGGGGTTAAGAGAGTAGGGACAATGAGTGTTTATGGACATTAGATTTGCATTTGTCCAACTAAGAGGCAAGCTTATCTTAGGAAGCGTAGTGCTAATACACATAGTTTGACTGAAGAGTTCTTTCTATCACGTCTCATGTCATCCATTGGTCAAGCTGCCAAGAATGACTGTGCTATACTTCACAATGCATTACAGTGACGTTAAAACTGTTAAACACAAGCCTTGTTGTATTGATTCTGTAATAAATTTGGTGATTGAGAAACCACATAATAGACTGTGAAGAAATTTAATCAATTTAGTTTCACCAACCTCGAATTCAAACTCTATTCTACATGTTTAGCTTAGACTTTTTCGCCTACAGTTACCTTAAAGGTTCCAATTATTTGATATACAACATCTTCCTGCGATCTATTTTAAATAAAGCAAATCAAATTTCAATTCGGTTTCGTCAACCTCGATATTCTGCAGGTGCAGTCCGGACTTTTTCCTCTACTCCTTTCTTAAGGGTTCCAATCATTCGATATACATACAACACCTTCTTGTCCAACTCAATTTCCTCTCTGTAATTTCATGGCTGCTTAGCGAATCTGATTGTAAAAGTAAACGTTTTATATTGGAAGTAAAAAATGGGGCTGTGGATGAAATACTTCTCAAGATAGCAAAAAGGCTGAACATGTTCAATTTCCACTTTGTTAAGTACGCATGAACTTTGAAGGTTTACCGATTTTAACCAACTGATGTTAATATGCAGGCGACCGCTACTTGAGGTATTTGTGACAATTCTGATAAATATTGCCTGCTGCATCATCAACTCCAGTGTAATATTGAATGATAGCTGCAATTTAATGCAATCCTATCGTACTCCAGTATTTGCCTTAATATTACTTAAGCGGATGATTAACTTAATAGCGGATGATTACACTATCGCTCACAGCATCTTTTAGGGAAATGTTACTGCACAAAGCCATTCGACGTTAGACGATTCTGGGTATTCATGAGATCTACAAAAAAGCATTGATCTGTGTTGGTGGTTAGTTTCATCTCAAAGGGTCCTCACAGTGGAATATTTTTTGCTGTATATAACCTACCAAAGGATTCGTTTAGTTTTTTAATGGCTTTAGCTTAGTTAACCAAAAACAAAATTTAAAGTTGGGTTGTTTATAAATGATTGTTATTTTTATTTGTAATCAATTTATTAAGGGTCGGTCGTATCAGAGTGGATTCATTCTTTTCAGAGTCTTAGTAGGTCATATAATAGTTTTTACTTTCTTCTTAAACTAACCTTTCTATGTATGTACATATGTGCAGAACACATATTCTTAACCTAGGAATTAAGTTTTAAATTGATTCTGGTTTAAACATGAGCCTTTTCGTTAAAAAAACATGGCTTTGAATCAACAATACTACTACTTCTCCGCATATTTTAAAATACATTTCTACCCAAGCCCTTCTTCTTACACTTAAATGTCTGTCTAATTTTGCTTCTTATTGTATTTTTTGAATAACAATAATATTTTCTAATTGTTGTTAAATGTGCTTGATGTAATAATTTAAACACAAATTGAAATTTGAAAATGTTTTTGAAACATTTAAAAAAAAACTTCTTTAGAAAAAGAAAAGACGACTTAAATTTCTTAATGGTGCGGTTTCTTACAAACAAAACTTTAGAGGCCCTTTTTAATTTGTTTCTATAAAAATAAAAATCAATAAAACCAAAATTTTTATACAAAATGAAAACAACAATTGTTTAATACCAAAAATCCTTCGTTATTTACAGGGCGATACTTCTGGCGATTACAAGCGTGCCCTATTGGCGATAGTTGGCTACTAAAAATCTTAGAATTTCAACAAGAAACATAAGAAAATCTCAGAATTAAAAAAACTGCACAATTTATAATTCGTTTATATTAAGAGACACAATAAAAAAAAGAAAGGAAACAACTACAACTAAATTTTGAGACCATTTAAACAATACCTTAATCTGCCTTAAAATTAATATAAAACAAGAAAAGAAAACAACTTAAAGTTCAAATTTAAAATCGATTAGTAAAACTATTCACAGATAAATTTTTTTTCGAATAAAAACATAATTTATATACAAACGGACAGTAAAAAAGTAAAAAGCAATTATTTTTTTTGTACAAATTATTAAACAAAAATAACAAAAACTAAACACAAACGCAAACGCAAAAGCCCAATGACATTTTTAAGAAACACTATTTACAATAACGTTTTTTTTTTTTTTTTTTTATAAATATTTCCTATTGTTGTATTTGTTTTTTTTAAGTATACGATACTGTATACTAGAAATTACTATAATAATATATTAATATATATAGAAATTAAATATTTACAATTACAAGTCCATCATTTAATTCATGCCCAAAATCTCCTACTATTACTACAACAAAGTATGCAATTGTAAAACAATTCACTTATTTTTCACTTTGTTAATGTTTTTTTTTTTTTACTTTAATTATATCTATATATACTATATATATGTATATATTTTCTTAATTTTTTTTAAAATATGTATAAAAAATATAAAACAAAAAATTATATAAAAAAAGAAAAAAATTTTAATTTTTATTTTTTACATGAATTTCAATTTTGTTAAGTTGTCTTTAGATATCTAGGTTCTCAAGTGCTGGTCTATCATAAAGAAGATGTTATTTAGTCTAGTCTTTTTTTAACTCATTATTATAGTTTCTGTAGAAGTTGTTGTGAGATACTCCTCAGCGACTTGTGCTTCATTGTGACTGCTATGAGGTTCCTTTATCCAAATCAGTCTCGATTCTGTTAAGGTTTAATGAAAAATTTATTCTGCATACATACATACATATACCCATATTGTTTGGCATCTAGTCAGATTGATCCATTTTCCCATCTTTCCTTTGCTAATGCGCGGAATTTATACGTGGTCATTTATTTGCTCCTCTGCAGATAAGTGCCAATCATACGAATTATCTATTGTATAAGCTATTTAGTTATCTTAAAAGTTCCTGTATCCAGGAACTAAGATTAACCATTATATGTCTCACTAACATCCGGCATCCTTGGCGTACACAATCTCTAGTCAGTATAATCTTTATATCCATTACTTCGGTCTAAGAGTACCTTTAGTATTAGGATAGTCCTAGGGACTATCTTAAATTTCAAATGTTCCGTAAACCTTCCACATCTGACTTTGTCGCGTGATGTATATCCATCTGTACGTACTTGGGTGATACTTGCTGAGAGATTTATTATAAACAATTTGCCAGAAGGACACTAAATTTATCCCCCAACTTTAAATATATTGTCGTGTTCCTTCCCATAAAAAATGGCATCAACTCTAGCATAAGGTTAACATCCACACTTAAATGAAGTTGTAATTAGCTAAGAGGTATCAAAATGTATTTGGAAAATGATTCTATCAGGTATGTGATGAAAAACGATTTCGATCAAAAAACTCTAAAAAATCGGAAATAGTTGTGATGACACCGCTTATTTCTGTTTCGTTTTGGTTTTGTTCTTAAACCGAATTCGATTTCATTTTGTTCTATAAAAATTTCAAAAAATAAGAATGTAATAGAAAACGAAACTTTAGTTTGATTTTCGCTTTTAAATCGAGCAACCATTTGTATACGATTTGCTAAAATTTTTCTGTTTTAATAATAAAAAAATTTTTTGATTAAAATATTGAAGCGAAAATGTAATTATTTATTTATATTTTTCATTTATTTACTATATAAAATTATTTAAAAATAGGCTTTCTGCACTTGGATTACTTAAGTCAAGTTCTATTTCACTAGGATCAGGTTCTTCAAGTGGAGTAGTCGTAGTATCAAAATTGTGGTCTAATTTGTAAAAGTTACACATATTGTAAAGTGCGCAGCATATATTTATTATTTTAACAATTTTCGGCGGTTTATACCATAAAGCGCCAGACAAGCAACGGAATCTGCTTTAGAGAACACCGATTGTTCTTTCAATAAGATTTCTAGCTGATGCATAGGTTTTATTAAATATATGTTGAGCTGATCCCGCACTAGGGTTTCTAAATGGAACTAGTACTAAAGGCTCTAACGCATATCCGGAATCAGCTAAGAGCCATGAACCACGACCTCCATTTTAAAAATTCCTACTATAAACGTCTCGTGCTAAACTGAGATTCCAATCATGACTAGATCCGGGTTTGATGCATCCCTTAACCTTTTTCGTTCAATATTTTCAAAACGATTAGAATTGTTGATTATAAAAATTGAGGTTGATAAAACAAATGCCTTTGTTACGCTTTACAAATTAAAAAATAATTTTTTTTTACTAAAAAGTTTGTTATTTTACATGAGACGGTTTAGAATAAAACAAAAAATGGAAACTAAAACCGTTCGGATTTCATCACATCTTATAACAAAACGTTCGTTTTCCAAATTCGATTTTACTTGAAAACGAATCGATTTTCATCATATACCTGTATAAAGAAAAAACGCTGAAGATTTTCGATAATTTGCAACTGTGCAGACGTGTTTGCACAATTTAATAATCTGTATTTCGTTAAGTTTTAGCCTTAAGATCCAGTTAAAGCTAATCTCTTGGCAATACTGGATCAGACAGATCTCAACTGTACCGATTTTTGGAGTATGTTCGCTTGGGTAATCAAATGGAATTTATTTATTATATTACATGGGACGATAGGATAGCAAATTAAAGAGAAAAGGCTTTTAATAAAGATTGAAAATGCATAGAACTGATGCTTATAATAACTTTGAATTAAAGCAGAAATTCTATTATTAATAGTTATTGAATCAGTATTTTATATTATTTTGTCTTTTTCAAATTATTATTCCTTTATTTACACAGTAAAACACATGCATGCATTTTATAATAAATTTCTAATAATTTATGTTAATTTAACTAAAAATCTTTTTAACAAATATTTTTCAAAACATTTCCAACTAATTTAAAGAATTTCTTTATTTAATTTGGCACACATTTCTTATACATTTTCTTTTAAAATCAAAATCATTTAATAACGATTAATCGTTATGGATATACATATCTCGTATATCAACCAACATCTCAGCTCATCTTTTTCCGTTTATTGATAATAACAAAAGGGATTTTATTTTTATTTAAAATAATTAAAAAAACGAAAAAATAAACAAAATATTTTAAAAACGAACACATAAGTAATCACTAGAGATTTCAAAACTGTTTTATACTTTTTCTTTTATTTTTCTTCCTTCTCATTTGTATAACGAAATCAAAATTAACAGGAAGATTTGGAAACCGATATCGGTTACATGTTAGAGACTTTGGTGGCTTGGTAGAATTCAACGATCGAAAAAAAAAATATACAGCCAAACAGCCAACATAATTCCAAATTTTATTCTAAAAAACATATACATACAAACATAAAGTTGTATTTATTAAAAGGGGAAAGAACAAAATAAAAATGCTTTCTTAATAGATTTATTTTAAGTGTTAAATACATAGTATTTTGTATTTATTTTTCCAAAAAAAAAAAAAATAATTCATTTTTTTATATTCCTTTTATTGTATTGTAATGTCGTGCATTGTTATTGTGTAGTTGTTAAACAAACAAAAAAATGTGCCTTTTTGTTTTTTAAATTAACCAAAAACATTTTTTTTAAATAAAAATTTTAATGTTCATTGAAGAAAAAACCAAAAAACAAAATAAAAAAAAAATAAATTAAAATCAATGGAGTTTCATTTGAACTTGATTTTTATTTCTTTTTGCAGGATGATTTATCTGGTGATTATTGTCGTGTTTTGGTTGCTTTAGCTTCTTATTAATTAATTAATTATTAATTTATATTGTATTATGATTAAAAACCATGTATTTCTTTTCTTTATTAATATTATAAATAAAATTGTTCACATGTAAGTTATTAATAAAAATCTCCAAAAAAAAAAAAAAATTAAAATTACAAATCTCATCACCATATTCTTCTATGTATTCCTGTTAAAAGTTAAACAATAAAACTAAGCTGCCGTTATTTTAAAACCATATACATATGTTTCTTTTTTCTTTCTCTTTTCTTACAGGATGACTTATCCAATGATACTGGCTACGCTTTGGCTACATTAGCCTCTTATTAATTTTGTATTTGTAATTTTTTTCTTATTATTATTTAACCCAACAATGTATACAATTGAAATTTTAAATTAATTTATATAAAAAACAAAAAAACAAAAATGTTAACATTTAGAAAAAATTCATATTTTTAAATAAAAATCTAATTTAAAAAATTATTTTGTAAATTACCAAATAAATGTGTTTTAAAATCATTGAAGCTTTTAATTACATTATAAAGCGTGTAATATGCATATAAGGAGTAACTATTCCATTATATTCAATTGGTGTTCATTGCAGCCATAAGCTCCTTTATGTTTCATACAGTGAGAGGCAATTATACAGGCGATCTCGATCCATCCATCTATCATTCTATACTGTTATCCAGAGCGGATTATTTCAGGTACCATAAACCGTTATTCTGTCTGTCATCAAAGTCCTCGCGACACAACCCTTATTCAATGGTCCAGTCGACTCACTGCTGGTTGAACTCCATAGGTAAGAACTGGGGTCTTCCGCCTAGGGCCATTCGCTGGATATATCTGGCGATTGTTAGACCGGTTATGGTTGTGTTGTCTGGTGGTGTGCCTTAGACAAGAGTTTTCAACGGAAAATCTTGGATAAGGTTCAGCGGATTGCCTCTTTGAGTATCACTGGAGTGAGGAAGAGTTGCCCTCAGGCTGCTCTTGATACTATGCTCTGTCTGACTCCGCTTGACTTATATGTCAAGAGGTGTGCAGCGCGTAGTGCCATACGCCTGAGGGAATCGGGTTGCTGGAAGCAGCGCTCGATAGGTCACTCCAGAGTTCTGAGTATCGTCTTTCCTGACGGAAGGTATGGACTTTCGGAAAAAGCCACTGATTACATTGTGCCCGAGGCTATATTCCTACCTGGTTTAAGGACACTTATACCGGATAGGGCACAATGGAATGGTGGGGTACTCCGGGGGCAGAGTGGTATACCCATTTTCACAGATGGGTCTAAGTTAGGTGGATGTACAGGTGCTGGGGTTTTCTGTAGGGAACTCGGTCTTGAACTCCACTTCAGGTTGAATGATGACTGCAGCGTTTTTCAGGCGGAGATTTTCGCAATACTGAAGGCTATTGAGGCCATAGCTGGTGGCCCATCTTCGGATTCGGAATCTTACATGATCTTCGTTGACAGTCAGGCTGCCCTTAAGGCCATTGCGTCGGTCTGGTGCAAATCACGACTGGTTCGCAAGTGCAAAGAGTCGTTGAGGTCTTTTGGACCGGACCGTATCCGTCTATGCTGGGTTCCGGGTCATAGCGGAATACTGGGCAATGAGACGGCGGATGCCCTCGCTAGGTTAGGTTCCCTTTCGGGGGGCGATTTAATAGTTGGTCCTGAACCCCCAGTCTGCCACCTCTATGGCCTCATCGATGGATGGGTCAGGGAGGAAGAGCAGAGGCGTTGGAGGAACGGATCAGGTTGTTCTGTCTCTAGACGTCTATGGCCTGCTGTGGACAGTAAGAGAACAGATTGGCTGCTGGGCTTGGTTAAGGCCAGCGTAAGGTTGGTTGTCGGTTTTATCACAGGGCACTGCGAGATTAGGTCGCTGACGGGGATCTGGAACAGATCCCAGCCGGACTATTGCAGGGTATGTTGCGATGAGGAGGAGTTAGAGACTATCGAACACCTCCTCTGTAACTGCCCAGCCCTTGGTAGGTTGAGGTTGAGGACCCTTGGCAGAGCCTTCTTTGAGAGCTTGAGTTCTGTGTCGAGAGCCGACATCAAGGCTCTCCACAAATTCATTAGCAGTTTGAGCTGGTTGAGAGGTGCTAGGGCTTCATAAGTGTAGTCGCGCGCTCAACCCTTGTTTGTGTCTGTTTCTTTCTGTGTGATTCCCATCCTCCCCTTACCCTTATGCCCTCCTTTCATCCTATTCCCTCTATTTCCTTCCCTCTCCAAGGACGTTGTACAATGGATCAATTTCGACCTCCGGGTATTGTACTTGTCTTAACGGACAAGTACACGTCCTCTAACCTAACCTAACCGGCGGTCTGGACATCTATTGGGAAAAGGTTGTTGGTAAACACATACCTTAATTGTGTGTGTCTACAAACGGATGCTCTCGCGTTACAAACGAAACTCGCCTGGTTAGATTTTTCAAGATTTAAAAAAACTTGATTACAAAAGAAGCAAAATAAAGTTTACAAAAAATAATTGTGATTGTTCGTTGTAGAAATATGTGAAATATGAAATGAAAATAATAAGACAACACGCGTAACAAAATTGTTCTTCCCACTATTTGCTTAGAAATCTAATTTTAAGTACCTAAGTATACCTCTACACGATAAAGGAATATTTGAGGCTATACGTTCCTAAAGTCGTGGCTAAATAAACTAAAACACCAAATAACATCAATCTGGCAAACTAATTCCCTATTATCTGCAGAAAAGAACTCTAATACAGTAGAGCTATTACAATCAGATATTTGAGTGAAAAACTTTTCTAAAAAATATCAGTTGTCAGTCTCCGAACTTGCAGATTTAAGCGAGTACGTACAAGTCTTCTTATAGTAGGATTGTTTAAAATGGCAATTTAATCCATAACTTTGCAAAGGGTGGAAAAGGTATCAACAGCTTGGTCAAAAAAATTTAAACGAGATTATCTGCCCTTAGGTCAATTACAAATGAACTTCTAATGCCATTAAACTGACTGTTTCATATTGAGGAAATTGCCAAGAGCTTAGTTTCAATTGGACCTTAAGTTTTGATTTGATAAAGATCATTAGATTGTATGGCTACGTCTCCTTAGTGAGTGAACTTCAACTTGGAAATTTATTTTCCGAATACATTTTAATACCTCGGAAGTAATTACACTCTATTTCAGAATGGATGTAAACCTTATGCTAGAGTTTGTGCTATTTTTTATGGGAAGGATCACGAGATTATGTTTAAATCTGGGGGATAAATATAGTGTCCTTCTAACCAAAATATTTTCTTTTTACTGGGATATGACAGACTTTGTAATTCCTCCGCTTCCCATTCTCCCTTTCCTACTTCCTCTTCTTTTTCCTATCCCCTCTATTCTCCTTCCATTTTAAGGACGTTGTACAATGGGTCAATTCGTCCTCCGGGTACTGTACTTGTCCATTGATAAGTACACTTCCTCTAACCTAACCTATGACAAAGTTAGTGCATAGTTTTATATGTGATATGAATATTCAAATTCTTACTACTTCTTCAGTCAACTTATGGGTTATTTGAATGGTTTCATAAGATCTTCTTTTTGGTAGAGGAACAATGTTGGCCTTTTCGAAACGCAAAAATCAATCAATATTGATCCTGGGCTGAAACTCAGGGCAGCATGTTGCTGTCGAACAGTTTTTTTTTCTTATATAGACCACCAGATTAGTAACTCATTTGAATTATACAGAGCGATATGTGTTGAGAATATCAGCCCTAGTAAAATGTTCAACAAGATTACCAGCAACCCCTATTTACAAGTGAAATTTTTGATTGTTGTTTGCCAATTGGCAACGTATTCATCATCAGTGAACAGGAATAGGCGCCATAAACAAAAGTTATCATCGATTACGTTTGTAACAACAGAGCTGAGGGTATCACAAATGAAGGATGACGCAAACATCACCAGATGTACGAATCAATAATGGAAATTCTAAACACGATAGAGGTTTACACAAGGGCACAACAAGAGCCCAATATGAAAATAGAGTTCAACGAAGAGCAGACTTAAAGTAAATGTGCAATAAAGATGTTAGGCCAAGTGGCGTCCAACAAGGGCGTACATTGTTATAATGACGTCAAGACGATAAAGATTACTGTTTTCAGTTTGTGCTACTTCCCTGATTGTTCTGATCGTTAGTTTCTTCTCTTCACATTAGTTTTTTGGTTCAAGCAAGGGTAAGTATAGTGATGCTATGGATCTGTAATTGGTTACGAATACTTTTTAAATTCAGTTCGACTTGATTGATGATCTTGGATGATATATTTCAAAACGCATGATTAAAATGGTCCAATTTAATTTGATAAAAATTTATTATTATTAGTTTCTTTTTATTACGTGTATGTATATTTTGTTACTTTTGAAATACAAAAAAGAAATTAAAAAACAAAGCAGAGAAGAAGAAAAAAAATATACAACTTTAAGTCACTTAAAAATCTACAGAAAATATATGTATGTATGTATGTATTTGATAAATCTTAAGATATACACAGGTAAATGCTTCATTACTAATATGCTAATTTGTAGAACGGATTGCAGTGAACGTTAACTAGAGTTTGGTAGAAAAAATATACAATTCCTTTGATGGATGAATTAAAAATAATTTGTGCATTAAGACAATAGGTACACATTAAATGCGTTTAACGGTCTCTAAAAAAAGATTAAGGAACGGGTAGGAAAGGAGTAAAATTCTTTACATGATAAGAATTTATATATAAAAAAAGACAAAATAACGATATAAAGAAATAAACAATTAACTTAGATTATTATTTAGCTACACGATCAGTGTAGGCAGCCCATAAGCGATCACGGTACAAAGCAGCTGCTTTTTCCATACATTTGGCCTCCAAAATGCCACGTCCCACTACAGCCACATCAGCACCCTTTTCCTTAACCACATGTTCGGGAGTATTGTACTGTTGGCCCAACTGATCGGCTGATTCGTCGATTTTAACGCCAGGTGTCAATTGCACAATGCCCGGGAAAGCAAAGCAGGTAGTCGATTGGCAAACCATACCAGCTACAAAATCAACATCCGCACCTTCGGTAGCTATTTTAGCGGAAGCTTCTTTGTATTTGTTATCAATTAAATTGCCGGTAGCTGACATTTCACCCAATAAAAATACACCACGTACTTTGGAGCTGTCTTCTTTGAGGGCGGCCTTCAGACCCTGTAAAATACTTCTACCCGATAGAGTATGAGCGGTCACCAAATCTGCCCAGTCTGAAATCTTATATAAACCTTTGCCATATTGCAAGGAGACAGTATTGCCAATATCGGCAAATTTACGATCTTCCATTAATAAGAAATTATGTCTCTTGGCTAGCGTTTGTAAATCGGTTACAAATTGTTCGTTGAAGTCTTCCAAAATATCGACATGAGTTTTCAACACACAAATATAGGGACCACATTTATCGGCTGCCTCCAGAACATCTTGACATTTGGTAAGGTCGGCAGCCAAGCATAAATTAGTTTTCTTGCTTACCATCAAATTGAACAATTGTTTGGCCAACTCACATTTGGCTAAATTGGCACGACTTTCGAAAGACAGTTTTGTGCGTACAAAATCATTGACTGCAGAGATAAAAAAAGAACGTGGGAGTAAGGGAGAAAGAATATAATAAAATGAATATGAAAATTTTATTAGCAGAGCACTATAAAGAAAAACTAAACTTAAAAAGATAAGAAAACAACGCCATTTAATAGCAATCGTAACAGCAAATCTATAAAAGTACAGGGCTATCCATTTCGTGGTTTCAAAAGTATGGGACTGGAATTCGACGTCTGTCAAACTAAGTTGTGAAACCAATTTTTTTCTTTTCAGTTGAAAGTCTGACATTGACGAAAATGGATCGCTTAACTATCACACAACGCATAAAAATTATCAAAACCTACTACAAAAATGGTGATTCTGCCACAGCCACGTATCGTGCGTATCGACAATTTTTCGAACAAAATTTTCTTCAGCGATGAAGCACATTTCACACTCAGTGGGCATGTTAATAAACAATATTGTCGTATTTGGGGTTCTGAGAATCCTCAAGTAATTGAAGAGAGGCCATTACATCCAAAAAAAGTCACTGTTTGATGCGCTCTTTGGTCCGAAGGTGTGATTGGACCTTACTTCTTCGAAAACGACGATGGAACGACTGTCACCGTCAATTCGGAGCGTTATGGTCATATGATAGCCGACTTTTTTTTGCCTGCTATTGGAGAATACGACTTGGAGAATATGTGGTTTCAACAAGACGGTGCCACATGCCACACAACTCGAGCGAATATGGCTTTATTGCAAGAGACATTTCCTGGCCGCGTAATTTCTCGTCGTGGCGATATCAACTGGCCACCAAGATCATGCGATTTGACACCATTAGACTTTTTTGTGGGGCTACGCGAAAGACAGTGTTTATGCAGATAAACCTTCAACTCTTGAGCACTTAAAAAACAACATTCGTCAAGTTATGGCTGAGATACCGCCCAATATGTGTCAAAAAGTAGTCGAAAATTACCTCAAAAGAATCAATGCTTGCAACACTTCGGGTGGAAGTCATTTAAATGATGTAGTGTTTCACACATAATGTCGACGTTCAAACTTTACAATAAAAAAGAAATATCATGAAAAAAAATATTTTATATGTGTGTTTTATTTACGTTTACTTTTGAAACCACGAAATGGATAACCCGTTAGAACAAAAACGATACTTTCTTCTAACTTTTCAAATGGGGTCATGTGTACGGGATCTAATCAAAGCAATTAGTTAATGAAATAAATTACAAACAAATTTTTAATAGCCTGTTTCTGTTGTAAAAATGTAACGTACGTACACACACTTATACGTCTAAAAGTCGCGTATAAAAAAAAAACATTCAAGGTCTCATATACCGCGCGCTTTTACTGCAAGGCAAGCAATTTCAGACGATCGTTGAGTCATTTGCTTCACAGAAACAGAGTGTAAATTCTAAATCAAATTCATTTGCTAATTCTGCAAAACTATTAAAAATTAAAATTATTTTTATTTTTAGTTTTTACTTCCTAAACTAAATTAGAATTAATATATGATATCTTTAGATTGAATTTATAACTGAAGTCTCACCTACACGAGTATTTAGTTAATCTTGTTATAGTACTCTAGATAAATATAAAACAATAGATAATTTACACCATTTCCCAGTTGTGCTTAACAAATATATATTTCTATATGTAATTAATCCACTATTTGTTTATTTATTTCTAAATACATATTAAAATTACTTCCACAGAAAATTACAATATTGTGTTGTACAATCATTTTATAACAGCAGCTTCTAGGCGAATTGAGAAATGTGACACTTTTTCCTATTATATCGAATAAAATAAAGGAGTGCCATATTGTTTACACCATTTGTAATAAATATAGGCAAACATTATAAGTTTTATTATATTTTATAATAATTGCTCTGCACATGATTTAGGCTTTTATTATAAGAATTAAAAACTTAATTTAGCCAAATTCTGATTCATATTCATGTTCTTTTTGCATATTTCAACACTAAGCAAATTTATTCATTTCAAAAAGAAAATTATAAAACATTCGAAAACACTTCTGAAGTATTCCTAACAATATACATATGACGTATGGCAAGAATGTTTACTACTTTTGCTAATAATGATCAGTGCAGTACAGTAACAAGGCGTACTAGTGCAGATAAATCAAGAGGCATCTTATGATAAAGGCCTAGCATCTCTTAATTGTAATGAAAATTAGTTCCAATTATAGCATGGAGGCTAAAACAAATAATTTGTATAATTTGGGTTTACAATCAACACCAATAAATACGTTTCCAAGACAATTGTATCTTTACTCTAAACATTGTCAACTCAAGCAAAGCTGTATCTACAAGACGTCTGAAGTCAATCAAACTGTTATAAGAACATCATGAATAAACATCAGACAAATATCTAACAATTGATAACGAGTGAGTAGAACAAGTAATCGAAAGCCATTTTCTAGGGAGGAGTCAAAGGTTGCTGAACTTGATAATATATTTCGTTGATAATGAGCGAGTAGAACAAGTAATTGAGTGCCATTATCCAGGGAGTAAACGATAGCAAACGACGGAATTGTTGTTAATGTGACATGACAGAGTCAAACTTTTTCTCTCCAGTCAGCCAGTTCTGCTACATGGATATGAAACTTGGCTTGAAAATATTGTAACAATAGCTTACAAAAAACATTCATTAATAAAGGCCTACGTACAATGCTAATAATCTCCTGGGCAAACACTCATTCAATGAAAATCTCATAAGAAAAGCTAACGTGAATAATATTAATATGGAGAATTAAGAAAAGAAAATTTCAGCGCATTGGTCACACACTGCCTATGTAAGAAGCATAAAATGACCTATGGCCCATGATGACGACATTGTACATTAAATGAACAACTTCCCAGAGTGCGAATGGTGAAAAATAAACATTTGAGTAATATTTTCATTGTTTCAACATAGTTGATGGGCTCAAGAATAGAAGCAAATAAAAAATAAATTTCTTTCCCTTTGTTTTTCTGAAAAATTATTAAAAAAAGAAGGAAAAGGCTGTGACCTTTCATTTCATTTACAAACTGTGTTTCATTTACTCATATTTTGTTGATTGACACTAAGCAAATAAAAGTATCACAATCATTTATTGAGTTGATGAATGGATAAGCTTTAGGTAAATATTGGTCATAAGCAAATAATAATTTTCCCTAAAGGCATATAATTTAGTTAATGATTTTAAGGTTGATATTGTAAACATAATTATAATAAATTGGGAGACATTTCAACCATTAAAATATTGTATTCTCTAGCGTTAACTAGGAAAGCACTAGATGTGCTAAACAAACTTAAGGACACAGAGATCAATTTTTCATCTCATAATCGCTAACATTGAAATACTACTTAAGACCACAGTTTTTTTTTTATTGTAGAGAACCCACCAGATCTATTATTCTTTGAGAGTAAAGACTAGCTTTAAAACCCTCGTAATGCATCAGTAAAACATCCAAAATTCCAAAATGTTAAGATTGACCATACTGAGCTTAGTAGAAGAAAGTTAGGAATCTTGTGAAATCTATTGGAGAATACAAATTCTGTTTTATACGAGTAAAGACCAAAGTCATTGGGTTCACACTTGATTTCCTCAATGCAATCTCCCAACAATTAGCCATAATATTCCTATATTGCTGCGAATAATCGGACTGCCACAAAGTCTACAGGAGCGATGAAAGTAAACTTTCATTATTTTTCATGGTCTTACACTTTTTAGTATTTGCAAACCCTGTGGTTTAGGTTTTCAGTTTAGGGAAAGTCGTTGATTCTAAGATACGATAATTAGATGAAAACCGCCTTGCTTTAAAATTTGATGAATTGATAAATTACAAGATTAGTTGAATTTAAAACATATTTTAAAAGCAAAGTCATACCTATTGCTAGCCACCGATAATTTCAAATCAAACTGGAAATGGTGTGTTTATCTTTTTAGCCTTGAGATATGTATGTAAACAACATAACAACAATTTAATATTTTCTACTTACCAATTTCAACTTTATTGTTTAAGAACTTGCCATCACCATCAATTTGCACAGAAGCAATATATTTGGCCACAGATTCGACCGTATCACGACCAATTTTACCAGCTTCCAGAAGAGTGTTGAGCAAGAAAGACAATGTGAATAGAGAATGCATGCGAACTGAATTTTTGGCAATATTTCCAGCACCACCCTGTTCACGATCGACCACAACAACAGCATCGGTGACCACAATACCTTCACTTTGAAGATCTTTAACGGTATCTAAAACACTTGAACCGGAAGTGACGACATCCTCGACAATAAGACACGTGTCACCGGCACTATAGATGCCTTCAATTAGCTTTTTGGTGCCATAAGCCTTGGCCTCTTTGCGTCTTACCAACATGGGTATATTCTGCTGGACGGAGACAATAGTAGCCAATGGTAGAGCTGTATAGGGTACACCACAGACATGTTTAGCTTTTAAATCGTGTTCTTTAATGTAATCAATGATCAATTCGGAAACAGTTTGCTGTAATTAAACGGTCACAAATGGCAGCATGCCAAGCATTAATTGGGCGCTTATGTTAGTTGATATTAATTTTGAAAAGATGAAAAAAAGAGAGGTTAATTAACTAATTCAAGTTATTTACCATCACTGCCGGATAACTGACAATGACACGAAGGTCAAAGTAGACGGGAGAATTGATACCGACTTTCATTTTAAAATCACCAAATTTAAAGGCATTGATTTCAAATAATTTAAGCGCCAGCGCCTTTTTCTGTTCGTTGATTTTCTCCAACATTTTTGTATTTAAAAAGGATTTCTTTCACTGTTCGAACTTAAACGAAATAATTTTCTCGTGTGTAACTTTGAATTTGGCTGCTGTGCCAGTGATTTTGTTCTATTTATATTTTTTCTATTACAACACTTTATTTATTTAAGGTATGTTGTTATTTAATTAATTTATTTTATGCACACCACGCGTTTGTTTTTTTTATTATAAAATTAACTTTTTCCTGCCGCCCTTCCACTGCTTATTGCTTTCACAGTTAATTTTTAGCGGTCACCGTATGCGTTCAGTGTGAAAGCACAGTGTAACCAGTGGCGACAATTATGACGTTTGAAAAACGCTTAAATCAGCAGTTTTAACCCTCCTTGTAGAGGGAGAAAAAAAATTTTAAAAGTTTTTGCAAAGCAAATGTGTTAGAAGCAACAGATATACAGAGTGAAAACTGGCGGATAAAGTGGAAAAATTAAATGTAAATAAACATTTATTTTGTGTTAAAAAAGGGCAAATTTGGAATATTTTTTAATTTCTTCAATGAAAATCTTAAAAGTTCTTATATATTTAAATATTAATCGAAATGTGACTGGTTTTTGGTCAGAATGAATATAGTTTCTTGTGCAAAAGGTAAGTAAGCAGTTAAATACATCAAGATGAAATAAGACATATTGCTTATAAAAATTTTTTTTTTTAGAACTTTGTGTATATTACTAGTATTTATTAATTTCTTGAATGAAAAAGTTAAAATTCGGTAATTTTTTCATTATTAATCGAATTCTTAGCAATTTCCCTTCACACTGAAAAAGTTCCGTGTGCAAAAGGTAAGTAAAAATAAAAATATATACTCATAACTTTTTGTTTCAGGAATTTGTGAATATCCCTTTAAATTGGTTAAATACTAAGTCAGTGACGACCGATGAAAGCTGTCATAAAAAATACATTAATTCCGAATTACGTTTCCCTAATAAAACGGTTCATCTCCTTTCAAAATTATTCTAATATTCTACAAAAATAACAAAAATTTCTACAAAAATAGAATAATAAAAATCCACCCCGAAATCTAAAAAAAACATAAACAAAACAGACAGGCAGTCAGAGAGGGACAGAAATACTTTTTGGTAATATTTGCTGTCCCTTTCTAAGTGAGGGTTAAACGTCAAAACCGTGACGTATCTGTATACCTGTGGTGAAAGTCAGGAGAAGAATGTTCTCATTTTCTCTTCTCCAAGTGTACAGTGTTGTAATATTTTAGTATTTGTGCGGCTATTAGTGGTAATATTTGTTATCTTTGTACGTCTGGTAACCTCTTTGAAGGTTAACACCAGCGTTGTCAACTTGGCGCGTTTCGCGACATTTTGGGTGCTTTTTTAAATTTTTGGTGCGAAAAATTCCTTAGTTGGCGCGTGGTGCGTTTTTTCTTTAAATTTTGGTGCGTTTTTTAATTTTTGGTGGCACCAAAGTAAATTCGTCACAACTTTTTATTTCGGTGTGGCAAAAAACATTTGTACAAAAAAATACAACCCTTTCAGTACCATTTCATTCAACTATGCAAAATGTTTACAATCAGTTTTACAGACGTACCATTTGCATTGTTGAAGATAGTATGTTTTATCTAAAGAAAAAGGAAAATTATGTTATATGAAATTTGCTGTCTTTTTTAGTTTTTCTTTTAAAAAAATTTTGTATGGAATTTATAAAATTCATTTTATTTTTAAGTTTTATTATTATTTTTTTAAACCTTTAGCTGTGAGTGTCTTATTGTTATATTTTTAATTTTAAATTGATTCAATAAATATTTTAAAAAAAAACTTCTACATTTGGTGCTTTTTTCTTTAAATGTCGCGTTTTTTTCTACATTTTGGTGCGTTTTGAAATTTCAAAGTTGACAACTCTGGTTAACACGTGTTTTTTGTTGTTCTCATTTTAAGTTGATGTTTTGCTCTCACTTGTTGGAAATCAGTGTTGTCAGGTTAAGGGATTTTTTCAAAAAATGGGGATTAATTTTTTGAAATGGCATAAAAGCGTTGGAGGTATTTTAGGGGATTTTTAAAATTTTCTTACATTTTGTTAAAATTATTATTATTTTTATAACTGAAGTGCATATTTTGTTTTTATTATTTTTAAAAATCGAACACAGAAGATTTTAATTTCAATTTGTGGGAAAATGGGAAATAAAATTGAAATTCACCACAAATACCAAAAATTCGAGGAACTCTTCGGTCTACCACAGTTCCACTGTAACACTTTCGAGATGTGCGGTTTGTATCCGGAAGCAAATTTCACAACGATTACGTGAAAATAACTCAAAAGTAAATGGGTCTTAGAGAGTTTCTCATATACCACCCGATTTCAGACGATCATAAGAAAAAGACTGGATTACTGAAATATGAATGAAAAACCCTCAATTACACAAATATTTTTGAGTTATTTTCCTAAAAATTTTCCAATGATTCGGCTTACAAAAACAGGAGGCGTCTTAGGGCCTGTTTCTGAAAGACGAATGGGTTCAGACGAAAAACACTTATCTTTGTTTGAGTTTTTTCCATCCAAACAGACTCAATTTTGTTTGATTTTTTTCCATGCAAACAGACTCAATATGTTTGAGTTTTTTCCTTACAAACATTCCTTCATCTGAAAGCATTCGTCTTGGTTGTCTTATGTGATGTTTTTGTAACACAGCCTATTTAACTTGCCTGCCTGTTTATAAGGGAAACACAAACAAAATTGAGTGTTTTTGTTTGTGTTTTCCATGCAAACAGGCAGGCAAGTGAAATAGCCTGTGTTACAAAAACATCACATTACAGTCACTACTACTCAAAGGTAAACGATTTCAAACGATCGAAAGTTTATATGAGAACAACTCAAAAATATCAAATAAATTGAGTGGCATCAAAAAATTTAACTGTAACTGCTACTGTTACTCACTCACTTCATACAGTTTCAAGAATACTCGCACATTATCTAATAATATGGACTAAAAGCAAAAGCAAATGCAAAAACAATAAACAAAACAAAACTACACTCATGCTCTGTTAATATGAATTGCAAAGACACACACGTACACAAAGAAAACAAAAACAATACTAAATCATGCATGCATACAACAAGGCATACAAAAACAAAGAACAACAACATCTAATGAGAGTAATAAATTATGGAAAATAAATAAAACTTACGAGGGCAGAACAAAAATCAAAAAATATGCCATTAAAACAGAAAAAATTACAACAACAACAATAACAATAAAACTCTTAAGCTTGGGCATAAATATGTGTGTGTATGAGTTCATTGTTTATGAAGCTTTTAGGAGTTGGTATATAATAAACTATGTACATACGTACATACATACATATGTATATACTGTTTAGTTTATGTACTATTTCAATACATACAATAATAAAACACTTTTATTTTTAAACTAACAGAAAAAAAAAAAAACAAAAAACAAAACAAATAAAGAAAAGAGAAAATGAACAAAACTGATTTTTAATTTCAATAATTAATCTCCCGCTCTCTTTCCATCTTTTTACTTTGTTTTCGCTTCTGCCAAGGGGGATGCTTAAAAACAAAGCATTAACGACCCAACAACAACAACATTAATTAACATGTTCCTGTACATATGCATTTTATGTTTATGCTCATAAGGGCCCCCCCTTTTTTTTCTATTTTTTTTCCTTAATTTTTGTATGATGAAAATTTGCATTTGCTTGGGGAGAGAGCAATCAATTTCCACTGTTTTTTTTGTTTGGTAAAAAGAGAGGAGTTGAAACTTTTGCTCCCTTGTTTTGCTACCCTGTCTCCATTTAAGTTTTTCTCAGTACAAAATGAGATGGCGCCAATGCGTGTATGAAGTTGTTTTTTTTTTTTTCAAAAAGTAAGGGAGGATCTTTTTTAGTTGCTTATACTAATATGTTTGTACGTATGTATGTATGTATGTATGTGTGAAGGAGTGTGTTTTAGAGGAATTAGTACTATACTATGCTTAAGGTGGGGGAGAGGAGGAGATGTTATTTTTTTCATTAAAAGAGAAAGAGTATGTGCGTAAATGTGAGTGAGCATGAGTTAAAATGCTGTAATGTTAATTGAGCGATTAAGGGCCATTATTACAACTTCCCGTTAAAGTTGGGGTTAGTTAAAGGTACCTTTAGCTAAAGTGAACGGCAAAGTTACCTTTAACTTATTTTCGTTATTACAACTTACAGATAAAATAAAATTAAAATATGGCAGTGCCGGAGCAAAGTCGATAAAACTGCTCAATTAAACAAGTTTTTTTTTAACGCAGTGGCAACAGCGGACTTCGTTTTTTTGTTGTATACGCTCATTTTGTTTAAATTTGAAGCTGCCATATCGAAAATAGTATATGATATGGCAAGTTCAAACATAAAGTGACCTTTAAATGTTAAAGGCAGGATGATCTTCCCTTTAGCTTAACGATCACTTCTATCTTATTGGGTACTCATAATAATGAAAAACAATTTATCTGCCCGTTAAAATCCTCCCTTTAGTTAACGGCTAGTTGTAATAATGGCCCTAAATAGTGATTTTTAGACTTTTGTATCTGTTTGTGTGTGTTTTTTGAAAATTGTAGACATTTTAAACTAAAGTTTCTACACATTTCACAATAATATAAATAACTTCTGATAAATTATATACATATATACTGTTATCGATTAAAATTTTAGTGCGCACATACATATATACAAATACAACTACACATAGTTATCGATAACATAAATTTTTATCTAATAAAATTTGTCGATAACTGCCAACATTTACGTTTCTACAGATTTTTATTAATAATAAAATGTTGCTTATAAATACACAGTTATCGATAACAAATACTTTTATAAAGAGGCTTTTCGAAGATTATCGATTACATAAATGTTGTACTAAATAGAAATTTATTATAATAAATATTTTCGTGTAAATTGTTATCGATAAATCACATTTGCGCGAAGAAATTTGTTAATGTTTATCGATAAAAAAAATACATAAATACTTACATATATAGACGTTTATTTATAATATTATTTCTGAAAAGGAAATTTGTCGGTAATTTTTAGGATAAAATAAATATTTTTATATACATACATACATATATATTTGTTATCGATAACAAAACTATGTATATCAAGAGCTATAAGAAATATAAATAATTAAATTTCCTTATAATAATTATCGATAACAATAGTTTACAGTTATCAATAATTAATTTAACTTATTTAATAGTTATCGCAAGCAAAAATTCTACATTCTCTGTTTATGTATTCATCCTCATGCATCTTCAAAAACGTTAAAAAAAAACCAAATATATTGACAACATTGTTTGAGAGCAATAGCATGAGTAAAATTATTATTGTACGTGCTGTAGCCTGAGTGTGTTTGTGTTACTATGCATGTGTGTATTATTACATGAGAGAGTATGAAGTTTCCGGTTTTTATTTTCCATGTTTTTTAAGGGTGGTGGGTGTTTAATGGTCTGGTGGTAGTAGCTCTCTTGCCGCTGTTTTTTTTTTTGCTGTTAAACACACAAACTTACAAACACACAAACATATGAATTGAAAGCAAGTGTTTTGTATAGAAAAGTTATTAGTTTGGTGTCGGCGCTCGGCTTAGTTAGTCGCTATTTTGCACGCTTTTCGGTTTGTGTTGTAAAATAGTAGTGTTGACTTTTATTTTTAGAGTGACTCTTTATTTTTGTATTAAAATAAATAAACAAGCAAAAAAAAAACTCTCTCTGTCTGTTTAACCATTAAATAAAAATACGATATGAAAGAGAAGGAAATTAAAACTTTTTAAAATAATCAATAAAAACAAATACAATAACAATAAATAATTGAAAAGCGTACAAAAATATATATTTTGTGGTTATTTTTCTCTTTTTCTAACAACTTATAACTATAAAAACCTGCTTAACCCACCACCCCCAGGTGGTGTCTTTTGTGCGTGTGTGTGTGTGTGTTGTGTTGTGTTGTTGAGTGTATAAGAAAAAACACATTCTTTGTTTGTGTTTTTTCACTCTTAACAATGTTAATCTTGCGCTCTCTCTCTCGCTGCCGAAATGAAGGCTCAAAAAAGTGAAATGCTTTATGGAAAAAAAGCACGCCAACAACTCTCACTTTATTTGTGTTTGCAAAAGAACGTACTATACGTGCAACAAGGATGGTTTGTTGTTTAGTAAAGTAAAAGGAGAAGCAAATACACACAAGTAAAAACAAAAAACAAGCAAAAGCAAAACAAAAACGAGTAATAGTAAAAGAGTATAAGAAGTTTTAATAGTAAACTTTTATTGTTTGTGTTTATTTAAATGGCAAACGTAACAGTAATAAAAGAGTAGTTAAGCTTGCACAACACACTACAAATAAGGTGGTGGTGAAAAAAGAAAATTAATGGAGAAAGAAAAGCAAAAATCACAGCGAATGAAAAAATGTGTTTAAGTGAGAGAAATTTAAGCAACGTTAAATAGAATTTTAACCATAAGTTTACTCTGTAAATAATAAAAATAAAACACGAAAAAGAAAAAGAGAAAATTTTCAAAACTCGTCATCAAATTTAAAAAAAGCGAAACAAAAACAAAAACTATCATATACAAATAAACAACAGCAGCCAAGCCATCATATTCATTATTATCATCAATGTAGACGACGACGTTTGTCATCATCGTTGTCTGCATAAGTTATTGTTGTCGTTGTTATTATTAACAGAGATTACAGTTATTGTTGTTGTTGCTGGTGGTTACTACTACTACAGCTACTACTACAACGAGCAGGATAACGAGCCGAAGTATAGTTGCAGGCTAAAAAAAAAGAACTTTTACTACCACAATATACACTAGAAAACGAAAGTTATTTTATTATATACACACCCATACAAACATACCAACATACGCATGCATGTATGAGTGTTACTACTACAACTACTACCTTCTTACTTACAATGTAACTCGTCTTTACATATAGATTTTTAATATACCAGTAGTATAACAGTATTATAACAAATCATTTTAAGAGTTATAAAGCCAGTGTAATAAAGGCATGAGTTTGCATGTGTATGCGTAAAAGATCAATAAATTCAACGTAAGCAACAAATAGCGTGTAAAAGAGAAACTGAGTTTAAATAATAATTTGTGTCTCTCAATTTAAAGTCCATCAATAATAAACACCGGCTGTTGTTATTTCTTGTGCGTGCCTGTGCTCATCGCTTTTTGTGGGTTCGTGTGTGTTTGCGTGTGTAAGTGTTAATTTACAATGAATTTCTCGGCATTTGGTGGTCCGTTTTCGGGCATTCATCAGTTTGCTGCCAAATTTGGCCATGACACTCAATCGCCGGGTGCTTTTACAACACCCGGTATTAATGGTAATGTGCCCGGCTCCACTGTAGCCGATAATCATGTTCAACGATATCAGACGAATGGCAATCACTTTCAACAGAATAATCCCAATGGTAAGTAAAGTATATTATTTTTCTTTTACGTTGAGTTAACTTACATATGTACGTTTTAAGTAATATTTATAAAACAAAAACTTCTTTATTAAGTAAAGGTTTTTATAAATGCGAATGAATTTAAACATTAAATTCCGCACTAGAATTCATCAAATTTTAACAACGCTTTGATGATGAACGAAACGTGTCTAGAGGACAGATAAATAACTGTAGGCTGCACAGTTGAATGATAAAATTTGCTAATAAAGTATACAGTTATCGATAACATTCGTTTATTTCGGCTTTAACATTTGTCGATAATTGTTAATATTTGTAAAGAAATTTGTTAATAACAAATTTTTATAAGCATACAGTTATCGATAACAAACATATTTCTTATGTATTATTATTTTTCCATATTTTATTAGACATTTATACAAAATTAGTAAATATAATATACAGTTATCGATAACATAAAGTTTTAAGAAACAAATTGTTGTTGATTAGCGATAATATACATAAATTATCGATAATTTTTATGTGGACATTTATAAATATCAACTTTTCTTTTATAAACATACAGTTATCGATAACATATTATATAAACATGAAAAACATTTTTAAGAATTATCGATAACATAAACATTTCTTTTATAAACATATTATAACATATTAACTACAAAACAATTTTTTGAAAAAATTTGTCATTGTCCTTTAATAATAAAAATTTGCATACAAATATACAGTTATCGATAATAACAATACGGTTTTTTTTTTGTTTTTCGATAAAACTGTTTTCTTTATTCTTTTTCAAATTAATTAAGATATCATTTGCAGCTTTTTATATGTTTTAGCAGTTGAACACACACATTTAAAGCCCCATTTGATACTCACCTCCTATTAGAATTCAAAGCTTTTCTAATAAAAGATTTAATTTTTTTATTTAAAACTAAAGCTTCATTAAGTATTTATTTTTACATTTCACTTTAATTTTATTGGGCTTCCCTCTTCTTTCTCTGTAGGTTCTATGAACTTTTCTTTTGTAATTAAAATAGAGTGCGCGCGAGGGAGCGGGAGAGGGAGACAGCTAGAGTATAAGATTGTTGCCTGATAATTTAAACATCAAACGGTAAATCGCTTGTACGAAGACACATTTCTTGTGTTTGTTATTTAAAGCCGTCACATGGTACTACTACTGCACAGTGTTACAAGTACATATTTAGTAAATAAATAGGCCTTCAATTGTAATAACGTAATACATTTTTAGAAGAAAAAATATACTATTTTTCTTTTGTGGAAGCTAAACTTCTAGTCTTCTGGATCTGGAATCTGGAATCTGGAATCCAGTTGAAGGTAGCTTCCCTAAATATAAGAGCCAAATGCTCGTAGGACGGCCTCACTGTCAAACTTCACTGTAATCCGTTCTCCATATCTTCCGATCAAAATTGAATTGACCACATATTTCGATGACATTGACTTTCGCTTCGATGATACCCGCGATGCTCCTCATGATTCAGAATAATTTCACTCAGAGACGGTCATAATCACCCCGTATTGTTTAAAAAGTGGCCTCATTTGAATTTATACTTTTGTTGTACGTGTTAACCATTTTAAAATATTATTCGGTTGTTAAGGATCCTTTTTCCAATCAAATAAATCTCAAATAGCGCTCTACTTTTTAGAATAATTTTTTTTTCTCATTTTTTATTTGTAATCGCAACACTGTGTGTGTTCGTTTATACTTTGTCAGGCAATGATCAAAGCAAATGTTGACTATTATTGTTATTCTATGTTATGTTGTAGTTGCTGTTGTAGTCGTTTAGTTCTAAAGAAACTTTTAAGGAGAATCTTAAAGCGTATGTGTGTTAATGTATGGGTGCATATGCACAATATGTGTATGTATGCATGCCTTTGTGCTTAGCAAAGCAAGAAAAAATATTCAAGAGAAGAGAGCAATAGAACAACAACAACAACAATAGAAAAAAAGAGAAACATTAGCACAACAACAAATGATTGTCGTTTTAAAAACTGTCGACTTTAAAAATTATAATTTTATTGATTTTTTCTGTGTATACATATGTATGTATTGTTATTGCTTTTATTTGTATGCATGCGTATATGTATGTGTAATAGAGAGGAGTTTGGCTTTGACTCATTACCTTTTACTAACGCCATCGCCACCACCACCATATGTATGTATTTGCAATAACAACAACAACAATAAACTCTTGTATTAAAAATATCCCCCGTAAAAGTTTTGTGTTTTTTTTTTCTTGTATGCCGCCACCATACAATAATACATTTTATCAAGTTTAAACATGCATACACACAAACGTAAATAAATGTGCAGCATATAACGGTATATGTCAAGTTGCTGTTGCTCTCAAAAGCCTGCTATTTTGCTGCTTCTATCACATACCAAGCAAACGCAACTCTCATAGCCTAACAACATAAACACCACCCACCCTGGTTTGTTCATCGGCACACACACAAATGCAAACACTTAAAAACATACAGGAAAAAAAAAAACAGAAAATAGAAAGCAAAACAAGGAAAAAACGTTGTTTTGCTACTCCCTGCTACAACTGTTTCTGCTGAGTTTGTTTGTTTAGTTGTTGGCATCAAAATGCAATGAACTCTAGTTGTTGTGCTTTTTTTCTCTCCTATACTCTCTCTCTCTCAATCTCTCTCCACCATGATTTTTTACCACTATACCGCTGTGCTACCATTATAGTATTGATGTTGCAATGACAACGAAAGTGCTCTTCTTTAGTTTCTTGTTTTTTTTTTGTTTTGCTTTTTACCATTGTTCTTGTTGTTGTTGTCATTAGATTAAATAAAAGATTTTCGCTGTTATGATTTTAATGTTTTCTAAATTTCACTTATTAATACCATTTCTATATTGTTTTGTTTTTTTTTTCCACAATTCTTCTTAAATTAAAAGCAAGCGTGAGTGATGGCTAGAATTAGAAGAGAGAGTAAGAGTGAGAGTGGTGTTTTTAATGCATGTATGTATGTGTTTAAGTAACATTTCAAGGGTGAGTTATATATCACACCACTTCCTTGTATTGTTTTATTTTATTTTATTGCTGTTGCTGTCCAGCCAATTGTTTTGTGCTTTTGTTTTCTTTTATTTATGAAATTACAAAATATTCTTGTATTAGCTTATAATACAATATTATAATATGACTTCTCAGTAAATTATAATTACCGTTTTTTTTCTTTCTTTCTCTCTCTCTTTATATTAATATGCATATGTACATATGTACATACATATGTACGTAATCGTATATGTATCAGGAGAAAAAGCTTGTATGCTTGTATACACAAGCATATGCATTTCCTTAAAAGGGATTTTTTTCTTAATTGTTCCAGTTTTATGTTCATCTCAACACATACACTGACACGTACATTTTAAAAATCACTGTATGGCGTTGTATTTTGATTTTTGCTAACCCAATAGGCAATGGTTTTATCACGGGGCACTGCGAGATTAGGTTGCTGACGGGGATCTGGAACAGGTCCCAGCCGGACTATTGCAGGGTATGTTGCGATGAGGAGGAGTTAGAGACTATCGAACACCTCCTCTGTAACTGCCCAGCCCTTGGTAGGTTGAGGACCCTTGGCAGGGCCTTCTTTGAGAGCTTGAGTTCTGTGTCGAGAGCCGACATCAAGGCTCTCCACAGATTCATTAGCAGCTTGGGCTGGTTGAGAGGTGCTAGGGCTTCATAAGTGTAGTTGCGCTCTCACCCCTTTTTTGTTTGTGTCTGTTTCTTTCTGTGTGATTCCCATCTCCCCCCTTACCTACATGCCCTTCTTTCATCCTATTCCCTCTATTTCCTTCCCTCTCTAAGGAGGTTTGTACAATGGGTCAATTTCGACCTCCGGGTACTGTACTTGCCTTAACTGGCAAGTACACGTCCTCTAACCTAACCTAATCCAATAGGCAATATTAGAAGTAGTAAAACAAGTCAGTCGTCTTTATAATTGTGGTCAAATGGAAAAAAAATGTTTTCTCTTACATTTCTATTGTGTTTTCAAAATTGTATGTTTGTAATCAATGGATTACTGGTACTGCTCTGGGAAGAATAATGATTAGAGCTTTCAAATTAGACTAACAAGCCACCACCTAGTTAAAGATTCTACTATTGACCTACTAATTAGTGCACACCCTATACTAATGAGTCATTTTTCCATAAGGATATCTACAGAGCAAATGGATTTCAATGAATCTTTTCTCTCTAATGAGTTCTATGGAAACGAGAAGGAGAAGACTCTGTATAATTATTTCTATAGAATTGCCTGTTTCTAAAGGATTCCTATGGCTCCAAGGTTAGACTAGATGGAATGAGCAGGAAATGAATATAAATTTAATCCCTATTCCACTAATGTTAAAAGACATTACATATGTACATGATTGGTCATTACAACCCTTCAGTCAGGATTACGACCTAGCTTCTCACATCACTTATGTTGTGTGCGTTAATTTTATACATGAGTGGCGGCGGGACCTACAGTTTAAAGTCGACTCCGAACGACAGATTTTTGAGAAACTTTTCATGGCAATTTTATTTACTCTCAGAGTTTTTGCCAGAAATCTGCTGAGAGAGGAAGTCGCCGAAGAAATATTTTTTCATATTTTCGTTTTGATGTCTGATCTGGGATTCGAACTCGGGCTTTACGCCTAATAAGCCAACACATTACCTACTAGACTACGGCGACTTCAAAGACATTACCCACTGTTTTATCCGTATGACGTAGCCAAAATAAAGTTACCCTCTGATGGGTTCCAAGCTTTGCTGTGACCTTGCGAGGAAGTGAACTTCCACACTGCTAATGGGACCAGAACCCTTCTGTGGAGAGGGAGCGGATGTTTGGAAAGGTATGCTCAACGAAGATAAAGCGAGACAAAGACTCTCCACAAACCAAGTAAGTTTGAGGCAATCGAAAGTTTTGTTGAGGAATTACGTTTAGTAGAGATCTGAGTCATGCACCAGACTATCCAGAAATAACCTGAGGTTGGTCCCCGGTTTTTTGACAGAGCATTGTAGACTTAGGGTACACTTATTCGGAACGGAAATTGTTTCGAGCTTACCATTTAGGTTCTGCGATGATAAGAATGAATCACCGGAGCACGTTCTTGAAATCTGTACATTGTTGACACCGTACAATATCCTGAAATTAAAGGGATACCCTATCCGTATGACGTAGTAAGAAACCAATCGTATGATACAACGCACCAACGAGTCTGAACAGTTTATTATTGATCGCTCTTGGGTGATATATTTTACTCTATAAAGCCACTGAAACATTACAGAACTTTTAAACGAATGTGTGTGCTTACGGGCTGGTGCGATAATTATCTCCAGGAGAGATAATTTTCAGATGACCAGACGGTATTAGGACCACTAGGTAGGCTTGCCAGATTCCGATTCGCAAAAAGCTGGGCATTGGGTTTTAAAAAGCTGGACATAAAAAAATACTGAGAAAATGTTAATTTTAGTTTTGTGTAAATACTTACTTACTTACTTAATTGGCCGTTAACAACCCGATTAACGGATTTCGGCCTGCCGCAACACATCCTTCCAGGCACTCTGCTTCATGCGCGCATACGCCAGTTGGTCACACCAATCGATGACAGGGCGTCCTCGATTTGGTCCTTCCAACGGATACAAGGTCGTCCTCTTCGCCGACTTCCGCAGATCCCCGCATCAAAACCCGTCTCGCCGGAGCATCCTCCTCCATTCGAACGACATGGCCGAGTCAGCGCAGCCGCTGGATATTAATACGCTGTACAACGTCTATGTCGTTGAGGAGCTCTTACAGTTCATAATTGGTTCGGATGCGGAAATCATCGCCAACTCGCACTGGACCGAAGATCTTACGTAGGACTTTTCTCTCGAATACTCTCAAGGTCGCCGTAGTCTAGTAGGTAGTGTGTTGGCTTATTAGACGTAAAGCCAGGGTTCGAGCCCCAGGCCAGACATCAAAACAAAATACAAAAAGTATTTCTTCGGCGATTTCCTCTCAGCAGATTTCTGGCAAAAACTCTGAGAGTAAATAAAATTGCCATGAAAAGTTTCTCAAAAAATCTGTCGTTCGGAGTCGACTTTAAACTGTAGGTCCCGCCACTTATGTATAAAATTAACACACACAACATAAGTGGTGTGAGAAACTAGGTCAATAATCCTGACTGAAGGGTTGTAATGACCAATTATGTATGTATGTACTCTCAAGGCTGCTGCACACAGTTCTTAATAGGGTCCATGCCTCTGCGCCATAAAGAAGCACGGGTAGGATGAGCGTCTTGTAGAGTATTAGTTTTGTCGCACGAGAGAGGTCTCTGCTACTCAATTGCCTATTGAGACCATAGTAGCACCTGTTAGCAAGAGTAATCCTGCGTTTGATCTCCAGACTGACATCATTTTTGGTGGTAACGGCGGAGCCAAGATAAATAAATTCCTTGACTGTATCAAAAGTATAGTTATCGGCCGTAATCTGAGAATCAATACGCCGCACGTCTCTACTTGTCGAAAATAATTTGTGTAAATAATTTTTATTAAAATATAATTTTTATTAAAGTATAACAAATGTACAATCAAATCAGGTTGGCTAACATGATTTGACAAAGTTAACATGAAAATTATTGCCCAAGTTATTGCAGTGTACCAAAAAAATTTCTATTTAGCTGGAAAAATTAAATTTAAGCTGGACAAGCATCAAAAAAGCTGGACAATTCAGCCAAGTCCAGCCAGGCTGGCAACCGTACAACTACATAGGTTTTCATATAATGACGATTGTTCTAGTCTACCACGTATCTGAGAAGTACAAAACAGTGATCACGTGGGTATCAGGGCCACAGTGTATTACGGGAAACTACAGAGCACAGCGCCTAAATTAGCTAGAGATGGCACAGGCGAGTTTCTGCATTAAGAACCGTATTTACAAGCTCAAAAACTGCCTAAAGCTAAATCAAATACGCGTAGAAAGTTTGATTAAGCTGCAAAAGGGCACACTTAGCGGTCTTGCGGGTTGCTAAGGGAAGTATGGCTCCTTTGACTTTGCCAATGACTTCTTCAGAAGTTATAGAGAAGACAAAGACGAGTACACATTAGGTCGCCGGAGGAAAAAAATCAGCGCTTCTACCATACAGTTGAAGTTTGCCTAGCTTAGCCTACTTCGTTGCCTATTTCTCAGAGAATCTATTGTTTAGTATAACCTTGGCCATTACACTCAGTAGCGTTTTAATACTCCTCCAAAATTTCATTTCTGTTTTATTGATTTTTTTTTTTGTGGATAAAGTTTTCCTAGAAGTTATTGAATTTCTTCACTTTCTTTAAAGTTTTCTTTGAAATTGAAACCACATTAAACAAACGAATGAATGCAAAAAAAAACAAGATTTTCTTTTTAAATTTCAACTCATTTCCTTGAAAAGGAAATGAAACAAAAAAAAAACAACATTTAAACGCCATCTTTAAAAACTCTCACTTCCGTTTAAATACTGAACATACGTACACATATGCACATGCATGTATGTATGCATGGATGTACGTGCATAAACTAATGATTGCCTGGGTCAGCAACATTTTCTGTCTTTTTTTTTTTTTGTTTGTTTGAAACGTTTTCTTTACTTTTTAAATACCTGTGCCTGTGATATTTTATGGTTAATATTTTTTTAGAACGTCATTTTAAAATTAGCAAACCAGGCTACAAAGATAACGAACGACTTTCTATTTTATCCTGTGATTACGTGTATGTTTTGTCCCTCTTATTTTAGCCTGGCTTGAGCAGTGTCAGTTAGTCAGTCAGTCAGTCACATTTACACTCGCTTTTTAAGGCATAATTATTAACCAACCTCCCCCTTGAGGGAAAATGTGAGTAAAGTAAGAGAATGAGTAGCAAAAAATGAGGAAAACAAGAATAAAACTTTTATTGAACTTTTGCATTTTTCCGAGAGCATTGAACTTTTGTCACACACCATCTACATCCCCAGCCAACCAGCCCAGCAAGTAAAACAACCAAACAGCCAACCAACCAGACCCTCTAACATACACAATTAAAGTGGGCCAACAGGAGTGTAGAATTCAACTCCTAAACTTTATGCCTCATTTTCAGTTTTTCCATAAATTTTTCTTTTCTTTCTTTTACTCTTCTCTTCTCTGCTTTACTTTTATTGACAACAATAGACAGGACAGGACAGGGCCTGTAAATGTGAGTGCGAGTGTGTGTGTGTAAGTGTGATTATTTGTTTGTGTGTGTGAATGTCTTTAAGTGTAAATAATAAATTTTTCTAGGAAATTGCAACAAAAAAAGGAAAATAAAATGAAAAGAAAGAAAAAAATGAAAAGGAAAGGAAAGTAAAAAAAGAAAATTAAAGAAAACCTTTTAAAATAACCAAAGAATTGAATTGAAATGTTAAATAATCTATAAAATGCAGGTGATGAGAGAAAGAGAGAGAGGGAAAGAGAGAGAGGGAGAGAGATAAAATGCATTATTACTGGCATAACATATTCAAACATAATTTTGCATAATACGTGACCAAAGACATACACGCACAGGGTGCTGCCTCTGTAATGTAAACACAATGGATTTTCAATGCAAAATTTCAAAACTGTCAAGATTCTTAAAGAAAAATGTCAAGTTTAATGGAGCCTATGCACAGAGCTTACTGTTAGTAGCGTTATAGGAGCATTACCTTTCTCACAGACCACCGAATAAAACAGATTACGCATCACACAATCATAAGATGAAAACGCTTTTATCGGATTATCCATTTAGAAATTTCGAAACTGCGAGTCTGGCAAGCCAGACTGCCATCTATTTAGTGAAAGTTCTACCGTATTTATTGATCTTTTAACTTCCGATGAACGTGTAAAGAAGTTCTGATTCAAATGGGGATACTTTTCAAACCTCTGATTATGTTGTGGTGCGAGCAGTGACATACGCTAGAGACAACCGTCAATCCGACATTCTGGATGTCTTTTCTCGCCTCTTAATATGGAACTTATGAATGAAACTATCGATTATATGGTTCACCAGCATAGCTGCCAGATAAATAAAGCATCAAATCGTCAAATATTGGAGAAAAAATCGTCCAAGATGTTCACGGAAATCGTAAAAAAAATCGTCAAAAATAATAAATAAATAAATTAAAAGGTTTTAAAAACAAAAACATATAAAGACAATGTTAAGCAACAATAATATTTCATCATCTATACCCATAAGTGGTGTAAATATTAGGGACTTAGAAGATCTTGACGTTATTGGCATGAAAATTCAGTGTGATGTTCGCTAGAACTGACACATTTTTCAGTGCCTTGGTTTCTTAAGACGATGCAATAAATACTTCACTTCATCTGATCTACTTACCATTTACACCATTTATAACCGACCGAGAATGGAATATAACTCTCATGTATGGGTTGGCCCTTAACGTCTGTTTTGAGGCTTCTCGACCGTTTACAGGAGATGCCGTAGTAGCTCGTTAATCAGGATAGTGTATTCAACTCCATTGATTCATTGGAGCATCGGATATTGCTCGAGCGAAATAAGGGGACTTGTTTATAAAAATCATATATTCCTACGTAACGCTCGTCTTTCTCGGCCAGCGCATCCGTATGTGGTCGATTGGCCAGTGTAACGCACACTGCATTACAGACAAAGTTCGTTTGTTAGACGGACTATTCATATGTGGAACTCCCTTCCCACAGAAATCTTTCCTGTTACTTATGGTATAAAAATAATCAAACCTAGTGTCCATAAACACTGCTCCCTCTTTCCTCCTTCCTATAATATATTTTTCTAGTTCCAAACACAATGCCATCCCCTGAGTGTTGGTCGAATGAGAATAAAAATAATGGCACTTGCCTTAGGTCTTCCTAGGGTAATATTAGAAGCTATAATCGAATTTTTAAAATTGTCTGCAACGGCATATGATATTTTTGGATATGATATTTTTGGATCACAAAATCGTCAAAATGACGATAAATCGTCAAATCTGGCAGCTATGTTCCCCAGTCTGTGTTTATCTTTGCATAAAAGATTCTATTTTAAAATAGTGCCTTGTGATACGAATCGAGGAATTTACAGTACACGCTCGACAGCCACTTTTACTGACGGATCGGAACTATTTGGAAGGACTGGTGATGGCATTTTTTGTGAGAACCTTAGAATTGAAATTTATTATAAAGTGTATGACATCTGAAACCATAGCTGACGTATCTTATTTCGTTAACAATCAAGCTACTCTGAGTTCGATAGGATCGGTCTGCTGTAAATGAGTGGTTCGTGACTATAAGAACTTTACAGAAGCCTTTCAACCGCGTCGAATCTGTATCTGGTTGTCCTCATTCTAATTTTACAATTTCCTACACCAATAGACTCATCGGGAGATGGAGCATAGTCGTTGGAAGGATAGATTGAGGTGCTCTATTCTATCTATGTATTACGATGTTTAACGATCTACTGTGCAAAGAATTGGCAAGTTTATAAAGAACGACACTGAAAAAGACTAGAAACTAGGGATGGCAATTCGGATAATATTCGGTTTGAACTATCCGGATATTTTCTGAATTACGGATAATTCGAAATCCGGATATTTTGAATCAATTATCCGGATATTTGATTTTCGAAAAAGTAAATTTTTATCGTTTCAAAAATTTGAATTTTATAATCAGAGTTGGCTGTGCACTAACATTACATTTAGAGCAGTGTTGCCACCTTGTGTGTAATTACACATATTGTGTGTAATTTTTGATTGTGTGTGTAGCATGTGTGTAATTAGCTTCGTGTGTAATTTGTGTGTAATTTTACTTTTTGTTCTACCTTTTTCTTTAATCGCTAATTTTTAACAGTCAATTTGTTAACACTTATTTGTTCTGTAAATTTATTGCAATTTCCAACACCAGGTTGCAAAAATATACACCTACATCCTTCTCTTTCCAATTTAAATACATGTAAGGCTAATGTTTATTCGCCGTAGTCTAGTAGGTAGTGTGTTGGCTTATTAAAAGTAAGGCCCGAGTTCAAACCCCAGGTTAGACATCAAAACGAAAATATGAAAATATTTCTTCGGCGACTTCCTCTCAGCAGATTCCTGCCAAAAACTCTGAGAGTAAATAAAATTGCCATGAAAAGCTTCTCAAAAATCTGTCGTTCGAAGTCAAGTTTAAAACTGTAAGCCCCGCCACTCATATATAAAATTAACGCACACAACATTAGTGGTGTGAGAAGCTAGGTCGTAATCTTGACTGAAATGTTGTAATGACCAATTATGTATCTATGTATGTGTATGAAAATATAATTTTAAAGTTTACATAATATATGTATGCAATATTAGTAAAAATAGAATTTTGTGTGTAATTTTTTTTTTCATATGTGTAATTTCGATGCCAGTTGTGTGTAAATCATAAAGCTGTTGGTGGCAACACTGATTTAGAGGTTTTTGTTTTACTCGTATTTAAATCAAATCAGAGTTAGTTGTGCAGTGCACTTTGTTTTGGTGGTATTTCTGTTCTGAAAAAAGAATTTAAATCAAATTAAAGGTATGTATGAATATATTTAAAATTTTAAAAATTTATATATTATAATAATGTCTTCAAAAAAATCGGAGGTTTGGATTCACTTTGAAAAACATAGTTCTGAGGAGGCGACATGTAGAAAATGTGGTAATAATATCAAATGTAAAGGATCTTCTACAACTCCACTCATAAATCATTTGAAAAGACATGAAATTTATATCAACAAAAGAACGTCGAATCAAGAAGAAACTACAAGTGTCAAATCTTCAAAAATTGTAAATTCACAACAAATTTTAAAGTTTGTTAAGAGAGAAAGCTTAGGTGAGTTATTAGCAAAATGTGCTGCAAAAGATGGATTTTCAATCCACGCAATAACTAATTCATCAGCAATTAGAGAATTTATACATAAAAGAGGGTTCGAAATGCCACGTAGTCGAAACACAGTTAAAAAACTTATAATTCAGTTTTACGAACAGAAACGAGAAGAACTTAAAAACAATCTAAATACAAAAAAAAACAATGAACAAAAATTCAGTATTACAGTCGATGAATAGACGGACATAAATATGAAGCGTTATATGAGTGTTACACTACATAGCAAGAGTATCTGTTATAAATTAGGATTGGCAAAAATCGATGGATCTTGTGACGCTGAAAAAACTAAAAAATTAGTGAAAGATAAACTTTTAGAATTCGGTATTCAGTTTTCAGATATTGTTGCCTCCACGCATGATGGTGCTGCTCTTTTGCAGAAGTATGGACGAAATATTTCTGCAATCAGTCAATTGTGCTACAATCACGCCATTCATTTGGCCGTGATTGGTCTTTTTTATAAAAAAACAGGAACGGTTACGACATCTGATGATGAAAATAATAGCGAATTTGATGAGCAGTCTGAAAACGATTCTGATTATGATTATGAAAATAGTGATATTGAACACGAAAATATGAATTTAGGATTTGATAATACTGGTGTTAATAATATACTTATGAGACCTGACGGAGGCTTATAAAATTTTTTAAATTTTCTGCTGTTCGAAAAAATGTTCTTCAAAAATATGTTATGGAACAAGAAAAAAAAGAATTACATTTACTGTTGGATTGCAAAACCAGGTGGAACTCATTGGTCCCTATTATTGAGCGACTCCTAAAGTTAAAAAAATGTATTAAACAATCATTGATTGACTTATTAGGAACGGAAAAAGAATATTACAATGAACAAAATTTCGTAATCCTAGAAAATATGTTAAATATCTTGAACCCACTTGAATTAGGTGTAAAAGAGTTGAGTAACGAACAAGCAACACTTTTATCTAGCGAAGGTGTTTTTAAATTTATGTTTAAAAAATTAAACGAAATTGATTCAGATTTGAGCAATGAAATGTTGACGTCATTAAAAACAGAAATTTTAAAACGAAGAAATAAAGAAGTAGTATCTTTGATGAAATTTCTACAAAATTCATCAATCTCCCGAGATGATAATTTTGATGATATTACATATGCTTCGAAACCAGCAATTTATGCCTATGCAAAAGATACAATGAGTCGATTGTATGCAATTCCAGAAGATGAAAATCATGTGTCTTCGTCCGGATCTGAGGATGAAATTTGCGAACCGATTACATTGGTTATGGAATTGAAAAAATCTATAGCTTCCATGAGCAGTGAAAATCCAACAAAATTTCAAAAAAATAATTTTGACTCTTTACAAAAAGAATTTAAACTTCTTGAAGGCAATGGAAAACTAACTCACAACTTAGAAAAACTTTTGAATGCTCTTAATACGATTCAACCAACCTCCACTAGCAGTGAGAGAGTTTTCTCGGTGGCTGGTACATTTTCAACAAAATTAAGAAGTAGACTTCAGTTTCCATTGTTGAACGCTTTGGTATTCTTGAAATATTATTTCAATAATGAATAATAAATTAATAATGATTAAAAATAATAAAACTATATTAATTTAATTAAATCATAAAACTATATTGTTTTTTTTTTTTTTTTATATAATATACTTTCTTTTTCTTGAATTAAATAAAATGAACTTAAAAACTAAAATATTTTGATTTTATTTCTAAATTTCAGAATTGGCAAATATCCGAATAGTATCCGGATATCCGGATATTTCATGTTTAAGCTATTTGATATCCGGATACCAGAAAGTCCGGATAATTGACATCTCTACTAGAAACGTTATAAGGGGTGATTTTTTAAAAGCTATAGGAAAGTTTTTCAAAAAAAAAAAACACATAAAATTCAGAAAAATGCATGAAATCTTTATTTGAATCGATAGTACGGTCCATATAATTTAATGTTTGAAGATTATTTCATGTAAATGTTGACCGCGACTGCGCCTCAAATGGTCCATACGCTTAGTGCAAGTTTGGCATACTCTTTCCAACATTTCGGCCGGTATCTCACGAATAAATGCTTCAATGTTGTCTTCCAATGCGTCAATTGAATCGGGCTTGTCTGTATAGACAAAAAATAGTCTAAAGACGTTAAATCGCACGATCTAGGCCGCCAATTGACCGGTCCCGAACGTGAAATAAAATGTTCACCGACCTCGCCTCTCAATAAGTCCATTTTTACGCGTGCTGTGTGGCATGTGGCACCGTCTTGTTGAAACCACATGTCATGCAAGTCAAGCTCTTGCATTTTGGGCAAAAAAAAGTTGGATAACATCTCACGGTAGCGCTCACCGTTCACAGTTACGTTACGATTCGCAGCATCTTTGAAGAAGTACGGTCCAATGATGCCAAATTCAATGATTTGCAAGCGTTGTTCGTTTGTAAGACGATTCATGGTTAAATTATAGACCAAACTGAAGATGTTTGACAGTGAAACAAAATACGAAACGTGCGTGAGCTGTTTAAACCAGTGTTGCCAAAAAGATAATAGCTAAAAAATCACCCTTTAAATGTGGTTACAACTCCGCAATGTAGTTTCTTGTTCAAGAAAGTCTGGTGAATGAAACAAATTAATCCCCAATTCCTCGGCGTTCTCTGCAATTGGACATATCTTATGGTTTATTATGGCGTATCTTCGGATTTGATTGCACCTTGTAGAATCCCTAAAGTGATAGTGATTTCGTGGAAGAACGTTTCTATTCGTATAATTCGTTAAAGCATTTGAAAACCGGAATATTTCTTCCTTCAATTTGTTCACGTTGCTTTGGTTACACCCTGTATTTTATTTTTTAATGAATATAAGGGTGTTGGAAGATAAGAAATCGCGATTGTGTATTGAAATGAAATGCTGCAAAAAGTAAAAGGGAAATTTTTCTAATTAAAAATGAAAAGCGCAGCTATTAAAAGAAAATCAACCTCGATGCTCTCCCCCCTGTCGCTGTGCTTACAGCCTTTGGAGATTGCAATCATTATATGGACAGTCGCTTACAAACATTGAGTCTACCAACCAGAATATCTTTCTCTAAATACTGACACACACAGGCATAAATGATCCATTTTAGCTTGCGGTGCTAGAAGAAATAAAGAAAGGAGTTGGTTATGCTTTTTACTGGGGGAGATTATAATGAATTGGTGCTGAAATCAGAGGAATTGTTGTATTATTTTATTCCTTTAGTTGCTTTAAGCAGCATAGTTTTGTAACAACTCTGATTTTATTCTGTATTCGTTTTTTTTTTTCATAACTTACTTTCAGTTTCATTAGTCAAGTCTGATTTGGCAAGTTCTAGAATGATAGGGTTGATAAAAAACAATACAGTCTGCAAAAAAGTATTGGGTTGTTGTCGTGCGTGTTGCGATGAGGATCATCTTTTGATGTTGGGTATTGACATTTTCCTTTCGGGAGTTTCAGGTGTCAGGGGTGTCCTATTTAGACGGTTAATGCAGTTTCTTAAAAGCCTCTCTAAACAATCTGGATGTATACTTATGCGTTATCTGCTATAATCGAACCTTTGATGCTTAGATTTGTAATTATTACACCCCGAGGGTTAAGGGGTTTTTTTTTATAGCTTTACGAGCTAATGGTTGGGTATCTTCGAAAGACATTGGTAGCTCGGCCTACCAATGTGCACGATTCGCCGCAAGACTTACTCTCGGCTTGCTAAGCGCCTACGTACTAAACCCAACCTCGTTCGTCTCACCTGACCGTGTCTCCTTTTGGTCCATACGCCTATATTCGGTATGAGTCTGAGGGTCCATCTTCCCTTGGTGGAATTGGACCAGTCCTGCTGCCATCTATCCATAGTATCATCCGCTAATTGAACAGAGTTCGAAAAATCTATTCCCCTCCGTGTGTCATGTTTCCTCCTCTCTATGTCCACTACTAGCTTCAGGGGCAACATCCCCGCAATCACCAACGCTGCATCAGTAGACACCGTGCGGAAGGCAGAAATCACCCTGAGAGCTGATCTCCTGTAGGCCGCTTCTATTCCTGCTCTATAGGTCCTTTTATCCATAGCCCCGGCCCAAATAGGGGCTGCATATGTATATAGCGATCGATGTCACTACCTTCATCAGTAAATGTCTCCTCTCCTGTTTTGGGCCTCCTAGGTTAGGCATTATTCGGGCAAGTGCACATGATGTCGCCGCACATTTTCCACCGATGTACGTCAGGTGTTCTTTAAACGTGAGCCTGTTATCAATCATTACTCCCAGATATTTAATCGCCTACATTGATGTTATGCGCTGGTCACCTACCGTTATTGTAATAAACTCCATCCTCTTTCTACTGTTTACAGGTAGTACATCTGTTTTGTGATCAGCAAGTTTGAGACCTTTAAGGGGTGTAGGCGTATAGGTATGGGGTAAGTAGGTAGCTAGAACGTGTGTGGCCATATAATGTATGCAAACTAGCTGAACGTTATGGGACCACCCATTGGATTCCTTCTAAAAAAAGATAACATCGACAATAGAAGGGGTATGTAAAAAGAATGAGAGAACGATCAGCTGCGAAACTATGTACGTCTGCAGTCAGCGTAATGGCGCTAATAAGATAAACTCAGGAGGATGTGAATATCGGCTTCTGACAAAGAAGTCGTCTTCAAAGACAAGGGCTTCCAGCTGCTCTTCATTATCTATACATACTTACTTGCTTAATTGGTCATTATAACCCTTCTGTTAGGATTACGACTTAGTTTCTCACATCACCCATGTTGTGTATGTTAATTTTGTCCATGAGTGGAGGGACCTACAGTTTAACGTCGATTCCGAACGACAGAGTTTGTATTAAACTTTTCGTGGCAATTTTATTTACTCTCAGTGATTTTGCCAGGATACTGCTGAGAGGAAGGCGCCGTAAAACATAGTTTGGTGCATATTTCGAGATGTTTGAGCTGGGGTTCGAACCACGGCCTCACGTCTAATAAGCCAATACACTATCTATTAGACTACGGCGATTTCATCTATTACAGATCCCTGTCAACGTCCTGATACGTCACAATGGCCCGCAAGGACAGCAGTTACCAGCCTAACGTTGGGTTTATTGAGTCTCAGCAGCGAGTAAGGTCAATCGATGGCCAAAGACTTCCTAATCACATAACAATCCTCAGACTCTTAGAGTAAAAAATTTATTTTCTAGAATTTTTTATTTTATTTTATGGTGTTTTACTATTATTACCCACTGTTGCATGTAAAACCTCCTGCTATTGAAATAGAAAAATTGCTTTTTTTGTTGTGGTATTTTCATATGCTCGATAATAATTATAATAACAAAGAAGTAAAATTAATTAATAATTTTAATGTATCACCCCTCACTCCTCTCCCCAGAAAAAAGGAAAGAAAAAAGATTCTCCCAACCACAGCGGCATTTTTAATTTATGATTTACTCAATAGAGGGTGTCATAAATGATTTATGGCCTCATTATTGATTTTTTTTTATTATTTATTTGAGGTTGAGGTTCACAAATTATATTGAAAACCTTTGTTTTTTAGAATAATGGAACTTATCGGGCTGGTAAATGTTTCATAAAGTAACTATTCCAAGGAGATCAAATGTGGTTTATACAGGGATGGACGACTCTAATGTTGGTTGGTAATATTTTGTTAGAAATTTTTCCTAAGAAATCTTTTGTGAGATGTTACTGCTGCTGTCTATTGAATGGGAATTAATTAATTTGGGTTTAGCAGTAAATGAGGACAAAACGAAGTATATGTTGTCGACAAGTACGGTCATGCGGCGAATTGGCTGCCTGATTACCGTCGATAAGTATACTTTCGATGGTGCCAGTGAATTTGTTTATTTTGGCACTGCTGTTGCCAGCAAAAATTATGTCAGTCTGGAGAACAAGCGTAGGAGCGCTCTTGCCATTATAGTCTCAATTACCAATGCTTTTATGGCCTCAATGTGCGGACAAACACGAGTTGAAGTCGAAATCCGGAAACGGAAATGGAGGTGGATTGGGCATGCCTTGCGAAGATCCCAAACCGACACCACCAGAAATGCAATAGACTGGAATCCACAAGGCAGCCGCAGGAAAGGTCGGCCGAGTCACACCTGGCGTCGACAATTAGACATCGAAGCAGCCAAAGTCAACAAAGCGTAGAACGAGCTGAAGATCGTAGCAGAAGATAAACAAGAATGGAACGAAATCGTTAAGGCCCTATGCTCCTTATAGGAACAACAGGAACTTATATATATATATTATGGCCTCAATAGGCAATTAAGTAGTGGAGACCTTTCTCTACAAGTTGCTCATACTTCCCTTATACTTCTTTATGGCGCAGAACCATGAACACTATTAAGCACAGCCTTGAGAGTATTCAAGAGAAAAGTTCTAAGTAAGATCTCCGGTCTAATCGTTTTGGCGATGATTTCCTTATTCGATCCAACAGGATATTCAGTCGAGGCGCGTATTGGTGTGCGAAGGCGCGCAAGAAGCAAAGGCGCGTGGAAGGATGTGTTAAAGCTGGCCGAAATACGATAAACCGGTTGTTAATGGCCAAGTAAGAATTGTCTCCTTGCGTTTAACCGGAGTGTGGAGGAGTTATTCTTAGGCAGCTCTTAGGCAGTTCAATCTGTATGATTGAACTCCATGGCTTGAAACTGGATTAAGTGACAGGGTCACTGAGTTTTTCTGTAAGAATTGCAGAATTGAGCTTCACTTTAGATAAAAATGATTACTGTTACGTTTTTCAGGAAAAGGTTTTTGTTATCTTGAAGACTCTGGAGGCCGTAGCTGGCCCAGCCACTTTAAATACAAAATTTTATGTGTCTTGAAGGCTGTTGGTTTGACCTATGGTAGTACACAACTGTTTCGTGATTGTAAGGAATCGATTAAAAAAATTGAAGCAAATCAGATCTGTCGCTGCTGGATTCCGGGACTTAGTGATATACCCGGGATACGGTGAATGTTCTCTCTAGGTTAGATTCGCTTTCTGAGAACAAATTGATGCTTGGCTTTAATCCTTCACTCTGCTTCTACTATGGTCTTTACGGAGGATGGATCAGGGGGAAGGAGTAGAAAAGTTGAAAGAATAGATCGGCCATAGACGACCTTATAACGGACTTGCTGCTGGGTTTGAATGATTCAGCCTAAGGAGGCTGTATCATCTTGTGATTCGTCTGTAAACCACTTCAGCTTCTTGAGGTCAACACCTGAAATGAGTTTTACGCGATCAGGTAACATAATCTCTAACCTTCTGTAGAAAATCAATTTACGATTCATTTGATCTGTAATCGAAAAACAATAGTTTTTAATTACAGTGCACTCGCGGTAACGTGAACAAGATTTTTTTTACGTTGACTACTCTGTAACGTGAACAAACACAGAAAGCTCTATACAGTGAACAATTTTTTCACTGTATATATTTCCTAAGCATGTAGACAACATTGAAATACATACATTAAATTCGAATTTTAAAATTTTGGGAATCCCCTTATATAAATAATGAGTGTATATCCCCTAAATTATTTTGTTTGTATGGCAAAGAAATTTGAAGTTAGTTTCTTATGTGAAGTGAATCAGTCGTCATGAGTGTAAAAAAATCTAAATGTTTGGAGTTAAAAGAAAAGGCAGACATTTTAGATAGTTTGCAAAAAGGAACAAGTGTGACTAGTTTAGCAACAAAGTATAATGTCGGTAAGTCAGCAATATGCAATATCAATAAAAGTTGAAAAAAATCAGTAGATATTTTCTCGTGATCTCGTTTTGTTTTGTAATGGATTTTAATTAAAATTTTAATTTTATATTTTAATAATGTAAATAATAATAAAAGAATTTCACGTTCAAGCGTGTAAAACACAGATTTATATTGTAAAATTTTATATTTTTTTCATGAAATTTGACAATCGCTAACGTGAACAATTTCGCTAACATGAACTCCCTTGTTTTTAATTAGTTCACGTTACCGCGAGTGCACTGTATTTAAAACGAAATAAAATAATTTTTCTATTTTAAATAATAAATTTTATTTAAAAACAAAAAACTTGTAAAAAAAAAACTAAATCTGGCCACCTCATAAATTACTCGCATCCATGTCATTTAAGTGATAATTTTATAAATGAAAAGACAATATGAGAGAGAGAGTAATACAGAGAGAAAAACACACAACTTTATTAAGTTAGTTAATGTCCATTTTTATTGTTTTTGTCTTCCTCTTTTTTTTGTAATAATGTTGTTGTTTTTGTTGGTGTTGTATTGGAATATCGATCCCCCCAAAAAAAACAACCCCCCAATTAAGTACACACTCTTACTCTCGTGTGCGTGTAAGTGTACTATTTCTACTAAACACTGTTACACACATACATATGCATGTATGCTTTACTAAGTTTGGTATTGATGTGAGGGGAATTTGTTATCTACATACTGATACTCACACAGACACACATATTCATGCATATGTAAATACATGTAAACGTACTTATGTATGGAAGTGTACTATGTTTACATACAAAAAATAAAGCGTGGTGTGGTAAAACAACACTGTTATAGTAGAGAGAGAGAGAGAGAGAGAGAGAGAAAGTGAGTGAGACAGAGCATGAGTTTGTAATACAGTCTAGAGTATTGGAGTTTTATTACAGTTATATTTATACACACACTCACATACAAGCATATTTATATCGATATGTAACCATGCAACTCATACTTACAGGCATATGTATGTCTCATACCATTGTATATACACCCATACATATGTATGTACATACATACACAGATATATATGTATGTACCTATGATTATAGAAAAACATATGGGTATGTAAAACGCCATGCCGGCTTTTATAAAACGGTATATAAAAATTATTTAAGGAGTATGCGAATCTCTATGTATACATGTGTACATACATATATACTCATATACATATGTGCCTGCAAACACAATAAATTTTATATACATATACATATATGTATATATGTATGTATGTACATATGTATTTGTGTATTTAATTACTGTACATAAGAAAAATAACTATTTTTTTTAATTACTTTCCTATACATACGAGTACATACATACATTTTTACTGGTACATCTGCTTACACTTCAATAAAAGTATGTAATAATTTGACTTTTTTATTTTCCTGTTTCACTGTTTGAAATAAATATCTCATAATAATTTTACTTTTTAGTTGTAATTGCATGGCAACTCCCTTTCTTTTCCTTACTGTCTCCCTCTCTCTCTCTTTCTCTTTTCATTTTCATTTACCATTTTTACTATCCCCCATTTTGTTGCCATTGTAATTACTCTCACTCTTAATGGATTTTATTTAATGTCGTATCTATGTACATAAGTGTGTATGCATATGTAAACATGTAATTGAATGCTTATATTAGTATGTGTAAGTTTTTAAATTTATTTCTGTGTGTTTGTTAGTTATTTTCCCTCATGTGTGTGTGTGAGTGTGTTAGCATAGCATGTTTACATTTGTTTTATTTTTACCTACAAATACTGATGCTCTTTACTTAACACTAATAATGCTCTTACTAACAGAAAAGCAAGCACTCACTCTCGTTTTATCTCTCCACACCACTCATCTTTTTCACTCTCTTTTTCTAACATATACTCTCACTCTCTGTTTATAATTTTAAATAAACAATGTTACTCTTACCATTGTTGGGTAAAGAATTGTTTGGGTATAGTAAGCAATTATACCCCATAAAAAGTACTTATTTTTACATTAATTTGTTAGAAAACATTTACAAAAAAAAAAAGATGGTGTTTAAAAATGGAAATTCAAAATATATATTTGAATATACAGTGAAAGCTCTAATAAACGGACACCTTCCGTCGGCGACTATTCTGTCCGCCAAGTGGAGATGTCCGCTTGTTGGAGAGAAATAAAAAAGAAAATATTGTAGTTTTATTTGATATTTATTGGCTTATGTTTTTAAAAACAATACATTTTACATGGTAGAAAAAAAAATCCAGAATATTCTTTTGTTTTAACTTTACTTCATTTTCTTTCATAATTTGCTACCCATAATAGCATTCTAAATACTTTAAGTGTTCATATGCTGTGTAGTCTTCCTCTGAATACTTCATTAAACATCTAACTTCTTTTAATGCTTCTTTAAAAGAGGATATTTTGTTTGAATGTTCTTCTACGGTGCTTATGTCATTTTCTGATGAACTTAAATTCACTTCTTCAACGAAAACTTCTACATCATCAGATTCTGTTAAAAGGTTTCCATCAATAGTTGTAAACTCAACACATTCTAAGTTTTGTTTTGCCAACCTTGAAAGAATAGACAAAGAAGGTATGTCATCCTCTGCATCTAATTCTACAGAATTAAAATTTTATATAAATCCTGCTTTCCTAAAATAGTTTTTTATGGTTTCGGATGTTACCTTTTCCCATGATTGTTTAATAAAATACAAAGCATCCAAAACGTTAATTATCCCTTTTAAAGTTTTTGTAGAATTATTAAACACAATGCCTCGTAGTAAATTTTGTATGATAGCAGTTCTATAGTGCACCTTAAAGTTTTGAATAACACCCTGATCTAATGGTTGGCAAACTGAAGTGGTATTGGGAGGCAAAAAAACAATTTTAATATTTTTTAAGATTATATCTTTAGGGCGGAAAGCAGCATTTTCCAAAAACCGCAAAATATTTCTTTTTTCTCTTAATATTTTTCTGTCAAACTGCATGAGTCATTCAGCCATAATATCATCAGTCATCCAAGCCTTCTTGTTATGCTTCCACAATGCTGGTAAATCTTTAATTTTCATATTTTTAAATGCTCTAGGTCGAGCCGCTTTTCCAATTACCAATAATTTTTCTTTTTCCCCTATCATATTTACACAAAATTATGTTTAATTTAACTTTAAGTTTTTTTAATGTCCGCTTATTACAGCTTGTTTTTTGAAGAAAGTATTTTTTCCTGTCCGCGTACGGTCATGCGAGCATCCGTTATAGGGAATGTAATTCGTTTGGATTTATGCAAACGATTCTAGAGATTTAAGTTTTGTCCGTTTAATAGAGATGTCCGCAAAGGGAGATTTCACTGTATTTTGAAAAAAGTATACTTTTACATACAATTCTATTAAATTTTTATTAAAACATGTTTAAAAATAATTCAGTTCTTTAAGGTTCTTTAAAAGTTCCTTAAAAACAATTTTTCCCGCTCTAAAAATAAAAGTACTTTCTCTGTTAACACCTTGTTATCACATTCTTTAATAACATTTCGAAATTTTGGCTCATTCCAATCTATTGGCTACTCTTTTATAATACAAACAGACACTCATTACTCCTGCTCTCGCATCAGTTCACTTCACCTTACCAAACACAAAAGATTCCACCATTAAAAAATTCATTCCCAACAATAGTTGTGAATATTTTTATTTTCTCTCTCTTACTACTGGTTTGAGTTATTTTTCTTTGGCGTGTATTTAAAAAAAATACTCATCTCTTGGTTGCTTGTTGTCGGTTATTGTTTATTTTTATATGAACAACAACATACCAAAACAGTATTCTGCTCAATTTAAAAGTTACGGTTGTTATGACTTTGACACTATGCCATGCTCCACTTTTGAAATAAAATGTGTAAGAGAAAGAATCCCAAAGACAAAAAGCGAGAGAGAGAGAGAGAGTGGCTTCTACTTCCTTATGACTCAACAATCAGTGTAGTATTGTAAGTGAAATAATTTTTGTTTTCTGTTATGTTAGTATTTCTAGGTTGCAAGGTTTGTTTGGTTTCGTTTGGTTTGGTTTGGTTGATAACTTGGCTTACATTTTTCCATCGCTCTCTCTCTGTTATTATGCTGCTCTTTGCTATTTTTGTTTTGTTTTCATTTTCATTTTCCTATTTCATGGTAAAGATGGTGTTTACAACTTTTAACATTAAGTGAGAGAGATAGAGAGAGAGCAAGTGTGTTACCCGATATCCTGTATTTATTATCCATTGTTGTTGTTCTGCTTTTTGTTATTTGATTTTGTGTTTGTTTTTCTCCTTCGTTAAATGTGAAAGTGAGTTGTTGTTTGAAAAGTGAAATGCCGTGTTCCACTATTCGTTTTTCCTCTTTTATTTTATTTCGTTAGTGTTGCTATAGTGTAAGCTTTTTTTTTTGATTGTTTTTATTAAAATTTTAGGTTATGTTTGCATGGAAAACATGAGTACTCAGTCTCAGACTTATTTTTAATTGTTTTTGTGTCTGATTGTATGTATGTATGTATGTTTGTGGGCAAAATGAAACAAAATCTGTTTTTTTAGTTCGATTACACACACATACATACATATGTATGTCTTAGAAGGGTAGATCTATATTTTTGTTAATATATTCCATTTATTTCTCTTTTTTTAAGCGTGTAAGCACCTTCATATGTTAGACTTCCCGTGATTAATTATTGTACTTGATGGCTGACTTCTAATGTAAATTGACGCGTCTTTGACAGTAATTGTTCTCCATCAAATATTGACAAATGCTTCTTCTTACTTATTTGTTCTTTAATAGTCTCTTGTTTTCCTTTTTCCCCAAGATTATGGTGGGGGTAAACTTTTTTATTCCTTTAACGATTAAAGTTTTTAACAAATTTTTCTTCTGAATGAGATTAATCAGTTGTCATAAATAAGGATAAACTCAATCTTACTAGAAGCGAAAGATCATAGTCATTAACATTGTCAACCACTCTAAAATTTGTTTACAGGCCGTAAATACTTCTTATTTTTTTATATTTACCAACATTCAGGAGAACATTGTCTGAGCGCTCAGTCTCAGTCAGTTCTCCTATGAGGTGGTAAGCCATTATAAATAGAACCACAGAATATATGGTTCCCGAGTTGGTGTTTATCCCAATATGGGCTGGTACACCCAATTCCATTGATAGATACTTTACCTTTATCCACAACTTTATTGTAGGTACTGGTGTAGGGCAAGGCATATTCATATAATGAATATTATGAATTCGCCTTGGTGCAGGGGCTTCATTATAGATTGGATTGGATTTCTTGTCGAAGTTATTTACTGGTTTGATGGCCCTTTAGGCCATGGCTGACTCTGTTTCTTCTAATGTGGATTACTCCGTGTTGTTTCACTTTGGCAGTCAGTTGTTATTGAGGGCAATACAATCGGTCTGATGTACTAAAGGGTGATTTTTTAGCTATTATCTTTTTGGCAACACTGGTTTAAACAGCTCACGCAGGTTTTGTGTTTTGTTTCACTGTCAAACATCTTCAGTTTGGTCTATAATTTAACCATGAATCGTCTTACAAACGAACAACGCTTGCAAATCATTGAATTTGGCATCATTGGACCGTACTTTTTCAAAGATGCTGTGAATCGTAACGTAACTGTGAATGGTGAGCGCAACCGTGAGATGATATCCAACTTGTTTTTTGCCCAAAATGCAAGAGCTTGACTTGCACGACATGTAGTTTCAACAAGACGGTGCCACATGCCATACAGCACGCGTAACAGTGGACTTATTGAGAGGCGAGTTCGGTGAACATTTTATTTCACGTTCGGGACGGGTCAATTGGCCGCCTAGATCGTGCGATTTAACGCCTTTAGACTATTTTTTGTGGGGCTATGTTAAAGCTCATGTCTATACAGACAAGCCCGCTTCAATTGACGCATTGGAAGACAACATTGAAGCATTTATTCGTGCGATACCGGCCGAAATGTTGGAAAGAGTATGCCAAAATTGAACTAAGCGGATGGACCATTTGAGGCGTAGTCGCGGTCAACATTTGCATGAAATAATCTTCAAACATTAAATTATATGGACCGTACTATCGATTCAAATAAAGATTTCAAGCAATTTTCTGAATTTTATGTGTTTTTTTTTTTTTTTGACAAATTTTCCTATAGCTCTTAAAAAATCACCCCTTATAAGTCGCGAGTAGTTCCTGCTACTGGGACACAATAAGACCAATGTGAGACTGACAACGGGGTTGTTTACTAGTAATAGTGATGTCAGGTATCTGAGGGGGACCTACATTCTGCAGGGTAAGAGGTTTATTATATGGAGAGAGTTTCTTTGAGGATTTAAAACTCTGCCGGCAGCCAATATTCAAGCGCATCAGAGATTTATAATGAGGTGATGCTAGCTGATGTGTATTAATCCTCACTTAGCTGCCCTTTTTTTATACTCTCTATCTCTCTCGTTTCTTTTACTCTCATTTACGTGTTACGGCTAAGAATCCATTCCCTCTGTAATACATTGTGAACAGCTCCAGTCAATCGATCACGCACGGATGCACTCTATAATTTCCGTTTGAAATTTGAAGGAATAAAGAACGGACTTAATGCCAACTATGTTGTTAAGAGTGCCATAGACGGGTGTGGTAATGTACTGAAGTTTAAAACTGTCGACCACATTCTGTGTTCACTACCCTAGCATATAAAAGAGAAGACAATTGTCTGGGATTTCTTCAATGGATTTGGGCCCTCTGTTAGAATTTCTAGCGTTAAGGGTTTATCTTTGTCATTAATAGGGTTGTGGAAGGACTCTTCTGTTTAACCCACAAAATTGAAGGACTAGACTAGACCCAATCCTAATCAATAACTTGAATTCTAAAGGTTGCCAAAAAACAGGAGAAAGAATCAAAGCTAACGATGGTCACGAGTGTGATTGATAAGGTTTTAACAATAATTTCTTAAAATTTACCCTTTAAGATAAACATACGAATAAAAAGGCATCCTTTAAACAAACAAGCGATAATACCATTATTATTGATATTGTTTTGTAATATCGTTTCGTTGCTTTTTAAGCTGATTTCTTATGAAATTTAAACAAAATTCTTCTTAAAGAAACACGGAAGAAATTTGTTAAATTTTATGCTTGTTTTTCTTTGTATATTTTTTTTTCTTCTTTTGTTTCATTTTCTTTGTTCAATTATTTTATTTTTTCCGTATTTAAAATGGGTGTGTGTTTTCGTATATAAAAATACCTTTAAAGCAGTTGACAACAACAGCTCATAAAACAGCCAGCAACCAGAACTCAATAAGTGATTTAATATTAAAGAGCAACGCAAGACCGTAAGAGAGAAACCAAGAGAAAGAGAAGAGGAAGGTCACAAAGGAAAAAAAAAAACAACCGGCATTTTGGGAAAGTGTTTTAACTGTATACTCAACATACATACATACACACTCGCCTTTGAATGACTCCCTAAATATTTGAACAATTTCAAGGGCTATGAATGTATGTGTGTGTATGTGTGTGTGTATTTTATTTTACATATAGATGAGGCCATAATTTTAGGAGTCTATACCAAGGTGCCTAACAACCATGTGCTCGTGAAGATAAAGAACAAGCAGAATAGAACAGAAAAAAAAATCCCCAAATATTACTTACACACACACACACACACACACTTTTACTTACGCATATTGTATATAACTAAACGTAGTTAGTTAGTATGTGTATGTATTGTACATATATACTTGCAAACGTCCTTGGCTCTCTCTCTCTCTCTCTATCCCTCTTTGTTTTAAGGGTATATTTTATTGTTGCCTGCTTTTCGGGAGTTTTACACGCATACACTTGTTCTTGTTAACTACTACATCATCGGCCAAGAATAGGTCCGTTTGGTTCGTATTTTTGTATAATTGTTGTTGTTGTTGATGTACATATTTTTTTGGTTTCAAAAAAAAAAAAAGAAAAAATAATTCATAGCAGCAGCAACAACAACCAACAACTGAACATTTTTTAAAGCACCAACAACAAAATAAAATGCCGCTATAAGCACATGTGATTGTGATTCTGCTGTTTTCCGTTAGCCAGTGTTGTCGCTTAGGCTCTAACAAAACGCTGTTTATGTTTTTTAAAGCAAATTTAGGAAATTTGATCGTATAGCAGTAGAAGAACCTGTAGAACTTACTTTCTTAATTATTTCTTCTTATCATACCACGCCGTAGTCTAGTAGGTAGTGTGTTGGCTTATTTGACGTAAAGCCCGGGTTCGTATTCCAGGTCAGGCATCAAAACGAAAATATGAAAAAAAAAAATATTTCTTCGGCAACTGCCTCTCAGATGATTTCTGGCAAAAACTCTGAGAGTAAATAAAATTGCCAAGAAGAGCTTCTCAAAAATCTGTCGTTCGGAGTCGACTTTAAAACTGTAGGTCCCGCCACTCATGTGGCTTTTTTTTGTATTTTCAATCCCAAAGTAATACTCCCACCCTAGATCCTAAATTTCTTAATAGAGTTGCCAAAAATATGATCACGGTTGTGGTATTTCTAAGAGGAAAACGTAAAATTTCAGTTAAAATATTTGTGGGCTAAGTTTACAAAGGAGCATTGGCACATCCACGGTAATTGCACCCTGGTCATTGCATTCCCCACATGATCCGAATATTAAACACGTGTGAAAATTAAATGCAGTTTTAGGAGGTGTGTTGCCTTATTAGATGCGAGGCGGTGGTTCAGACCTCAGCTCAGACATCTCGAAAAGCAGTCTTCTGGTATAAACTCTGAGAGTCGGAGTCGACAGTCATGGATAAAATTAATACACACTACATGGGTGGTATGATACATACATAATTGGTCATTACAACCCTTCAGTGAGTGGCGCGACCTGCAGTTTACTGTCAACTCCGACGCTCAGAGTTTTTACCAGAAGACTGCTTTTCGAGATGTCTGAGCTGAGGCCTGAACCACGGCTTCACACCTCCTAAAACTACACTTAATTTTCAGATGTGCTTAATATTCGGATCATGACCAGGGCTAACACTACCTTACAGTTTTCACTGGATTTCCAAGGCGTGGATGTGCCACTGCTATTTGGTTACCTCCTTGACGTAAGTCCATAGGACTTGTATGTTGCACGTTCCTTCTGTGCCCAGAAGAATTTTCTGTCACCCACACCCTTTTTAACTGAAATTTTACGTTTTCCTCTTAGAAATAAATACCACAACTGTGATCATATTTTTAGCAACTCTATTAAGGAATTTAGCATCTAGGATGGGATGGGTATTACTTTGGGATTGAAAAAACCAAAAAATAAAAAAAAAAACACAAAACTTTGTAACTTTTATGGTAACATTGTTGCTGTTGCCATTACCATTACTGTCATTAATATGCCAGTGACAGACCCGGTTAAAATTATCCATGCGTTGTCCTTGTCGCCTTTACCTTCATGGTATGTATTGCTCGTTGTATATGCTTTACTTTACAAAACGAAACGATGTGAGTGTGAGTGCAAGTGTGAGCCTACAACTTTACGAAACACGAAGTGAAATATTGGCAAAGAAGGAAGTAGAGTGGGAGTGATAGACATAGGGAGCTAAAGTAAGTAGCATGTTAGCGGCACATCAGCTGGGTAAAATCAACCTCCAACAAACAAATGTTAGTCAGTTGGCAAATGCTTGTTGGCTTGAAGTGAGTGCGTAACGTAATAGTTAACGGCAGCAGGCAGTTTGGGCTTTAAAAAATTTGTTGTTTCTTGTTTAATAATTTTGCTTTTAGTGTGTCAAAAAGTTAATAAAAAAAAAAAAAATAAAGAAAGAAAGAAAGAAAGTGTATGTGAAAGAAAGAAATATTTAAAAAGTTTATTTTTTAACTTTGCAAAAGGAGTTGTTGTAAAGCGTTAACCAGCAGTTGCAATGTGTAAATATTTTAAGAAAATTCATATTTTTTTTAAGAACTTTTAAATGAAAGTAAAAAAGAAAATTTTTAATAATCATTTTGTATTTCTTTTAATTTCTTACAGTTTCCGCTGCTAATAATACAATGCAATATGGCCAAAATATTTCAATACCCTATTCGCAGCCACAAAGTGATTTGAATTTTTTAAATGCTGCCGCTTCCGTGGATCATAAAGGTAAAATACATCCAAAAATTGAACGTGATCGAGAAGAAGGTAATAATCGCATACGTTTTAATCATTTCAAATCAATTACAAATAATTTAAATCCTAATTATGGTCAATACAATCAAATACAAAGCTATACAATCAGTTATAATACTACCCTACAAAAGTATACACCTTGCAATTGCCACTCCTCCTTTCTCCCAACAAATTCAAATACATTGCCGTTGTCGTCCTCGTTGTCGTCGTCGTCTGTCATTATGTCAAATTGTAATAATTTTAACTGTAATAATGATAATTTCGGCATATATAACTGTTATATATAATCAAACAAATCGAGAGAGAACAAAAAATTTTCAAGGACGTTTACTTTCATTTCATATTCCGTATACATACATACATACGCACCGCAATGTAGTACATAAACGGCTTTTTTCTATATACTATATATGTACACCCGAAATGTTTTAATAAAATCTTATCTTATTATATACTGCCATTTACTATATACATATGTATGTATATTATATTACAACAGTTGGGATGAAAAATTAAGCACAACAGAAATTAATTTCTTATATAATTTGCTTCACTTCCTATATACATACATACATACATCATCACGTGGCCACTTTGCAAGTCACCACATCACTCTCTATGTCTCATGTCATTTTGTTTTCCTCTTATTCAGTTCGTTAGTCTAAGGGTTCTAAAGATGTTCGAATTGATGCATGATATCTCCATGAAGAACTGCATGAACCAGCTACTAAAGGCTCTATAGCGTAGTCTAAATGGGGCCAAGCAACTCCATAGAATGTGTTCAATTCAATCACATACTTATCATTACGCCGTAAACTGATGCGGTGGGCAAAGGTCATTAATCTTTCATTGCCCCGTCAAAGCCATCAATCCGACCTTAAATATATCATCCAGGACGCTGCCACTAAACCCTCTAAATGGTCGGACTTATTAGATCATAGTCTGTTTATTTTCTTTCTGTTGAAACATATATCTGAGTTATCTTCGAAGGATCCAAAAATTTCCCTCTAAGAAAATCCTATTATAAGCGATCCACAGCTTTCTATAAAGCCCTAACTTCCGTCTTCAATATACTGCAGTCCCTTATGACTAAGTCCTCTATAATGTTCAAGTGCAATGAAGACTTTCAAACATACCTTTTGCCATCTTGACAGATTCAAAAGAATCCAATATCCATCCATTCTTCTGGAATCCTCTTCAATCAATTTGGGAATGCCACTTACCTCGTTCAAACTGGCCATCGCGCGGAATTTCTCCCGGGACGCCAACCTATCCTGGATCAATGAGGAGACCTGCTCCACAGCTAGGCTCACTTGGCCCTCAATGGATAGAAGGCGAACCAACCAGTTACTTGGACTTGGTCGTAACATCATCATCATGCTTACAGGTCACTGTGTTATGGGTAGACACGCGGAAAGAATGCGACTCCCATTTAACGATTTCTGCCGTAGATGCAGAGCAGCTGAGGAAGAGGAGACTGTTATCCACTTTCAATGTCAATGCCCATCTCTTGAGAGATGCAGATATAGCCCTTGTTAGCTTGACGGAGCTATCGTCCTATCATTGACGTCAAGGACATAGCCTCGTTTATCAAACTTTCTGGCTGGTTTTCCAGCGTGGGGTAGTCGTGCTTTAAATGTGCAGCCCTTGCGCTGACCAACTTCTCCCTCATTGGCTCAGAGGAACTTGGTCAGTACAGGGACTGCGTTCACCTGTGGCGCCACAACGGGCCGCTATGCGTACTCAAGTGAGCTTTTGGTATAGAGCTACCACACTAACCTAATGTAACCTAATATCCATCCGTTTGATTTGTTTAAATATTTTTATTGCGAAAGAATTAATTTTTACTCTTGAGTTTAAATAATTTTAATACAATTCGCTGCTATTTTTATTTGTACAACTGTTTCCTGTATAAGTGCCTGGGTATGCGTAAGTTTCCATTATATTCTGTGCGTGCGTTTGTATGTGTGTATATTTCTTAATTTCTTTCATTGCTTGTGTATGGGTACGTCTGCCGTTAGTAACAGCCGTTTGAGAGGAGGACCATAAAAGTTTTAGGCCGGTTTTTGGCTCTTTGGTTCTTCATGTTTCGCTTTTTTAAGGGGTACGGTGATTACTTACACGTGCCGTTAAGAGTGAGAGACAACCGTGATAGAATTGGTGGGGAGGTGAGGATGTGTTATAACTGGCAAATTTCATCATGTTGACATTTCGTAGGTCTTTTTCGGTTATTAAATTTTGGTTTTATTTTGCCTTCTTTTTATGGGTAGTTTTTTACGTAGGCTTTTAAATTTAATAAAATAAAAAAGAATCCTGAAATAATTTTGTAATATGTATTTAGAAAATATTTAAATATTAAATGAATATTTATTTTGTATTTGTTTTTAAGTTTTTTATTTTAATATTTTTGAAAAAATTTTCTCTTTTTGTTTTTGTAATATTTTTTTGTTAAGAAAGTTTATTCAAATTAATTTAAATTAAAATTTAATTTTTATTTTAAAAGAATATTATCTCCTCCCTGTTTTGTACACGTATTTTTTTAATGGGTCCATTACAGCTGGGGTTGCCAGATTCCGATTCGCAAAAAGCTGGACATTGGGTTTTAAAAAGCTGGACAAAACAAAAAAAAGCTGGACATAAAAAAATACAATTTTTGTCTCTGTTGGTACTACAAAATTCGAAATAGTTTGAGACAACTTCTGCGACATCTCCATTTTATTATGTTTTCATGTGTTTATCAAGCGAGCGGCTGCCTTCATATTTGATTATAATTGTCTGTTTGGCGTAATTTACACTCTGCTGTGTAATTATCTTTTTTTCTTATCCAATTAGCATATTTTGCAAACTCTTTCCATCTATCACAGAAAGTTGTGAGTCGTCTTTTTGATGGACCAGCTTCTTCATCAATATCCATTTCAAGATTTTCTGCAAATTATTTTTATTATTTTCATGTACAAAAAAATAAAAGCTGTACATAAAGAAATTGACTATCGCTCGCAATAATATTTATTATGAGATCAGCTGTTCAAGTGTTGAGACATGTTGTCAGTGATGATAGAAGAGGGAAATCATAACTTAGTTGTATAACAAATGTACAATCAGTGTTGGCTAACATGATTTGACAAAGATAACATGAAAATTATTGCCCAAATTATTGCAGTGTACTAAAAAAAATTCTATTTAGCTGGACAAATTAAATTTTAGCTTGAAACTGGACAAGCATCAAAAAAGCTGGACAATCTAGCCAAGTCCAGCCAGGCTGGCAACCCTAATTACAGCCCTTCAGCCATGACTATAGCCTAGATTCTCACACCACCCATGTTGAGTGTGTTAATTTTATCATTGAGTAGCTGGCTCCACAGCTTAAACTTGGCTCCGAATAAATGACTTTTCATGGCAATTTTCTTTGCTATCAAAATTTTTGCCAGAAGACTGCTGAGAGAAAATCGCCAAAGAATTTTTATTTTCATTGTTTCACTTTGTTCGAAATGTCTGAGCTGGAGTGTGAACTATAGGCTCGCATCTGACAAACCAAAACACTGCCTACAAGACTATGGCAGCTTAATGCATTGCTCTAAAATAATTCGCTTAGTATTGATATTGTCAATTAACAATAGTTTTGCTCTTAAGTCGGTCTCTTGCTTTCTTATGTGATTGGTAATGCAAAGCCGTTTAAGACGATCTTTTTCCAAGCAATTCTGCTATCACATATCGTTTATTTGAATCCACTTAGATCCAGTCGGTCTAATTCCTCTTTCCAACTAACTGCTCCATGTGTGCACACAATTTCCAACACGTCTATAACCTTAAGGATATTTTTTTTAAGCCAGGTTTTGTTATATTGCTTAATCGCTTTCTTATTTTCTGAATCAAGGTTGAAAATCTTTAAAATATTCTTATTTTTGCCAACATATAGGTAATCATATACAGTGGTGTTGTCGAGCCGGAACGCTCCGGAACGTCGTTCCGGTACTTCCCCTTTGGACAGAAACGCGTTCCGGAACTAAAGATGATTTCTGATAACGAGAATTGGCTGACGTTTTGAAAAAAAAAAATTAAAAAGAATTGCTGATTTTTTTCTAATTTTTGACGAATTTTTATATGTATTTTTATAAACAAGGGTTTGAACCGAACCCGAACCGGAACAAAAAAGGGAAATCTCCCTCCCCCCGTCGTCAAATTTGGGACATGAGACCTAAAAAAAACGCCGCCGCCAGGATTATTTGGGACATGAGACCGCACAGAGCGGCCGCCTACCCAGGATCGGCCCTGTCTATATAATTATATATACACGTTCCGGTAAAAAAAAAATTAGCCCAACACCACTCATCATATATGATTCAACCATCACTGGCACTTACTTACTAAACTCACCCGTTATGGAACTTGATTGCATTCGTTTCGTTTAATTTCTGAATTTAATATTCCACCGAGAAGCTGGCTAGTGCTGTAATCTATTTCATTTCATCTGGCAATATGTTCATCAGTTATGACAATGCAAATGCCTTGTCAGCGGACATTGTTCTAAAACCACTAATCAACCTAGTCAAGCTTAGGCAATACACCGAAGACAGTTTCCTGCTTCACGCCTACAGGCATAGCGCTTTCAATCGTCCAAGCTAATATTATTGATGTCCAATGGCTTTGGCAATTTTTCAATGACTTTAACACATACATAATTGTAATTGGTCATTACAACCCTTCAGTCAGGATTTCGACCTAGCTTCTCACACCACTTATGTTGTGTGCGTTAATTTTATACATGAGTGGCGGGGACTTACAGTTTAAATTCGACTCCGAACGACAGAAGCTTTTCATAGCAATTTTATTTACTCTCTCAGAGTTTTTGCCAGAAATCTGTAGAGAGGCAGTCGCCGAAGAAATATTTTTTTTTTAAATTTCGTTTTGATGTCTGACCTGGGATTCGAACTCGGGCTTTACGTCTAATAAGCCAACACACTACCTTCTAGACTACGGCGACTACTTTATGACTTTAATGCTCCACTAATTTCCATTATCCTGCCAGTGCTCCCAAATTCGTAGATGCATTTTCGCTTATCAATTTCTGGTTTTCTTTGGGTGTGTGCCTCTTGTGGGTGCGGATTGTGGCCTTTTTGGCAAATTGAGTGTTTTGAAATTGAGAATGCCTCTTTATTATTACGAGCAGACCAAAAGATCGCTAATTTTCTGTAAAATTTTAATAAAATTTTGGTTTGTAACATTCCAAGTCTGTTTCAATTGTTTATGTTTTTCTATTTAGAAATTATTTGTTTTTTAAATTTATTCTAATATATAAAATTCTCGTGTCACGGTGTTAGTGGTTAAACTCCTCCGAACTGGATCGACCGATTTTCATGAAATTTTGTGTGCATATCGGGTGGGTCTGAGAATCGGACAACATCTATTTTTCATATCCCTAAATGTTAAGAGGGCGTGGAAAATCGTTAAAATTGAATATTTAGGTATATATTGATCGTAGACGAATGCAATTTGGTGGGTAAGTTCGTAGAGTCGATATGGACAAACTCACCAAAAATGGGCGTGGCAACCCTCTCCATTTAAAAGATACCTATAAGTCGGCTAATTCGATGGTTTATAACTACATATGTACATATATAACATGTATGTCTGTTAGTTTTTGTTTTGGAGCGAGTACAACAACTACAAGTTCGTCAGCGCTACCCATGATTCGGACCTCTTATTGTTATTCTTTGTATGGCTCACCTAAATAACGTACCGACTTCGATTAAATTTTAAACTAGATAGATAGATCCACACACTTATAGTAAGTTAGTTATTTTTATATAACGGTTTTATGCAGCTTATTACAATAAATATATAATGTGACCTGTTTTGGGCAATAAAAAAATCAATTTTGGGACGAAGTTCGCAGGATCAGCTAGTTTAAAAATATTATTCTTTTGTATTAATTTTATTAATTAAGTAATGATGTTATGTAATTTTATTTTTTAATTTTTAAATTTTAAGTTCCAGTTAAATAACAATAACGTTCGATTTAATTAATAATTTATAAATAAATGTTATCCATGTACCGATTCCCAAACAATTGTTGTTTTTTGTTTGAATTTATTTTTCTTTTTTCTTTTTCTTTTCCTTTTTCCCGTTAACTTTTATTTATTTGTGCCATAAAAATTCCCAGAAAACAAAATCTTTCATACTCTCAAATACTTACTTGTCAGCTTTTAAAAGAAATTTTCTTGTTGGTTCCTAGCAGATCCCATTGAAAATTGATTGTGTTTCTAATGGCAGGGCAAGGCAAGGCAAGGCAAGGCAAGACAAAGCTAAGTAAATGAATAAATTTCAAACGGCCTTGAGTTTTAGAAACAAAAAATACAAAAAAAAACATATACAATATATTTTATTACATTATGTACATACATATGTATGTATGTATGTATACTTACATATATGTATACATACATATGTATGTAGGCCCTCAAGAAGCCTAAAAATATTTATATATTGTGTAGCATACCCGCTAGTGGGTGTGTATTTGTTGTGTATTTTTAAGAGCCTGGGATTTAGGAAATAAATCGCTTCGGTTTTCTTTCATTTTCTATGGCTTTTTTCCTTTACTTATGCCTGCCTTTTTCTATAAGTTTCCATAGCATTTTTCTTTCTTTATTTCTTTTTTTTGGTTTTTTGGTTTTTGGTCATATTCAATTTCTATTGGGGTAGGCTTAGCTTTAAAAAGAAAAGCAGAAGAAATGGCATGATATTCTTGTATGTATCCCAAGTATGAGAGGTTCAATGCCTTCTATTTCGTATTTTCTTCGTTTTATTTCGTTAGCAAACTTTAATTAACTTTAAATGTGAAAAGCCGTAGAGGAAAGTTCTTTATTTTTTTTTTTGTAGTTTTAAAGCTTAAATTGAGATGTTACGATGGAGCATTATAAGCGTTGTATTGAAGTGGTTATTAAGCCAATGATTGTGGTATTTTATGGTTTTTGAGTTTTTTTAAATTAAGTGGCCCACATCAAAAAATTTCATCTTGGAGGCCACTAGAACCTACTCACCCAAACGAAGACATAAAATCATGGGAAGTCAGGCAGTGCAGTTACCCATTGGGAGAAAAGATAGAAATCAACGATTAGCAAGGTTTCCCACCAGTGGTGTTGTCGAGCCGGAACGCTCCGGAATGTCGTTCCGGTACTTCCTTTTTGGACAGGAACGCGTTCCGGAACTAAAGATGACTTCTGATAACGAGAATTGGCTGACGTTTTGAAAAAAAAAATTGGTTTCGAAATGATTTTCGTTTCCTTTCCTTTTTATGCTATATACATGATCGATTCTGGCTACGGGCGAAAATTGGGGGAAATCTCCCTCCCCCCGTCGTCAAATTTGGGACATGAGACCTAAAAAAAAAAAACGCCGCCGCCAGGATTATCATGGAAAATCACCCCCGTCGTTAAATTTGGGACATGAGACCGCACAGAGCGGCCGCCTACCCAGGATCGGCCCTGTCTATATAATTATATATACGCGTTCCGGTAAAAAAAAAAAATTAGCACAACACCACTGTTTCCCACCACTACACCCAAGAAACAGAGGGCATTTCTGCTTCTATGCTATGCCAAATAGCCGCCCAATTATCCTAGGAACTGCTTGCTAGAACAACACCGATTTAAGAAACGGAAACAATACAAGCAATCTAACAAAACGAGACACTAACTTAAACCATTCAGAGCCTCTGATGAAACCTTTTAGGACCATTATTACAACTTGCCGTTAAACTTGGGTTTAGTTAAAGGTACCTTTAGCTAAAGGGAACTGTAAAGTTACCTTTAACTGATTTTCGTTATTACAATTTACAGATAAAATAAAATTAAAATATGGCAGTGCCGGAGCAAAGTCGATAAAACTGCTCAATTAATCAAGTTTTTTTTAACGCAGTGGCAACAGCGGACTTCGTTTTTTTTGTTGTATATGCTCATTTTGTTTAAATTTGAAGTTGCCATATCGATAATAGTATATGATATGGCAAGTTCAAACATAAAGTGACCTTTAAATGTTAAAGGTAGGATAATTTTCCCTTTAGCTTAACGATCACTTCTATCTTATTGGGTACTCATAATAATGAAAAACAATTTATCTGCCCGTTAAAATCCTCCCTTTAGTTAATGGCAAGTTATAATAATGGCCCTTAGACTTCCAATATACATACATAGATCTTGAATAGATCAATGAGATTATCTGCATAGAAGAAGTCAAAGTGCTGCCTTCTCCAAACACATAACTCTAGAGATAAACCCAAAATGTGAAGGACAGTTTCCACATCTTCTTCATTCCTACAGCTACAATAGGAGACATTTGCCACATTGCCAAGAACAATGCGTCTCGCAGATTACAGTATGTTTAGTTATGACTCAAATATGTTCCTTTGCCCTGGCCCCGATTTTCTTGCTTGTTTCTCAAGCCACTGACGTGGTGTTTACAGCATCTAACGGGTGATTTTTTAGCTATTATCTTTTTGGCAACACTGGTTTAAACAGCTCACGCACGTTTTGTGTTTTGTTTCACTGTCAAACATCTTCAGTTTGGTCTATAATTTAACCATGAATCGTCTTACAAACGAACAACGCTTGCAAATCATTGAATTTGGCATCATTGGACCGTACTTCTTCAAAGATGCTGTGAATCGTAACGTAACTGTGAATGGTGAGCGCTACCGTGAGATGATATCCAACTTTTTTTTTTTGCCGAAAATGCAAGAGCTTGACTTGCATGACATGTGGTTTCAACAAGACGGTGCCACATGCCACACAGCACGCGTAACAATGGCCTTATTGAGAGGCGAGTTCGGTGAACATTTTACTTCACGTTCGGGACCGGTCAATTAGCCGCCTAGATCGTGCGATTTAACGCCTTTAGACTATTTTTTGTGGGGCTATGTTAAAGCTCATGTCTATACAGACAATCCCGCTTCAATTGACGCATTGGAAGACAACATTGAAGCATTTATTCGTGAGATACCGGCCGAAATGTTGGAAAGAGTATGCCAAAATTGCACTAAGCGGATGGACTATTTGAGGCGCAGTCGCTGTCAACATTTGCATGAAATAATCCTCAAACATTAAATTATATGGACCGTACTATCGATTCAAATAAAGATTTCATGCATTTTTCTGAATTTTATGTGATTTTTTTTGAAAAATTTTCCTATAGCTCTTAAAAAATCACCCCTTATTTAAAAGGGGGCCCCTTTTATGCCACAAAAAGACTTTATTCAAACATTTGTTTCTTTTTTTCTTTAATTATTTTCTTCTTTTTTTTAATTTCTGTTTCGTTTTAATGGAAAGCATTTTTTCTTTGGTTGTTTTATTTTTCCATTCTCAAATCCTTTTTTTATTATCTCCATATGTTCTCGGTAAACTTTTCCCCTTTGACCTGCAATTCACTTTACTTCTTCTTTTTTTTCTCTTTTTCTCTTCTTCACCTCTATTTTTTTTGTTATTGTGTATTGCATTCTGCGCGTCAACAGTTTTGAATCAACAAATTTTACAAAATGTCAATCAATCGTGGCAAACATTGGCCAATACTGCCAATACCGTTGACTACTCATCGCATTTGCTCTCCGCTACACTGCCAATTTCCATTCAGCACTTCCTTAAATATTCCGAAACGATTAAAAAGGAATCCTCAGGTATTGTGGGTACACAAATCAACTCAGGGAACTTAAATTTGAGCAATTTGGACTCAACTTCGGGTTTTAATATTAAAAACGATGTTCTTAAGAATGGAACGAATTTGGCCAGTTTGGCATTGGGCGGCGTATCACTCGCCCCCTCACAGACGCAAACGAACGGCAATCATCACAGTCATAATGGTAATGGCAACACCGGTTTGGTTAATATGGATCATCACAGTCATTTGCAAAGTCTCAATGATGTTAATAATCCGGCAGCAACTGGTGCTGGCGGTGGAGTTGCAGGTGGTGGAGGCGGACAACAAATGCTTTCCAATGCAATGCCACCCCCTAATGGAAATCTAAATGTGGCCACTAATGGTAACGGTGTGGCCAATGGTAATGCCAGCGTGGTAACCAGTTCGGCACCGGCAGCTGCCAATGGCACAGCGACCCCGGTTGATGGTAGTGCACCGGCTGCTCCTACAAAGGGCAAGAAGGGTAAGAAGAAGAAGCCACCAAAGGAGAAGAAACCACGACCCAAACCGGGTGAAATACGTGAGACAAGAGCCTTGGATGGTACGATTATCTACTGTTGTCCAGAATGTCAAATGGCTTATCCTGATCGTTCTCTCATCGAACAGCATGTCATTTCGCATGCTGTCGAACGGCGTTTCGTTTGCGATATTTGTAATGCGGCTCTAAAGCGTAAAGATCATTTAACGCGTCACAAGTTGTCGCATATACCGGATCGGCCTCATGTGTGCAATGTAAGTCGGAGAAGAAGAAGAATTTGAATTTCTTATTTAAAAAAAAAATCTCTTTTTAAAGATCTGCATGAAATCGTTTAAACGTAAGGAACAACTGACGCTGCATATTGTGATTCACTCTGGCGAAAAGAAACACGTTTGCATCGAATGTGGCAAGGGTGAGTGGAAAATATTTTTAATATTTTTGAGAATTATTTTTCAATTGATTAGAAAGTACCAACATAAAAAGTATCTAAAATTTAGAGTACTTTTTATCTATACTAAAAAAAAGTTCTTTTATAAAAAAGTACTTTTATGGAAAAAGATATTTTATGACAGAGTATTCTTATGAAAAAAGTTCTTTTATAATTTATACTTTTATGAAAAAATACTTTTAAAGGTACTTTCATGGAAAAACTACTTTTATAGAAAATAAAGTACTTTTTTGAAAATGTATTTTAATAAAGAAAAGTACTTTTGTGAAAAAGTGGAAAATGTTCTTTTAAAGGTACTTTCTTGGAAAAAGCACTTTTAAAGGAACTTTCATGGAAAAATTACTTTTATAGAAAAAAAAGTACTTTTTTGAAAATGTATTTTAATGAAAAGTACTTTTGTGAAAAACTTGAAAATGTTCTTTTAAAGCTACTTTCTTGGAAAAAGTACTTCACTTAAAGGTACTTTCATGGAGAAACTACTTTTATAGAAAAAAAGTACTTTTTTAAAAATGTATTTTAATAAAAGAGTACTTTTGTGAAAAAGTGGAAAATGTTCTTTTAAAGGTACTTTCTTGGAAAAAGCACTTTTAAAGGTACTTTCATGGAAAAACTACTTTTATAGAAAAAAAGTACTTTTATGAAAAAGTATTTTAATGAAAAGAACTTTTGTGAAAAAGTTGAAAATGTTCTTTTAAAGCTACTTTCTTGGAAAGAGGACTTTTAAAGGTACTTTCATGGAAAAAGTACTCTTATAGAAAAAATAATTTTTTATAGGATAAGAACTTTTATCGACAAATGCTCTAAGAACTAAGTCGTATTTGTTGTTTTTATAAAAAAGGACGATTTCTTTGATTTTTCATATTATTATGGTGCAAAAACAGTTCGTTTCATTTTGATATTTTTGTACCAAAAAAAAGTACTTTTTATATTTATTAGAAATCCTTTAAAACTTGAAGATTTAAAAAAAAAACGTTGTCTATTGAAATTATTTTTCAGGCTTCTATCGCAAAGATCATTTACGTAAACATACACGTTCACATATTGCACGTCGTGTTAAATCCGAAGTCTCAGCCCAGACTACCAGCACCAGCGGTAGTGGTAATGCTGCCAATAACAATAACAACAATACCAACAATCAGAGCAATACGATGCAAGGCTCTTGAGGTTCGTACAAGGACTTTTGGTAAACTATTATAAAATTTCTATTTTAGATGGTGTACCCGTTTTCTCTAAGGAATATATGGAAATGGAAACTTTAGGCGAATTTTCCATTTGTCATGCTATTTCAAAGAAAATCCGCATACACTTGAAGAAATTTTATAAGAACTTACCAAATGTCCTGCAGAGCGTCATTTGTAAATTTTAAAAAAACCAAAAAATTTTAAAAATCTTACACTTGCTATTTCGGAATTTTATTATTTTAGAAAAACAAAAACAAAATTAAAAAAAAAAAAAAAAAATTATTTTTATTTTTTTAAAGAATCTATTTTTAGTTTCAAGTTTAAATTAAAAATTTTTTTTATTTTTATTATTAATATTATTATTTAGTATTAAGACGCACAAAAATTTTGCTAAACAAAAAAAACTTATTTTTTATTTTGTTGATCTCATGAAAAACCAAAAAAAAATTTCTGCAAATTTTATTGAAAAAAATGAAGAGGAAACAAGAAACTGAAATGATAGCAATTAAAATGTACAAAAAAAAACAAAAACAAAAAAACCAAACAACAACAACAAAATATATATAATATTCTTATATTTACAACAAAAAAAGGATAAAAAACTCAAAGAAAATTTTATTATAATTTTTTTTTTTTAATTTAATTGAGAAATTAAAAGAAAAATTTAAAATTATTACGTGAAAAATATAAAATTTTGTATAAAATAAGTGTAGACAGACAGCTAGCCAACTGCAACAAAAAGTATGCCTAGTTTATCATACAACAACACCAGCCAACCATTTAATTAAAGTCCATAGATTATACTATATAAATTACTATTTAAATATTCGCTCGATGGCATAGAGTATGAAAATATCTACAGGTTTACTCCATTGCCTCGAGTAGTATGTACCAAACCAGAAAGCAGCAAAGCAGAATCGTTTTTTTTTTTCACTACTCATAAGTACTCATGAAATTTTGAATATAAGTGAGTCACCAGTATTGAAATTTAACTACTCTGGATTCATTCGTACTCACTACAACATTGATTTATAAGTACATGTTGCAATGAGTATGCGTACAACGTTGACATCAAACTCATACCATTCGAAATATGTTTGATTTATAAGCCTACTCGAGTGACTGGAATCATTCATCAAAATTTACACTCTTATGTGATGTTTTTGTAACACAGGCAATTTCACTTGCTTGCCTGTTTATATGGGAAACACAAACAAAATTGAGTGTTTTTGTTTGTGTTTTCAATGCAAACAGGCAAGCAAGTGAAATAGCCTGTGTTATAAGAACATCACATTAGTTATTGTTGCATTTACAAAAAAAGAGAAAAGACACATAAGCAAAAAAAGTCAAAGCAGCAAACAGAGCAAACACACAACCTTCTAGTGAGTATTTTAGTGTTCGTATGCAACTCATACTTATTTTTTGATTCTTGTATACATATGTTGAGTTATGGAGAGTCGAAATCAACAACATCATCATAAGCAGACGTCGGCACAAAGAGAACAGAGATAAAAATGTGATTGCATTTGTGAGAAGCATGTGTATAACCCAAAAGAAAATTGTTAGTAATTATTGTTTCAAGCAGTGTTCGAACAAATATTGTGCTTTTTGATGCCATTGGTATTTTTAGCACAAGTTTTTATGGATTTGTAGTAAGAGTCATCATTCCATATTGCAGGTACCTTAAATTCGATATATTTAAAGCAAAAAAAATCTCTTTCCTAGTTTTTCTTCACACTTTAATTAAATTTTTCTTTGGGTGTACAATTGATACACAAAAAAATTTCAAAAAGAAGCGACGAGAACCTGCTACACTGAAAGCTGACAAGCAACTGAATGCATTTTAATGCTCTCTTTAACAAACATTGTTGATGTTCGTGTTTAATGTGTGTAAAAAGCCGAAGAAGTTCGACCCCCGGGGGACATTGATGCCGACGTCTGATCATAAGTGTTGTTAAGTATGAATATGATGAGTACTTCAAACTTTGAATACGAGTAGTGGTTCCATGATATTAAAATAAGTATGAATGCGTATAAGTATCAGAAATTATGAGTATGATTCGATTCTACTTATCCTTATGAATACTCATTGCTGATCTCTGTACCATACTCTATGGACTTCAACTAAATTATTGTGTTCTGTAAAAAGCTCTGCATTATATTTTTTTTTGTCTGCAGTACAGTGTAATTAAAAATGGCTAAAAAATAAAAAAAACCGCATATAAATAAATAATTAATACTTTTTCTATTAATTTAAATAAAATGTGCAATTTTTATGTTTTAATTTTAAAAATTTTTATTGTGATTTTTTTTTATTATTATTTTTTATTTATTTATTTAGTATTTAAGGAATTTTGTTAAATAAATTTTTAATTATTTTATTTTTAAAATAATCCAATTAAATTAAGCTTAAAACCAAGGAAATTCTATACAGAAACGATTTAAAAACCCTGCAGTAATTTTCAAAATTCAAACATTTTTAAAATTCCGAATCGTCTTGTTGTCATTCTTCGTTTCTTAGTTGCTTAGTTGGTAGGCACTCTGACGTTATAAGTCTTTTGTAACCCTTTGCAATCACAAAAAATTAAGGATATCATCAACAAGACTCTGAAATGTCTGCACGATACTTAAAGTTTACTTTAGACAAAAGGCATCAGGATAGCGCTGTTTCGCTAACATAAAATATTAAACCCCGGTTACATGAAATTCAAGTTTCACTCAACAACGTTATAGCATTGGATTTATCCGAAGAAAGATTCAAAACCTTATTACAAGGATAGACCGACTTAGGGTGTTAAAAATCATTTGATAATACACCATCAAAAACATTCGTAAAGACACGGAAGAATGCTTTTTATTTATGAAATATTTTCTAGGAAACACGATTAGTCCACGATTACATTCAAGTGTTTAAAAAGAGTATCGTGTTCATATCCATTGTTTTTAACATTTTCTATGTCATTTTCTATTTTAAATATTATGGACGAACATCATTTTAGGAGGAATGTAATCTATGGAGTCGTATCAAAGACTTTACATCCAAACCATAAGGTTATACCGTACCGGTAGCAACTTTTTATGCATTTGGAGCAGTACGTACATAAAATGTAGTTTAAAAAGTACATTTATTTTCACCAAACAACGTTTGACAAACTAGACAATGTTTGACAGACATAGTTAGAGAAATATTAGAGGAAAACAATTCCTTTTGCTGGAACATATGCCACGCTGTTGCAAAACAGAACATGGGGAGCAGTACGTACATAAAAAGAAAATTTCTTTTCACCAAACAACGTTTGATAAACTAGAAAACTTTTGACAAACATGATTTGACAAATATTAGAGGAAAACAATTCCTTTTGCTGGAACATATGCCACGCTGTTACAAAACAGAACAGGAGGACCAGTACTTATATAAAAAGTAGATAAAAAAGTAAATTTCTTTTCACCAAACAACGTTTGACAAACATGGTTTGATAAATATTAGAAGAAAACAATTCCTTTTGCTGGAACAATTGCCACGCTGTTGCAAAACAGAACAGGGGGAGCAGTACGTACATAAAAAGTAAATTTCTTTTCACAAAACAACGTTTGATAAACTAGAAAACTTTTGACAAACATGATTTGACAAATATTAGAGGAAAACAATTCCTTTTGCTGGAACATATGCCACGCTGTTACAAAACAGAACAGGAGGACCAGTACTTATATAAAAAGTAGATAAAAAAGTAAATTTCTTTTCACCAAACAACGTTTGACAAACATGGTTTGATAAATATTAGAAGAAAACAATTCCTTTTGCTGGAACATATGCCACGCTGTTGCAAAACAGAACAGGGGGAGCAGTACGTACATAAAAAGTAGTTTAAAAAGTAAATTTCTTTTCACCAAACAACGTTTGATAAACGAGACAACGTTTGACAAACATGGTTTGACAAATATTAGAAGAAAACAATTCCTTTTGCTGGAACATATGCCACGCTGTTGCAAAACAGAACATAGAAATTATTTTAAAAAGTAAATTTCTTTTCACCAAACAACGTTTGACAAACTAGACAGACGTTTGACAAACATGGTTTGACAAGTATTAGAGGAAAACAATTCCTTTTGCTGGAACATACATATGCCACGCTGTTGCAAAACAGAACAGGGGGAGCAGTACGTACATAAAAAGTAGTTTCAAAAGTAAATTTCTTTTCACCAAACAACGTTTGACAAACTAGACAGACGTTTGACAAACATGGTTTGACAAGTATTAGAGGAAAACAATTCCTTTTGCTGGAACATATGCCACGCTATTGCAAAACAGAACATAGAAATTATTTTAAAAAGTACATTTCTTTTCACCAAACAACGTTTGATAAACTAGGCAACGTTTGACAAACATGGTTTGACACATATTAGAGGAAAACAATTCCTTTTGCTGGAACATACATATGCCACGCTGTTGCAAAACAGAATAGGTGGACCAGTACTTACATAAAAAGTAGTTTAAAAAGTAAATTTCTTTTCACCAAACAACGTATGATAAACTAGACAGACGTTTGACAAACATGGTTTGACAAATATTAGAGGAAAACAATTCATTTTGCTGGAACATATGCCACGCTGTTGCAAAACAGAATAGGGGGAGCAGTACGTACATTAAAAGTAGTTTAAAAAGTAAATTTCTTTTCACTAAACAACATTTGACAAACTAGACAGACGTTTGACAAACATGGCTTGACAAATATTAGAGGAAATCAATTCATTTTGCTGGAACATATGCCACGCTGTTGCAAAACAGGACACAGGTGGATAATTTGGTATGCATGGGTTTTTTAATCGTTGTTTTTTTTAGTCACTTAATTTTTTCTTTTCCTTTATTTTGATTTTAGTGATTTTAATTTAAAAAATAAAAAAAATATTAAAAATTAATTAAAAACCTTTTAATTAGATGTAATAATGCTTTAAGGCTTTTTTTGTATTTAAGCTTATAAATTTATAATTATTAAAAGAAAATTAACAAAAAAAAAAACAAAAACAAAAAATATAAAGCAAATATTTTAAAATTTGTAGGATTTTAATAAAAAAAAAATAAAATAAAATTAAAACTAAAATGAAATGCAAAATAGTCCGGCATACAAATAGAATATATTTTTTTAATTTTTGAAACAACAACGTTACAAAAACAATACAAATTTATGCATTTACTACATATGATTTCAACTAAACTGGTCATTAACTAAAACAGAAATTACAACTAAAAAAAGCAAAAGTAAAAAAAGAAAATATATTTTTGTTTTTATTTTTACTAAGAATTATTTAAAAAAAAATAATAATTAAAAAAACCAAACTGGAAAAATAAATGCAACAAAATGTTCAATATAAATCAATACAAATATTTCAAATACAATTACAATTACAACAAAAACAAATACTTTATATAGAAAATAATAATAATTTTTAAACAAACAATACAAAACAATACAAAACAAAATAAATAGTTTTAAAAATAAATAAAATACCTTGGGAAAGAGAAATAGATACACACACACACAAAAAAAAATACTATCAAATAATATTACAAAGAAAATATTATTACCAAAAAAATTATATATTTTCTAAAAAAAGAATAAATAAATAATAATTAGTGTTTAACAAAAAAGACAACTTTGAAAAAAATAATTATTTTTAAAAAAATATTTTCGCCTTTTTTCCATTATTTTTTAAAACATTTTTTTATTTTTATTTTTATTATTATTTTTCATTTTTATTTAATTTTTTAATTATTTTTTTTATTTTAATGAAAATAATTTTTTGTTTTAGTTATTCAAATATTTTAAAATTTATTATTTTAATAATTTTTAATTACACTATGCGGCAAAATACAAAAAATTAAATACACCCGAGTAACTACCTAGTCTAAGTTATACAGTTAGTTCAGTGGAACTCAAAAATCCTCTTTTTATTTTTCTCGAAGCCTCCAAATCTGTTTTATTTGACAGAAACAGGGTTTTTGAGACTTTCACACAAAATTATGGATTACCCAAATATGTTAGAACCTATTATAAAAATCCAAAGTTTTTTAGAAAGGGGAGAGATTAGCCTTTTAAACGGTATAGATATACATATTTTGTTCAAACTTACATATATGTTATGAGTTTTGATGAGGTAAACTTGGAAAATATTATATTTTCTTATTTTTTCAAGTTTGACCATTCTTAATTGCAAAATTTAATTAAAAAATATGAAATAAAAGGCGGCGTACTGAAATTGCACTGTATTGTGAAGAGTTTGACACTTTGTTTGATAAAATTGGACGAAAGTTACCGAAGTTATTATTTAAATAGTATAGGGCGATTTTTTAAGAGCTGTAGGAAAATTTTTCAAAAAAAAAAAAACACATAAAATTCAGAAAAATGCATGAAATCTTTATTTGAATCGATAGTACGGTCTATATAATTTAATGTTTGAAGATTATTTCATGCAGATGTTGACCGCGACTGCGCCTCAAATGGTCCATCCGCTTAGTCCAATTTTGGCATACTCTTTCCAACATTTCGGCCGGTATCTCACGAATAAATGCTTCAATGTTGTCTTCCAATGCGTCAATTGAAGCGGGCTTGTCTGTATAGACATGAGCTTTAACATAGCCCCACAAAAAATAGTCTAAAGGCGTTACGATTCGCAGCATCTTTGAAGAAGTACGGTCCAATAATGCCACCAGCCCATAAACCGCACCAAACTGTGACTTTTTCTGGATGCATTGGTAGCTTTTGCAATGCTTCTGGCTGATCTTCACTCCAAAATCGACAATTCTGGTTATTTACGTATCCATTGAGCCAAAAATGAGCTTCGTTGCTGAACACAATTTTTCGATAAAGAAGTGGATCTTCGGCCAACTTTAAAAGAGCCCATTTTGATAATAAAATTCAATGATTTGCAAGCGTTGTTCGTTTGTAAGACGATTCATGGTTAAATTATAGACCAAACTGAAGATGTTTGACAGTGAAACAAAACACGAAACGTGCGTGAGCTGTTTAAACCAGTGTTGCAAAAAAGATAATAGCTAAAAAATCACCCTTTATAACAATCATGTTATACATATTTTTTACAATTGTCGTCTTATCAAATGAACTTCCATTTCAAAAATTTTAAAAACTTACTAACTTAGGCTATGTACTTACTCGGGTGTATTTTCACTATCACACCGTGTTATTAATTATTTCACAAAATTTCATTAATTTTTTTACCAAAAAAAAATTATTTATGTATATTAAATGTAAGACACAAACAAATTTCTTTTTATTCCTTTTTATTTTATTATTTTTTAATTATTTAATTTAATTTTTATTTATTAATTATTATTATTTTTAATTAAATATTTTATTTAAAAATAATTAAATATTAAAAAGTAAATATTTTCTTATTATTATTAAAAATAAAAAATAATATATTTTTTATAAAACAAATATTTTTCTATTTATTTTAATGATTAGAAAATTTTGTTTAATACTTCCCTATGGATTCCACACTATGGCGATCTTTGCTATCTTATTATTTGCCCTTCATAAGATATACATATCTAATTCACCGCAAATTTCTTATGGGTAGTTCTCATTGTCTAGTGTCCAAGATAATGTTTAACAAGAATTCTTCAGAGGCTTTGATTTAAAATTACTTGGGTTTTATGTATATCACTTGTGTCAAAAATGGTTTTTCATCATACTCGAACAGATACGACGTTTTCCAAACAGATTTTACAGACGATTTTCACTATCTATCAAATCACATATTGGTTCTTACGACTTCTTTCAGGGGGTGGCACCTGTACGCCTTCTGAACAAGTTAATCTTTGTTTCGATAGACCATGCTTGGATAACTTCAATTCATCTTCTTTGTACATTCCGTTCCATTCCGTTTGCTGAGCAGAGATGCTTTGCCAGGACCCCAACCCGTAAGTCCAGCTTGCTCAATTTGTTATCTTATAAGCGCCCTGAAACAGGAGAGCTAAGCAAATTTTTAGGGCTACATAATGACTTCAAAGGTCGGTATTAAAAATTTGACAAAAGTGTCGTAACAATTGACACTTTGTTTCATGCTAGCCTCTATAGTTTCCTATAAGTGGACGAGACATTACACTCTCTGCCTTTGGAGAATCCAATTTTCCTTATTGAAAAACTAAAAAAAAAATTATTTAATTTTGTTTTTTTTGTTAAAAATTTTAAATAAAAATACAGTAGAAGCTTACAAATTAGAACCTCTAGTAAGTAGAAATTCCAGAAATTAGAATCAGTGCTTGCAATACATTATAGGCTCTAAAATTCGAATTTATAATTCTAATTTCTGGGTTGTTTTTTTTTGCTACATATTTTAACACAAGAAATCCCCAAATTCTTTTTATTCTGTAAAACTAAAAAGGGGAATCACCAAATTATATACGTTTTTCCGTATTTGATGTTTTCTTCGTCGCATTTATGTATGTATTTTGTGGCTAGTTTATTTGTGAAATATGATACGCGTGTACCAAAAAAAAGCGTCCAGAAATTAGGATAATTCAGAAATTAGAATTGCCTCAAAAACAAAGCGGTTCTAATTTGTGAGCGACTACTGTATTAACAAAATATTTTCATTAAAAGTTTAGAAAAAAATTAATTTTTATTTTTTGTTAAAAATTTTATTTCATTTATATTTAATTTTAAAAACTTAAGCAATTTTTTTTTGCCAACAATTTCCTTAAAACAAAAGATATGAAAAATGTAAGAAGGTATGAATGTAAGAAAAATGAATAGAAAATAAAATAAAAACGTAAACTTCTCAGCTAAAATTATGGTAAATTTAAAGTTCAAAAAGCATAACAATATTTTATACATAAAAAAACAAAACAAAAAACAAATACAAATTACAAAATACAAGAACAAAACAAATTACAAATAAATAAAACAAAAAAAAAACAAACAAAAAACAAATCTTTAATATTAATTAAATATTTAATAAATACATATTGTCAGCAGGAAGCATTACTACAAAACAAAAATAAAAGGAATATCTTTATAAATTAAAACAAACAAACAAATAAAATAAAACCAGAAGAATATAAAAAAGTATTTTAATTAAACAAAATAATTAATAAATGCCTACAATATTACAACGCCCCCAAAACCAACCCAGCCCAGCCCAGCCCCGCCATTCCATTCTTCTCCTTTTCTATATACAATACATACATACATTAATATAATATAATACAATACAATACATACTTATATACTCAAAAACAAAACAAAAAACAAATTTAAATATTAACAATTAAATAATATTTATAAAATAAGTTTTATGTATTACAACTACCAACCATAGCCAACCAATTAAACATTCTTTCAATGTCATTTACCAACTGCAATTTTCCTTGTTTCCTTACAATAAAAGTTGCAAGAAGGACGGGACAAACAGACGAATATAAATTAAAATAAAATTTCTTTGAAAATCTTTAAGAAACATTTTAAGATCAAAGCTTAGATGCGTCTACGTGCATACATACTTTGCTGGCCATTGCAACCCTTTAGTAAGGATTTCGTTCTAGTTTCTTACAGCACCCATTTTGTGTGCTTGAATTCTATTCATAAGTGGCAGTTAGTTCAGAAGTTTGGCAATATATCAATACTAAGATTTGAACTCTCGAATCCTTGTCTAGGAATCCAATACACTACACAATGGACAACAGCGACCAACATACGAGTACGTATTCAGAGATCAGCAATGAATCGTTTTTTCGCTACTCATAAGCACTCATGAAATTTTGAATATAAGTGAGTCAACAATATTGAAATTTAACTATGTACTCTGATGCATTCATACTCACTACAACATTGATTTATAAGCACAGGTTGCAATGAGTAAGCTTACAACGTTGACATCAAACTCATATCATTCGAAATATGTTTGATTCATAAGCTTACTCATTTAAATTCATAACTTTAGAAAAATACTTTTAATACTTATAAATGATTCGAGTGACTGGAATCATTCATAAAAATTTACACTCTTAGTTATTGTTGCATTTACAAAAAAAGAAAAAAGACACATAAGCAAAAAAAGGCAAAGCAGCAAGCAAAGCAAACACACAACCTTCTAGTGAGTATTTTAATGTTCGTATGCAACTCATACTTATTATTTGATTCATGTATATATGTTGAGTTATGGAGAGTCGAAATCAACAACATCATCATAAACAGACATCGGCACAAAGAGAACATGATAAAAATGTGATTGTATTTGTGAGAAGCATGTATATAACCCAGAGGAAAATTGTTAGTAATTATTGTTTCAAGCAGTGTTCGAACAAATATTGTGCTTTTTGATGCCATTGGTATTTTTCGCACAAGTTTTTATGGATTTGTAGTAAGAGTCATCATTCCATATTGCAGGTACCTTAAATTCGATATATTTAAAGCAAAAAAATCTCTTTCCCAGTTTTTCTTCACATTTTAATTAAATTTTTCTTTGAGTGTACGATTAATACACAAAAAAATTTCAAAAAGAAGCGACGAGAACCTGCTACACTGAAAGCTGACAAGCAACTGAATGCATTTTTATGCTCTTTTTAACGAACATTGTTGATGTTCGTGTCCTATGTGTGTAAAAAGCCGAAGAAGTTCGACCCCCGGGGGACATTGGTGCCGACGTCTGATCATAAGTGTTGTTAAGTATAAATATGATGAGTACTTCAAACTTTGAATATGAGTAGTGGTTCCAAGATATTAAAATAAGTATGAAAAACGTATAAGTATCAGAAATTATGAGTATGATTCGATTCTACTCATCTTTTTGAATACTCATTGCTGATCTCTGATACGAGTACGTATACAAGAATAGGGTTTTCTTGCTTCAATAAGAAATTCTATTACAGCTATTGGTACATTGACAGTATAACTTTAACCGTTTGACTGCTACGCGGCGCAAAAGCGCTGCGTTCATTTGTTACGAAAGTCGCATTTGAGCTAAGAATTTCAGTGTAAAAATTTAGTCAAAAAGCTTAAATAAAATTAAAAGACGAGAAGACCCTATAAATCTTTATACATAGGTTATTAGAATTTTGTAGATTTTTTTTTATTATTATAATAATTTGTAGTTTTCGAGCAGTGGTCGAATGTTCTCACCAGAAGCGCTTAGCAGTCGAACGGTTAAACTAGAAATTGGCTGATTTTCCAGGCCCCCGTTAACTGACAGCAACGTCAAGTAGTGTCCTAAGACACCACATCACTCAAACCATAAAAAGTTATGCACAACATCAGATCGAGTTATCTAGGCAGACTGGTGATGTAATATAAAATCCACTAACCATAGATTGTACGGCAGTGATTTATAATTGCTTGACAGAGGAAAAGGAAGTAAGTAATTGCCTACTCCCTATGCCCTATAGTTACACCTACAACAGTTGTCTGATAGTGTTGTCTTTTACTTTTACATTCGGAGTCTAAATGTGTTATGTCCACTTTACCGTGAAATATTTAGAAGGTCAAGGCAGTACTTGAACAAAATCTGTATTATTTTTTTCTATAAATTTTCAAAAATTTAAAACTTAATCTTAAAATTTTCATTAACTCAATGCTCATGCTAAACAGATACCGCTTCATAACATTAACGACCTTTGTAACTGAATGAAGATTCTATTGCATGTTGCTGACAAGATAAGAAGAATTTTTTGTTTAAAAATCAAAATAAAACAGAAATTTTTTTTTAAAGAAAGTAGTGAAAAAAAACTAAAAATAAAATGAAAGAATAGTAAACAATTCATTTAAAATAGTCTTCAATATAAACAACAATTTACAAACTTACTATATAGAATTACAACAAATACAACAATAAGAACAAACAATTACAAAAGAATAAACAAAAAATACTTGCAGAAAGTACAAATGTTTCATTTAAAAAAGAAAAATTAATAACAAATACAAAATAAAATACTTTGAAACCAAAAAAAAAAAAAAATAAAAAACAAGAAAACAAATATTAAATATTTAATTAAGAAAAGTAAAGATAGAAAAATAAAAACAAAAATTATAATATACATACATACATACATATATACCTACCATACCTACATACATACATATATTACAATTCATATTTGCCGTATACTATTACCAAAAAAAAAACAATTAAACAATAATTATACTTTCTATATAAAATTATTAAAAAAAAAAACTGAAAACAATTTTATTTGTTTAAAATTATACACAAAAAAGTGAAACCCCAAAAAACCTAAAATTAAACGAAAAACAAAACAATGCAAAACATCATGAACGCGTAATACAAAATTGCATTTTTTTTTAATAAGAAATTAAAAAAATTTCAAACCAAAAACAAAATCATCCCCATTAACTATTTTACAAGTTTATTAACGAAAACGAGAAAATAAAAAAGAATTTTTTAAAAAAACAAAATTAATTAAGAAAAATTTAAGAACAAATAAAATTATGTGGTTAAAAAGAAAAATATTTAATAAATGCAAAAACAAATTTAGCAATTCAAAACTCAGGGATGATGCCTCCAAAAAACAAAACAAAAAAAAATATTTAAGGAAAAACACAAAAAAACAAAAAAAAAAAACGTTTAAGTATTTAAAAAAGAAAAGAAAACCAAAAACATTTAAAAAAATTTATAAATTTTCGCAATATTTGAAGAAAATACAAAATTATGCATAAATTATAATTCAAAACAAAACAAAAAAAATGCATTTTCTTTTAAAATTTTGATTATTAAAAACGAATAAAAAAATACATATTTAGAAATTTATGAAAAATTATTAAAAACAAATATTTAAGCACAAACAAAAACACATTTTTTTGTTCTATTATAATAAAATAAAATTTAATTTTTTTTCTTTTTTTTTCTGTTTTACTTCTGAAAAAATCATTTTTTTTTTATAAGAATTGATTTTTACAATTAAATTCTCATTTTTTCTTGCCGTACCTGTTCTGTAATTCAAATGACATAGAAAAACAACTGTTTGTAGAAACATACATATGTACATACTGTGAGCATCAAAAGAAAGTGTACAATTCAAAAAAATATACATTAATAAATTACCGTTAATTTTTTTTCAAATTATTTTATTGCCAGTTTTTAAAATTGAAACAAGAAGAAAGGAATTAGAAAAAATTTGGAAATATTGTAAAATTCTCCTTAAGTGGAAAACTCGAGTTGAGAATTTTATCCATAATGTACACTTCCTTTTGACGCTCACTGTATGTAGGTTTGATTATTTGTAAAGAAATCTAAGCCTTTTAATTTTTTAAATTCCAGAACTTCTACGGATTTTTAATCTGTATTACTCGGTTTTATAATCTGACAAAAGTCAGCATTTGTATGGAAGTTAGTTTTGCAATTCACAAAAGATTTTCAATAAAAAAAATAAAATAAAAACATCTTATTAATAATTTATCGATAACAAGCATTTACAGTAAAAAAATGGTTCCATAAAGAAATAATTTTTGTTGAAAAAACAACAATAATTTTGAAATAAAGGAAAGAAAGAAAATGAAATCAAATAATTTAGATTTTATACAAAATATGTATCGATAACACAAATTTTTAATAACAAATTTAACGATAACACAAATTTCTAATAAAAAATTTATCGATAGCAGAAATTATTAATACATCTTTTATCGATAACAGATATTTTTAATAAAAAATTTATCGATAACAGACATTTTTTAATAAGAAATTTATTAATAGCAGAAATTTTCAACAAAAATTTATCGATAACAAATACATATAACTTTCCAATAACAAAATATGTTTTGCCAACAAACTTTTATCGATGATACAAATTAAATAAAAATTGTATTAACAACTTATATTGTATTTTATATTTTTTATAAAAAATTTATCGATAACAGACATTTTTTAATAAAAAATTTATCGATAACAGATATTTTTAATAAGAAATTTATTAATAGCAGAAATTTTCAACAAAAATTTATCGATAACAAATACATATAACTTTCCAATAACAAAATATGTTTTACCAACAAACTTTTATCGATGATACAAATTAAATAAAAATTGTATTAACAACTTTATTATAAATTTATCGATAAGTTTCTATAAAATTGAAATCAATTTTTAATAGTACAGTATGTTCACGATTAGAAATTTCTCGATAATTGTTTAATGAAATAAACATATCGATAATAAAAAATGGTTCAGGAATAGTAATAGAAATTTTTTTTTTATGAAATAAACTTATCGATAATAAAAAATGTTTCACGAATGGAAATTAATCGATAATATTTCTTGTAAAATAATTGTTTTTATGATACAATAAAAATTTATCGAATTTTTCTTTTCAGTTATAGATATACGAAGTGATTTTTTTTTTATTAAAAGTTACTGTTTTATTATAAATTTATGCTATCGATAAATAAATAGTTAAATTTCCTATCGAAATTAAAGGTGCCCACAAAGTTTTAATGCAATTATCGATAATAATTTCAATAAGTTTTCATATTAATCATTATATTGTATATGTATATATGTATATGTTATCGCCAGTTGTTGGAATATAACAATTTTAACGATTATTTGAAAAACGGAACTGGAGAGTAAGTAAATTAATTGAAAATATTTCGAAATTATTTTTTTTTTTTTTATTTGGAAAAGAAGAATTAAGTTTTTTTTTGAAAAGTTTAGGAAATACTCTAAAAAAAAATTGTTTAATGTGAAATGGACTGAATTTAAGGCAAATGTAGTATTAAATAAAAAAAATATTTTAAAAAAAATTAAGGGTTATTGGTTTAAGGGTAAGAAATTTAAAATTTAAGGCCAACAGCAAATGTGAGGATATACGATTATTTAAAAAGTTAGGTTATGTACGTAGTAGTATTGAAAGTAATTGTAAGTGGAGGAAAGGGTTTGAAAAGATATTCGAAACAGAAATTATTTTTCTAATTTTTTTGATACACAAACAGACTTAAAATAAAAACTTATTTTAAATTTAAATTGACGTGTTTTGTTTAACTTCTAACAATATTTTGTATTAATAGTATAAGGATATTACAAATTATAGCATATAAAAAATATTTAATTATGAAATTATAAATAATAAATAATAAAAAAAAAAGAAATATTTTTTTATAAATTCTCATTAAAAAAAAAAACAAAAGAAAGTTATTGAAAAAAGAAAATTACGAAATCATAATTATTTTTTAATATTAAGTGTGATGATTACAGTATAATGACAAAAAAAAAACAAAACGAATACAATTTTTAATTATGTATTTAAAAAAGAAAAAACAAATTAATATTAATTAATTATGGTAAAACAAAACAAAAATAAAAAACCATAATAATCTTAAAAACAAAATTAAAATTTTTTTTATTTAATTTAAAAATAAACTTTCACTTAAGTATTGAATTATTGTAAAATAAGTAAAAAAATAAAAACAAAAAATAAAATAATAATTTAAATAATTATTAAACATTGAAATAAAAAACAAAAACAAATTCATTTAAAAATAATACAATATTTAACTTGAAAAGTCTATAAAACTTTATAATAATTCTACGAGTATATATACATAATTAATTAATTAATAAAAAAAAGAAAACAAAAAACAAATGAAACATTTTAATTTAACCTTTTAAAATATAAATAAAACAACTTAAATTATGTTTAAAAAAAAATAAAAAAAAAACAAAATATTACAAAATGTTTAAATTGTAACCATTTCAAATTCAATAAAGATAATAAAACCAACTAAAAAAAATAATAATTATTTTCTTTTAACAATATTACGGATTCTCCTCATGTGTATTTTGAGTCTGCAGATCGCCGATAAAAGACCAGGTACTAAACTCATGTAAAAACTCCCTTTTTTAAATGAGAATGTAACCTTAAAGGCAATCCAACGATAACCCTAACTCAAAAGCATAGAGTAAACATCTATCTATCTGTCCAGGGCACAGAGAGGCATTTTGCCTGAAAACCTGGCCAAAAAGGCAAAAATTAATTTAAAGAAATTTAAGAAACTGAGTATGCAGTTCGATAGACAACAAAATTTTTCATTATATAGTGAATTTTCACGACTTTAAGTTGAGATTTGTAGATTTGAGAGGATGTCAAAGTCAGGAAAGTGAAGAAAATTAAATGCGTTTTTGGTGTTTTTTTGAAATTTTAATAGGTTTATATGATATTTTTTTGTAGCTAAACGAATATAGGTATTATATTGATTTTTCTTTTATTTGAAAGGTATGAGCATCTGCTACGTTCAGTTATTTTTATATATATATATCTCATATATTAATGTTAAAATTATTCGTTCAAAATTTAAAAATAATAAAAATTTCGCATTTTTTTAACCTCCCTAAAAAAAAGATAAGAATTTTAAAGCTGAAAGTAGTTTTTAGTAGTTTAATGTTAAATATCACAAGAAAATAGAAACTCTCTACATTCAGGAACAAAAAAAAAAAAGTTTGCGTAAATTTGCGCAATTATTTTTGGCGATTTTTTGAAAATTTAATTTTTTTTGAAAAATTAAAAAAAATTTGACGCAGTGTAATGAAGTCATAGGCAATAAAGCCATATGGCCTTATTTCTCAATAGAATGAGACCCAAGTGCAATAACGCCATAATCGTGTGGAAATAACGCCATAACAGTGTAATGTTGAGCTCGGTTGATAGGTTACTTTTAAGCAGTGACCCTTTTATAAGCTGCAGTACACAAAAATTGCAAAGGAATAGAAAAGCATTTTCATCAGATACTATTAAATTACTCCTTCCTGACATTGATGATGAAAATGATAACGATTTTAACGATTGTATTTAGTTTCACTTTTCAAGTATTTTTAAGTTAAGTATTAAATAAATAATGTAAAATAAATATTAATTATCATAGAACATTAAAAACTTAATTCGACTATTATAACAATATGAGATGTATGTTTGATTTTCTTAATGGACCGTATGTGGTACCTAGGGGCACTTATGATCCGATCATAATAAAATCAGGTAGAATGATTCACATTCATATTAAACATGTTCATGTCGAATTTCATCGAGGTAATCAAATGTTTAAGCTAATTATAATTGCTAAACATATTTTCTTAAGGGGCCCTATTTTGGACCTAGGGGCAATTATGAACCGACCATAACAAAATTTGGTAATATGATTTAGATTCACAAAATACACATTCATATCGAATTTCATCATGATACCGATGTTTTTAAGCCGTTTATAAGCGTAAACGTGAATTTCTAAAGGGGACTTTATATGGGGACTAGGGTCAAATGTGATTCGATTTTCACCAAACTTTACATCATGATTTCTTAGTATACAGAACTGATTCATGCTAAATTTTATCATGATTGTTGCATAATTACCATAATTATGTGTAAATAAGTGCAATTTCGAGGGGAATTTGTATGGGGGCTAGGCGAAATCACGGACCGATTTGAACTAAAATCAGTTGAGTTCATCCTTGGGCCTAACTATCACTAACACTATTAAAAAATTCCAGCCATTAACTCATAAAATACTTGTATTAATTTTGGCCAGGTTTTCAGGCAAAATGCCCCTCTGTGCAGGTGTCAGTTAAGGACAGAACTATCGATCACTCCATTTATTAGAACACGAAGTCCTCTAATAAATCTTGTGTTAGACTTGCCTGCCATTATCCTAATCGAAGTTTACCAAGCTCTGGTCTTCACTACAATGTGCAACGAACTTAAATTGAACAAAACTTTCAACGCTGCTATAAGACAGGTTTTTATTATCCCTGTTACACGCTAGTTTCTTCATTTTTTTCCAACTTCATTTGAATGGTTTTTAATACGTTCATGCTGGTCCTGTAATTCATGTTCCTTAAGGAAAGTTCCTTAAAGAAATAGTTTAGGTTAGAGGACGTGTACTTGTCAACTGTGACAAGTACAGTACCCGGAGGTCGAATTGACCCATTGTACAACGTCCTAGCTTCTCACACCACTCGTGTTGTGTGCGTTAATTTTATAAATGATTGGCGGGATCTACAGTTTAAAGTCGACTCCGAACGACAGATTTTTGAGAAGCTTTTCATGGCAATTTTTACTCTAAGAGTTTTTGCCAGAAATCTGCTGAGAGGAAGTCGCCGAAGAAATATTTTCATATTTTCGTTTTGATGTCTGTCCTGGGATTTGAACTCGGGCCTTTCGTCTAATAAGCCAACACACTACCTACTAGACTACGGCGACTTCTCCTTAAAGAAATATGAAAGAATATTAATTCAGGATTAAAAATTCTATTTAAAAATTAGTTTGAAGTTACCATTAAATATTGTGGACGTATCAAGCCCCAATTAAATTCATTCCGTTAGGCATAGTTTTATTGTGTTTTAAAGTTTTGTTTTTATTATTATTATCCTTGAAGTATAAGTATTTTTTGTAGTACAATCAATCACTTTCTTTTGTATTTATTATTAATATTATTGTTTTTTTTTATTTATTTATTTATTATAATAATTATTTATTACAATAATATCTGGTATTTCATTGATTACAATCATAATAATAATATTTTAATAATGTTTCATTTTTTTCCCAAATAATCTCTTAATCTCTCTGTTTTCTTTAATTTTTGGTTGCTGTTATTATTATTATTATTGTTGTTGTTGTTCTTAATTTAAATTTATAATTTTATTACCTTTTTAAATTGAAATTTATTTGTATAGAAGTAATGAGTATCTTTTATGATTTATTTTATTTTTAATATCATTAAATTATTTTCAATTAAAATTAAAAAAATAGTAAATTCTAAAAAGCGCACTGAATAGATGATTCTATTGCACAAGAATTTTTTTTATTGTAAAATAATTTAAAAAATTCTTTAAATTAAAAATAAAATTAAATTAATAAGGCCAAGGACAGCACTCATATTAATTTCAATAAAAAATTTGACAATTTGAAGCATTTCGTAAGCAAATTATAATAAAAATTACACTTTTAAGGCTTGCCATAGAGTTTAACAATAAAGTTTTAGTAAATTTCAGAAAATGGTTTTTGATGTTACTGTTACATTTAAAAACTAATTTTATCGATAAATTTACGGCTTAAAATTTTTCTTTTCATTACCACTTTTTTAGAATCTTTCAGTTATCGATAAATTTAAGTTAATACAGCTATAAATAAATCACTGTTATCGTTTATTATTGCATTTTAATTGAAATTTTAGTGATAAAAATAATTTTACATATAAAAATTACATTTATCGATAAATTTTCGTTTTAAAATTTTGGTTCTCAATACATTTTCTATAGAAAAACTTCAATTACTGATAAATATAGTAAAAAAAAGTTTTATAAAATCGCGAAACTTTAAACAGGATATTTTTTCTATTGAAAAATTTTGTATGTAAAAATTGTTATCGATATTTAGCTTTCTATAATAAGCATTTTATTAATAGGTTTTCTAACGATATTTATAACTACCGATTAATTTTTGAAGTTTCGAATTTATTTTCTATCGATAAATTCTGTATGTTAAAATTTTTATCGTGAATATTATTATTACAGGTATTCCCCGACTTACGACCGAGATACATAGGTTCCTCTGATTAAGTCGTAAGTCGAATTTCATATAAAAAAAATTTAAGAAAAAAAATACATACTGTACTACTCTAACTTTGAGGGTCAGGAGAAGTGAAACTATCCAAAATTCATATACAAATTCTAACTTTATTTACTAGTTCCAGCCATTTTTGGGAGGATATAGGGTAGGTAGGTAGGTAGAAGTGGCTGTCCACTCGATGGAGTCATGAGCGGACACACTTAGGCTGCATACAGCGCCCATTGTGACACCACAGTTTCAAAAATTGGGAGGATATAAAATTATTCACTTAAAAAAATTCCGACTTAGCTAATGTAATGTATTATTTGTACTGAAATATGTATGTAAATGGAATTTGTTTACTTTTTTTTAATTTTTCTCATATATTTTAGGGATTCCCCGCAACTACATATTTGTCTTTAAGGAATTTCTTTGAAAAAAAAGAAAAAAAAATTTGAAAATAAAATGGTCGTAAGTGCGAATAGTCGTAATTCGAACGGTCGTAAGTCGGGGACTACCTGTATTCAATAAACATTTTA